>CM074489.1:11846628-11917063 GCA_037389245.1 Oryzias sinensis | reverse complement strand
AAAAATGCCCCTCTCACCCTCCGCGGGTGGTTTCTCCTCCAAGCTCGGGTCCTCTACCAGAGGCCTGGGAGCTTGAGGGTCCTGCAGTATCTTAGCTGTTCCTAGCACTGCGCTTTTCTGGACTGAGAGGTCTGAGGTCTTTCCAGGTATCTGTTGTAGCCACTCCTCCAGCTTGGGGGTTACTGCCCCCAGTGCTCCAATTACCACAGGCACCACTGTCACCTTCATTTTCCAGGCTTTCTCCAGTTCTTTTCTGAGTCCCTGGTATTTCTCCAGTTTCTCATGTTCCTTCTTCCTTATGTTCCCATCCCTTGGCACTGCCACATCCACCACAACGGCTTTCCTCTGTTCTTTATCCACCACTACAATGTCTGGTTGGTTCGCCATTACCATCCTATCAGTCTGGATCTGGAAGTCCCACAGGATTTTCTTCATTCTCTACCACCTTCTGAGGTGTTTCCAATTTTGACCTTGGGGTTTCAGTTCAGTTCATATTCTGCACACATGTCTCTCTCTCTCTCTCTCTCTCTCTCTCTCTCTCTCTCTCTCTCTCTCTCTCTCTTTTTAATGTTTTATTACAACAATCAGACTAAATAAATATGTTTGAGTCCAAAAAAGAATTAAAGGTAAAGTCAAAACGATGTAAAAACTAAACTATATACAAAATTAAAATTATTTATTCCAAGGAGTATTCCCATTTTGTGTCATAACTATTTAATTTAAATTTAAAAGCAAAAAACTTTTCTGAAAACATGGAAGACTTCAGCAGAATCTTCAAGACTAGCTGCTGCCGCCTGGTTCTTCTGTTGGCGTGGTCATGAATGGTCACAGCTGGGTCGCCGGCTGGCAGCAGCTCTGACTGGGCAATGTGTAAGTGTCTCGAATGGCGGGCCTCCATATCCAGTGCCACCGGCCCCCAGTAGCCTGGGGCAATGTTCCCTGTGCACGCACTGCTAGCGCATTCTCAGAGCACAAGAAAATATGTGCAGTGCACAAAATAGAATTACAAAATGATACGATTTGCATGAAAAACAAAGTTACAAACTCAAATTCTTTAGAGATGTGGTCTTTACGAACAAACCAAACATGGACATGAACGATGGGAATGGAGTCTGATTACAAGAGCCACTGCGCGGCCACCTGGTGAGGTAGCTGACATTTAAGTCGCCGCGTGGTGGCATTTTGGCCTTAGTGACCTTAGCTTCAACCATGACAAGGTAAGGTGAACAACAACTTTTGACAATCTCTTCTCGTTTTCCGCTAAAGACGACCTGACTGTGTCTGAAGAATCAACGTGTGAAAACCCAACGGGTGAAGTTTGGATCTATCTCTCAAGATTTCAAAATCCTACATTAAGTCAGTTTTAGTAAGGTTGCATCTGTTTTTGGCCTCACTCAGAAACTTTCACAAACAGGAAGTGTCCCATTTCTGTGACTGTATTTTAAGCCCTTATTACCAACTTTCACTGCCATGCTTGACATCTGGTATAGTTTTAACCCGTTGCACTTTGGCGCCAAACATCTGTGCACCAGTTTGCATTTTTTTTTAATATATTTTCTATAAACTCTTGAGTGGTTTTTACATCCCTGCAGTCATTTTTCTAAAATAATTATGCATTGATCAACAGCAATAGTTACACGTAAAGGCTTCTGATGAAACTACTTTTCCCGACCCTTAAGTTTTTTTTAAATAAAGAAAATCTGCAATATTTTACGTTTTTGATCAGATATTCTGATCTGTATCAAAGGCTTGGGAAGTTCACATTGTTTTTTTTTCTGTGAAATTGAGCTGTGACACCTGACCACTGCAGCTTTACCACAGCCAAACCAAAACATGTCAACATCAGAAGCTGAAAAGTGCTTTCAAAGGGAGTCAGCTGCTGTCAGGTCTCATCTCTACTCCTCTGGATTTAAAAGGATGAGATTTTGGGCCAAGTATTGATGTGTTAAATTCTGCTTTCACTTAAATGTGCACGAGTGTGCGCGTACCTGCACTCGTGTACTCTCCACAGGTCAACACAGGTAAAGGGGGGGCTGCATTGGTTTCTCTTGCAGGAGTCTGACAAGCACCCAACAGAGAGCCCCTGTTGGCTGACCAGGGAAACCCCATCTCTTGGCTTGCCGTCCATCGGCAAGTAGCGTCCGTTGAGACGCAAATCCCTCATACAGCCTGCGGGAAGAAAAGCAGTTTAAGGAAATAAAAAACACAAAAACGTTTTAACATTTGAAGCCAGAGTTCTTTTCTTTCTCTGGGTAATATGGATGTTTTTAAGGGCTTTGAGCTTTTGCTGGTCATTGTGTAGATGATCTCCTTTGTTGATGAATGTCAGTCTTCTGACCAGGCCAGGAGAAAAAAAAACATCAGCTTCTGTCCATTCCACATCGATAATCACCAGCAACCCTCAACTAAACCAGCCAAGTAAACATTTCCTGACTTTTTCATTAAAAAAACTCTCTTGAGCTGTCGTCTGCTTTGATCTCTGCTCACTGTGCATGGTGCTTAGAGCTTTTAGTTTCTGTGTTTGGTCCGCTGGACACTCTTGTGTTTTGAACTGCACTGCGGCACACTTAATGACATTAGCAGTACAGGTGTGGTGTGAGTGTTCACGCCTGCAAAGTAGAGCAAACATCTCTGATAAATATCCACCCTTGAATAGCGTCACGAGCAGCGTTCACCTTCTTCCTGCTTGAACTTTTTTACACAACTGCATAAATACTGCAAGTATCACTAAAGCAGACACACAGGATCAGAACATCCAACATACTTCATTGAGGAGTTGAGTATAAATTATTCCCTATTCAGTGTTATGGTTGTTTGTCAAAAAATGTTCCCCTGCTTTCACCTTTGACCTTAGTGAACCTCTTTAAGTTTTAGATCATCATCAGAACCGGCCACTTCTGTGTTTTCAATATGTAAAAAGAGACACCAGGTAGTACAAAGAAAGAGAAGAAGAGCTTGATGAATTTGACGAAAGTCATAATTACTTCTGTCAGTTTCTTATGAACCTGAACCAGGGTCGGGTATTGATATTTTTAAAACCGCTGCTTTTTTATCTTTGAGGAAACAAAAACACTCAAATAATGAAATAAAAAAGGGTAAAAAGGTAAAGAAACACAAAGGATTTGCAGAGGAGGTTTTCAAAGCAGACGTCTCCAGGGAGACTCCAAACAGATTTGTGGAAGGTTTGGAGAATAAAGGTCAGTAAATATGACAAAACAAACCTCAACTCAAAACAGTTTATCTGTGTTAGTAGAAGTTTTCATGGGATCAGGTTTTCATAAAGTCTGTAAATGACTGCTATGTCAAATACCAAACAGCATTTATGAAGGAGTTTGAACACACTTGGTCTCTGTTGCCCCATGTGCCTCAGAGTACTGAGATGCTGGAGACTTAAATATGTTTTAAAGCTTTTCAAAACAAAACTAACGTCACATTTTTAGAGAGATTTGGGTTTCTTGAATGCATGTTCAACTTTTTGGTTAATAATATAAAAAGGTTTTCTGTCGGCAGTGCAGGAGACAAATAAAAATTTGCAGGAGAGTTTCCAAAGTTTGATTTCCCAAATTAGAAGTAAAAAAAAATCATGAAGTACGATTGCAGATGTTTGGATTTATTTTCAAAGTACTTTTTGATTAGGATTTTGTCATTTTTAGCCAAAATCAAGAAACTGCTGTTTTCTAAGACATAGTTTCTGCAGAGCAGCAGGAGTTCATTAGAAATTTAATTCTAAATTGGGGTCGGGACCGTTGGCGCAGAGTAAACCCACCCCCCTTCCAGTCCTTCCCTAGCTTCCAGACCCTCACAGCTCCCACCTAACACTAGTGGTGCAACAAAAATGGCGAGCAACACCGGAGCTATCAAGACGTCCAGTTGTGATTCCAGCTCAGACGAGGAAAACAAAGACGTTCATGAATCTAATCATCTGCAGGTGGATGATCAGAACGGAGCAGGGAGCTTTTTTTCCCGCCAATTGTGGCACGTAGGTCATTGCTACAAAATGGTAGTTTTTGTCTGCTTCTGATTTACAACAATCTGAACAAAAAAATACTCAGAAATACATTCTAAGATCAATTTTCCTTAGACATGTTTAGCTAGAATTCTCTATTCCAACTAAATTTTATTTGCTAAAAAAGTTTCACAAATTGACAAAATGTTTTCAGCTCTTGCGATTTCATTACATTTCACAAAGTCAGATTCTCATTTATGTCTCCACTTAGTCAGTTTCATAAAACGTTCACTGTTTCTCCTTTTTATGACTTACAGAGCCTAAATGAAGAGCAAATTGGAGATTTGTCTGAGAAACCTGCAAAAACTAAGTGACTGTATGAAAAAAAAAAAAAACTTTTTCTATCATTTCAGTAACCTCAGAGTGATGGTGAAAAAAAATAAAAAGAAACCTGCTGTACGTAATCTGAAAGCATAATTTCTAATCAGATTTACAACCATTGCAGCTACTCTAACCCTAAACACACCCTAGCACAGAATATAATGGTGATGTTATCATGCATAGGGATTGCATGATGTAATTTAAAGTCAGCCTAAAAATTCACAAACTTTAGGTTTTATTGTGCTCCATTGCATCACCCGTCGTGTTTTGCACACGTCGTGGTGAGAAGAGCACTGTAGAACGGCGGGGTCCGCTGTCTGGCTTTACTTCCTTTAATGTGCAGAGTTCGCCTCTGTAACGAGGACTGATTCCCTCGTGGGCATCCTCCACCTTGAAACGAGTAATATCTTAAAGTGTGACTCGCTGTGTCTGGCTGAGGATGTACTTTTGAAGTGCCTTTTAGCCTAATGACTTAGTTGCCACATTTAGTTAAAATTTTATTCGCTCTCTGTCAGGTTTTGCAAAGGAATTTTTTACTAAAGTGAATGCTTTAACAAACAATCATGGACACACAGCTTCCACTCCGGCTGCCAAAATGCATCACCACTGCCCATGTGAAAGGAAATGCTTTTAAAATCAATTAAGGAAAAAAAGTCCTGCATTGTTCTTCACTGCCAGAGGCACAGCTGTCTGCCTTTCTTACTGTCTAACTCCAGGGAGCTCTCAGTCTCTTTCACTTTGTGCTTGTATCTTTTACTTCTGACCTCTTCCTCTCTCAGATATCAAACAGACTCTCACTTTTTTCAAATGTCAAAATGTTTCCTTAGATTCCTAAGTGTTTGAACAGAAGGCTTTTTTCTCGGCTCCTGGAGACATTTCACTCCTCATTAGAGAGGTTTCCTCGGTCCCATCAAACTGGTAGCGATTTTCAGGCTTCTCTCAGATGAGTTTTTTTTCTCCTGATTTGGCAGAATTTGTGAAATATTGGCTTTGGTTTGCTGGGAGAGTGAATGATGAGGGGATTTGTCAGAGACCTGAGAGGGAAAACAAAGTCCTTCAAGCTGAAATCCAGTAGGAAAATAATCCAGATGTTTCAAAATTCATATTGGGGGCAAACAAACGATCAAAAATGTTGGTTCTTTTTTGGTTTAGTACATTTTAAATATGATGTAGTTTCATCTAAACCTTAAAACAGTATGAGGCCAATGAAGGGTTGATGCTTTTCTGGAATCCTCTATCATTTCCTAGGCATAGAGGTTAACATTTAAACGTTTTTCCGATATGGTAACCACTCCAGTTGGCATTGAATGACTCACATTGCAACAGATCTAAAGCATTAGTCACACCCCCTGGTATGGGCGGGGAGACCTGTTCAGGTCTTGCAGGTTTTTGGGTTGTCTGGGTCTGTAGAGGGTCATAGAGGAGAGCGACTGCATTTCAAGGTGTGTCTTTGTAGTTCCCTTGAGGCTCGAATGGCCACCTTAAGGGACGTCATGAAAATGGAATGTACCATTGTCCTGCGTGTGGTAAATGTATCAAGAAGCCTTTTTAAAGCTAATGGAAGTTGAACCCTTAACTACTCATGATGTACAGTATAGGTGACGCTATCGTAGGGTTGGTAAAGAACATGTCTCCACTGTCCTTATAGGTTTTTAAACCTGTACGGGGCACACAGGTGGTCCACTCAAGACATCAAGGTCCTAGACTGATCAGTTAACCTGTAGACCGGGGGTCGGCAACCTGCGGCTCTTTAGCGCTGCCCTAGTGGCTCCCTGGAGAATTTTACAAAAATGTTTGAAAATGTAAAAAGATGGGGGAGAGAAATATATTTTTGGTTTTAATATGGTTTCTCTAGGAGGAAAAACAAGACAAACATTCTTAACGTTTTCCAATGCTGTAAGAGTGTGAAGAATCAATATTTTAACGCCCAGCAGGTACGTCACTTGCAGCGGGAAAGATGGGAGCCAAGAATCCAACAAGTAAAGCTGTCAATCAACTAGCTGCGCTAGAGAACTGCCCGTTCTCCACGTAGACCAAGATTCTGCAGAGTCTCAAAGAGGAGGAGGTAGAAAGAGAAACTGAGAGCACAGTCTCCTCTCCACCATTACAAGCCTCGTTAATTTGAAAACATTCAACATTGCAGACTGGTCATCAACCTCTCTCCCTCCCACACTCACGGTGCAACAAAAAGAAACAAACATAACAGGAAGAATAAACTAAGATGGAACAACAAAACTGCCATATGAAAAGAAACGTGGGCAAACAGAAACGCTCATGCTGAGCCCTAATAAGATCAGGAGACTGACTCCCATAATCCCCTGCTGCTAATAGACCTAAAATGCACATGACCGCTACTACATTAGATTTTCGTCATAGCCTGCTACACACGTTTCTACCAGCAGGGCTTTTTTTTTTTACTTTTAGCGAACCACCGTCAGTTCCGTGCATTGCTTGATGAAGTTGAAAGCAAATATTCTGATCTCCTGCTACACAACACAGTCTGATGGCTGTCCAGGGGTGACGTTTTGCTTCACTTTGTCGTCTGTTTCGAACACGTGAAAACATTCCTGAAAAGCAAAAACCTGCTGAACTACCCGCAATTGGAGGATACTGTGGCTGGAAAAGCTGCACTTATTGGTGGATATGACTGTGACAAGCCACCTAAACGAGCTGAATGAAAGTCTGCAGGTGCCGCAAATGCTTGAAGCTGTTCTGTCATTCGAGCCAAGCTGACTGTCATGGGGCACGCACGTTCCATTTTATTGTTTTGTGTTCGAATCCTCAAAATAAAAACAGATTTCTTTATTACATTTCTTTGATTTTATCAAAGCAATGAAACATAATTCATTGATATTGTAATGAAGTTAAACTTGAACAACAGATCAGTCACGGGACGCGTCGTTCTCCACAGAATGCACTCATTAATAATGCTCATTATGTATTTGTAGCAACTTAGTCATTTTGATAGCAGGCTAATATAGATACATATTGCATGTGTTGCCTTCATTATGAGGCTTAAATAGGGCTTTTAATGTTTTGCGGCTCCAGACATATTTGTTTTTTTCGTCCAATTTGGCTCTTACAACATTTTGGGTTGCCGACCCCTGCTGTGGACCGACAGTGTTCATGCACATTTGTGTCACATTTATTCTATGAGCAGGTCATAGTGAACACATTTGGGTAAGTAAGTATGAATTAGGTGACTTGCAGGCTTGTCGTACAAAGTTTACATTTTTACAACTCCAAAATCATTTGTGCTCCTCATGGAGCTCATAAGTGCTGTTTCACGCATATGTCCACGCTCCTTGCCAGCAGCCTGCCTGCTAGACATCCTATGGCCGTCCTACACGCACCCGCCATGCGTGCAGCATTGGTGTGCGGTCAAGAAGAGGTCAGTACTGGCACCTTACTAGCAACTAGTGTGTGGCGTAAGAAAACCATAGGAGAGCATCACCCGTCCATCATGAGTGCGTGGAACTTACATTATCCTTACAAATAATTCATAATACACTTATCACACACAGGACAATGGTACGTTCCATTATCATGACTTCCCTTTAGGTGGCCGTACGAGCCTTAAGGAAACGGCAAGACGCACCTGTTCTACCTCGAAGAGCCTCTCTACGACCCTCCACAGACCCCGACAACCCAAAAACCAGCACCTGTATGGGTCATGTGACTAAGGCTTTAGCTCTGCTTTCAACCTGAAGGTTGCCGTTTCCAAAATGAACAATCCTCCTTTTGTGTCTTTCCTTGTTCTCCATAACGTCACAATAGACGCTGTTTGGTAAAGTAACATAAATACACATCCACTATTGTAGAACGGCATTCAAAAGAACAGTGATGTTCCTCACGGATGTATAAGTCTTCGTGTAGACAATATAGTTCCTGATCATAAAAACACAACATAAAATATATAACACAAATTTGTGGATTTTTTTGTCCGAAATCACATAAATTAGTGAGATGTTTTCCTAATTGTTGGTAAGTTTTAGTCAAACGTAACACGCTGGTATTTTTTATAGGAACTCTTCTCAGTTCCACACTAAAAACTTTTCCTCAACACACACAGCAGTGAGGACGGCCACGCATCAAGCATGCGGTTAAATCAATCATCATAGAGTAGCGTCAATCATTCAAGAGCTCGGGAGCATAGGATCTTTTTTCTGGAATCTGAAAATGAATTCTTGTTAAGCAGCCTCAAGTGGCCTCAGTGCCACAGCAATCTTTTCACAGGACTCTGTCACATCAAACACGTCGCATTAAACCCAAACTTCACACTTGCTTAAGAATCCTGCCAGAACATTCTGCAGATATGCTGTGTGTAAATCATTCCCTTTGTCTCCTGCATCTATCTTTAGTTTCTTTAAAGAATCGTCCAACATTTGGGTCAGAAGGGGTCATTTTCCACCAGCTGGGGGTCAAACTAATAGCTGTAATAAAGCAGCATAGCAGCAACCCTGAGTTTGTTCTCTTATGAAGAGTTATTTAGACTCTTTAGAGTGGTGTGTAACTCCATGCTTTGTGTTGTTGGAGCCTCAGGAACCACACACATGTACACACAAACACACAATTACAGTTCATTTTCCAGAGGCCTGAATAACACGCTTTCCTCTTTGGAAAAACACGTCATTCTAACTGTCAAACAAGCAAAACCCAAACTTTGTTGATTTGTCTTCAGCCCCCAGAATCAATACCATGTGGAGCCAATTTGGCAGCAATTACAGCGGCAAGCGTTTGTCCTGTAATTCTGTCACATCCAAACCACTGGGAATTGGGTAATTCCTCTGAGGTTTCTGATTGATAATCTATTTTAAAAACGTTAAACTTTAATAGGCAACATTTTTTGTCAGACTTCTTCACTTGAAGAGATTTAAATAACAGTCTTTCCTGAACTCTACATAATCCCATTGCAAAATCGAGGCATATTTTAAGAATCTTTACTTTTTTTTTATTTTTTAGAGTTTTCCTTCTTGGAGAGCTCTGATTCATTTTCCTAATAAAATGTATTACAATAACAATATTGATAGTATTAATAATGGTGAATCTGTTTATTAATAGGGGCCTTTCTGCCACTATTAATGCACAGGGAAAAAAGAGCAACCAATATTGTTTCTGTTTATTTATAATATGGTTCTGAAGGAAGTTTTATTTTGAAAAACCAGTGGATTCTGTCAAGTCTGTCATTAAACCAGTCCGTGGCCTGAAAGAGGTTAGAGATCTTAAAATATTATTTTAAAATGAAATGGATAAAATACAAAGTCAATAAAAAAAAAACACCTTTCAGAATAAGACGAGCATTTCTAAAAATCCAGATTCAGTCCCAAATCGCAGCATGTCTTTGTATGGATTTACTTTTCTTCCTCCTGTTTCTGCACAGTTAAAGAGAAGTTCACTGATGGACTGAAACACGATGAAGTCTGTGGATCAAACGTCTGCAGAAAACCTGCCGTCATATTTTCAGAGATCCTGTGTTAATGGAGAAACTCCCATGGAAACACCAAAACTCTCCGAGTTTGACTGAAGTATGGACATCAAAGCACACTGTGCCAAATGTCTGAACATCTGAGCATGGTCACTTTAACAGAATCAGGAAGCTGGTCATTTATGTATCTTACCTTTAAAAGGGAATTGCACTGTACAGAAGCAACATTTCTTTACTCTAACTTGAACTAACACAAGCTAATCTGACAACAAGAAAAAAGTCACAGACATCCTAAGAAATCCTGCAAATCCCCAGAGGAAGCTGCCTGCTTGGACCACCCACCTTGAAAGCTCTTGTTGATCCCCGGGGAGAAAGTGTTTCCCAGCATCACCGCACTTTGGTCAACAACGATTTCCCGACTTCTTCCCTTTGATCCCGTCACCTCCCGCTGTCCTCCCCCTCCGTCCAGTTTCAATGTCATCTCGCTGTCGTGGCGATCGAGAAAGACCTCGTGCCAGTCGCCGTTGTCAAGGCGATAGCTTGGCAGGGTCAGGTTGAAATCGCCGTCGCCGAGGTTGTAGAAAACACACAAGAGGCCCTGAAAGATCTGCAGAGAAGAAAACAAAGTTTACAGGTCTTAGCGTTTAAGCAAAAGCCAGCGAGTAGATGAAGGCAGAGAATTCAAAATTAAAACCCCAATAAAATGTGATGAAAAAACCTTTAGAAGAAATCAGATTTGTTTACCTAATTAATATTTGGCTTTTGCAGACATGTTCAAGGTTATTTTGCTCATTTTGATGTTCTTAGTTTTTTGTTTAGCAAATGTAGCATTTATGCTTTACACAGGAGTGATCTGATACTTTGTTTACTTTGTACTCTTGTTTTGTTTGATTTTTACAAAAAAAAAAAAAAAGCATCCCCTATGTTAATCTTAGGGAGTACCGGTATTCTGACTGGACCGAGTCCTGAACCTTGTTTTGATCTGTATTCAGACTGCCGTCAACCGGACATTTTGGTTTCCAGCCAAAGCTTGTAAACAAAACCATGTGACTAAAGATCTCTTCAGTCATTGGCCAGCAATTATGAGGGTGGAGCAAACCAACAAGACAAAGAAGATGGAAGTCCCAGGCTTTGCAGTCCTTGTCAGAATAGTTCACCTCTTCAAACTTTATGTTATGCTGATAAATTTTGAACGTCTGTATCAACGTCAAGTGCAAAAGTTGTTACTGTGGCACGGCGTGCAGAGGCGTGCTGCAAGGAAGTTACTGAGGAGGGGATGGCTAAGGTACGCTGATAAGTGTTTGTGACATGTAACCCTTGTGCTATCCTAGGCACTTTACCATTGGGAGTTGGGTCATCTAGACCCACTAGACAGTGCTCTGAACCTTTTTTCTTCAATGATTTGTGATCTTCACTGGTGTCCATGGATTACATGAAATCTTTCCACCTTTATCCACCTTTGTCATGGTAGGGAGAACACGTCAATGGAAGGGTGGGGTCATCTGGACCCCCTAGGACAGCACAAGGGATGGACTGTTGGGAAAACAGTGTGAGAAGCAATCCTATCACGTTAAAAGTTGTTTAAAGAGCCTGTGTTAATCTGGCCACATTTCAGTGAGCTGTTGCTTTACATTTACTACATTTACTAGCTACGGTGGCCATTTTGGTCCAGTTGTTCCACTCCGAGCACTGAGCCTACACAGAGCAAATCGAAGCTCAGTCTATCAGAAACGAACCAAAATCAAAAGACGCGTACGAGGGCGATCCCGGACCAGATCTGCTTGGGTGTATTCAGACGGAAAATCTGCCCTGGATTAAATGTGTCCCGCTTGACATAATATTTTTCCACTACTTTTGGTATTGCTGCAGATTTTTCAGGCAATTCTGCTTAATTTCTAAAATAATTTGGAGAATTAATTATGGGTTTCTTATTACGTATTTTTTAAATAAAACACACATCTTTGAAATCAGCCGACATCCCTGCAGAAAAAAAGATAATTCCACTTACATGACTTCTTCAGGTTTTTTTTTAATTAAAATTCGGTTCTTTCTAACTTTTCTTGAAATTTTTATTGAATAACCGCTTAAATATTTATTTTAGCTGTTTCTTTTACTGTTTCATGCAAAGCACTTTGAAATGTCTATTTATACAGAATGTGCTGTACAAATAAACTTGCACTGCCCAACACAGACCTGCAACAAACACATTTTTAACGTCTTTCTTACATTGCGTGGTTAACATTTTATACTTTCAATCACTAGTTAAAAAAAGAAAGAAACCAAACAAAGTTTCCTTCCAATATTTTAAGTCAGACAAACAAGCATTCTGCCAAATCGCTCATTCTTTTATCACTCATTAGAAATTCTAAATAAATCTGTTTGAGTTGGAGAGAAAAAAACATAACCATCCATTCCACTGTTTACACAGATGTACTGGCAAGTAGTTCATGTTGAAAAAGTTGATTTGTTTGAACTGTTTTCTGCCACAGATCTGAGCCAACTAGATCAGCTTCATTTAATACAGCAACACGTCTTTAGAGCATTTACAATAATATATGAAAAACCAGATCTTTATCTTTATTGAACACTTTGAAATTATACTTAATCTCTTACCTTCCCGACAACATGTGGTCCTGAATTATTTCCTCTTTTACCATGTGTTTCTGCCCCCATTGATGGAGCCAACCCCCCCAGCTTATTTTTACTGAAGAAATTATAAATGAAGTGGGAATTTTTGAGGATATGACAGCACAAAAGCTCTGGGAAAAAAACAAAACATTTAACGTTCCCTTTCATATAATTTATTACAGAAATAGGTTTACCTCCACTACTCTGCTAAAAGTCGTACATAGCATTCCTGGAACAGACCAAAGACATTCTTATTAGAAATATGAGAACAGCGTTGTGGATGCTAGTTTGTTTCTACGGTTTAATTAATCACGGATGTTCAAAGTAAGGATGGGGTCAAATCAGGATCAGCTAAAAGTTTTAAAAAAAGTGTAAATTAGAAAAAAATTAATAAAAACCTGTTTTAAAAATGAAATAACAAATTGTAAATTAAAAAAAGCTTGAATTAAAAATAGTAAATTTAAAACAAAAAAAATTACACTGCAAAAAAAGGATAGAAAATTTGAAAAACATACTTTAATATTTAATAAGCTACAAACCTAAAACATTTTTCAAGTGTAAGATAAATATGTAAAAGCTGCTGTTTTGCATTTTTAATTCTCATTTTTTCGTTTCTCTTTCAGTCAATTCATTTTTAATTCAGACATTTTTTTTTAAGTTGATCCTAGTTTTACATGGGGGCGGGGCTTTAAACTCATTGGCCACCAGGACATGACTGACATTGAGTTATAGAGGTTACGGCGAAGAAATGTCCGCTTCAGAACGGCGTCCACTGTTGGCGCCGCCTGTGTCAACCGTCCTCCAATGGACCGAACTTTTGAAGGTCACTATGAATACGGTACATCACACAGGATCATCTTTTTTCTTTTTCAAATATTCAATATTTCTTTTAAGATTACAATGTGAACTTCTGAGTTTAAAACTGTATTATTATAAAAGTATCATCATTTTTATTTTTAAATTCACAATCTGATTATTTTAAGTAAATAAAAAAGACAGCAAATGTGTCACAAATATAACGTTCTATTTTCCACATATACCTGAAAGAATTCAAAAACATTTGAAATAAAATTGTAGATTAAAAAAATAATATGTTTTAAATTTAGAGAAATACTGAAATCTGAGGGAAAAAAAGCCTATAGAGCTAAAACTGTTACCAAATGAAAACAGCTGTTTTGTATTTTCAGCTTTTTTTCCCGTTTCTCTTCCTCATTTCACAGTTTCACTTCAGACGTTTTTGTTTTCTGAGTTGATCCTAAATTCATGTGGGGGCGGGGTTTTGAGCTAACCGGCTAACCGGTCATTACAGAAGTTTTGGTGACATCATATCCTGTCCAGAATGGCGACTGTTGTTGGAGCTGCCCGTGTCATCCCTCCTCTGATGCACCAAACTTTGGGAGAACATTGTCACTACAGCAGGCCGCATCACAGAAAGGATGACACGGGCGGCGCCATCAACAGATGCTGCTTTTTTAAACTCAAGTTAAAATTACTATTTTTTCACTTCAAATTTCCCATATTCATTTTAATTCTAACATTTCTTTCCAAATTTACTTTTTTCCCCCACAAAAGTTCTTTCAAGTTTAAAATACATATTTTTAAATATATTTTTTTAGTTTACAAAGTCTGATTTCAACTTTTTTTTTTTGCTTACCATCTGGTTTTATCCTTTTATTTGGACCCCATATATACATGTATTTTTATGCTAATTGTGTACATTTCATATGAATTACTGTGCTTTTCTGGACTGAGAGGTCTGAGGTCTTTCTGTTGTAGCCACTCCTCCAGCTTGGGGGTTACTGCCCCGAGTGCTCCAATTACCACAGGCACCACTGTCACCTTCACTTTCCAGGCTTTCTCCAGTTCTTCTCTGAGTCCCTGGTATTTCTCCAGTTTCTCATGTTCCTTCTTCCTGATGTTCCCATCGCTTGGCACTGCCACATCCACCACAACGGCTTTCCTCTGTTCTTTATCCACCACTACAATGTCTATATGTCTTTTTTTTTGTTTTTGCTAAACAAATCAGGTCAGCTGGTAGAATATACAATGTTCTCAAAACCCAACTGTGAATGCTGTTCTTGAAAATGTAGTTTATTTTTCAGGTCGATGGCCTTCTGAAAGGCCTTGTGACACTGCAACTGGTTGAGTTATTTTTACCACAATGTGGATTTATTATTTCTATTATAGGTGACGGAAGCTTTGATATAACAGTGCTCTTTAAAAAGTCCGTCTGAATCTAAAATGCTCCAGGACTTTGGTTAAAAAAAAATCCAACATCTTTAATGTTTTTGCCTGCCTTTTTGCCTGTAAATTGCACAAAAAAACTTTTAATCTCATTTATCTAACCTCTTTCTAACCGTTTCTGCCCTCTCAGATGAACATTTCCCTCTCCTCGTGGGATTAGCTGGGATTACAGGGAATCCACTGGTCCAAGTTAGAGCGCTCCACACTGGTTCTACGTCTGACCCTGGGCTGAGCTGACTGTTAAAACTCCACAGCAATCATTTATCATTATCAGAAATGGAAATTGTTACGCAAGGCCACTACAATCCTGTTTCCGTGTTTACTGACATCAATAAAACCTAAATCCTTACGTATCTCAGATAAGCACATCTACTGCTTTTGTGTTCCCATAATTGCTGCTTCTATCCGTTATATAATTCTAGTACTGGCAGAACTGTGGAAAAATTTAGAAAAAAAGGTCATTATGTTCTCCAAGTTTCACAAGTCTCACGACTGGGTCGAAACTCTGCAGGTTTTTATGAATAATGCTCCAGAAGCTCAGTGGCTCATCGTTGCTTAGCAAGGCTGCTGACAAACACTTGAATTTAAATTAAAAGTACAATTTAGATCAACCCTTAAGCATCCTAAAATGGAAAGCAAAGACAAGAAGAGAAGGGAAAGTAGAAAGAAAGTTGATTTAAATAAATGTTTTCTGAAGAAAAACAAATTTGTCCCAGAAGGCAGTGAGCAATTAGTGAAGATGCAAATATATGTTCTTTAAGGCAGAACACAGTGAAGCATGAACCAAAGAGGAATCTCCACAGTGAAAAGCTTCAGATCAACAAATTATGTACGCAGGAGATAAAACATAAAGCCGGATAACTTAACAAACCATCGACTATATCACCAGAAATATTTGAAGAGAGAATGGAGTCAAATTTATCAGGTAAGACGGAAAAAAAAACACTGTTGGATTTTCTGGAACTGCATGAACTCAAGTGCTGATCCATCTAAAATCCAAAGAACATCTGAGAGTTCATCCCGACTTTGCTGTACATCCTAACAGGATCTACCTCTGCAGTTAGGTTGCTTAAGTGAATGTCCTTCACTGCAATGCAGGATTAAACAAAAAAAAGAAAAAAGGGGGGGGGGGGGGTTGCATTGAACTTCTCAACTTCTGCCATGGCTGTGGTGAACACGGAAGAGGATCCAGGCGGGTAAACATGTTTGGCCTCTTTTTTCTGTTAACAATCAAGTCATTTTCTCAGAGGTCACTAACATTTCTGCTAACTGCAGAAAACAATTGACAAACAAACAGTTGATCTGAAATTCAAAGCAGTCAAGGCGGCCGCTCCATCCCAAAGGGACCTTTCTAACTGTGACTCAAGACGTTTTCCGACAAAGTCGAAAACTTCAATTGTGTTTCCATGACACAAAACTGCATTTGCGCCAAACGTTATTAAAATTCTAGAAATGTTAAAAATACACATAATTTCACAATTATATTGATTTCCTTTAAATCATACTTATGCGAATAAACATAAACCAACCCATGCGATAAATCATTCAAAAACACGGCGACGAATGTGATCAATACTTAGATTTACAGCAGAAACACTCAAATTGCTGCCACGGCTCGAGCGCTCATCATCATCTATCAAGGGACGTCGGCGTCCTCTTCAGGCCGTAGAGCGGGGAGCTCCTTGCACGTGGTGGCCGCCGTGGTGCAGCTGTAGGGCGGTCGTCCCATGATCGTAAAGTTGCAGGTTCGATTCCCGCCTTGCACGCCCATGAGCCTAAATGTCCTTGGGCAAGGCACTGAACCCCACCTTACCTCTGGTGGAAGGCAGGCGCCTGTGTTTGGCAGGGGAGCCGCCACCAGTGTGTGAATGGGTCTGTGACCGTAAAAAGCCCTTTGTCCTTGTAGGAAGAAAGGCGCTATGTAAGTATACGCCATTTGCAATTTACGTGGGAGTGGCTACAGATGAAGCCATTTTGGGAAATGGTTGTTGGTGATTTTCCAGAGGAGCTGTGGATCCAACAATCCCACATGAAATGATCAACTTTTGATGAGCTGTGTGACCTCTGGTGGCGCCCGCTGTATAGCGCCCAAGACAACCAGGGGTATCGGTTGTTGGTCTCGTGACTCGTTCAATTTGAAGAGTCTCAGTTTTGCAAAATATGTCAATTTCGATGCACCTCAAAAATAACTTTCTCTAATGCGCAAAAACTTTTTTTTAATAAATGCAAGTTTAAAAAAAAAATTGTTGTGTTTCCATTAGGCGAGTGTACTATCATAAATTGAATTAGTGCAATTTCATCGTCAATTGAAACGTTGCTAATGACTGTTTCCGACAAACCGGAGCTAGTGAGTGTGACATCACCCAAAGGGTTTACTGCTGGCTCCAACCAATGAATTTTTTTTTTTGTGGCAATATGGACACAGTCATGTCGGAGCCAGACGTTGTCAGTAAGCAGTGATTGGTCCGAGTTACTGTTTCTATGGCAACCACTCTCACATATCAGGAGTAAGCGCAGTGGAAGTCTCCACCTCTAACACTTGGAAGCAGGCTCAGGTGAATCTGTCCATCAAACATTTTGGACGTTGGGGGCCAGCAAGTATCTGGTTGGTCAGTTTATAACTTTTGTTGAAAAAATGAGGATTATCAAGAAGATGTTAAAGAAAAGTATCAGAGCAAGAATGGTTATTCTGACCAATAGAATGACTGAGTAGTAGGAACGCCAGGGGGAGGGGTTCTCATGTAATGGTCAATAACACGAAAATAGAATTGAACTTATTTTGATGTACCTGCAAGTTCTCATTTTTATCACATCTTGTCTTTGCTTTGGTCTGTTATGAATTACCTGCCTTGGCAGCATGTTTTCTCAGCCTTTCACTCTCCATCCATCAGTCTCTCCTCGTCAAAATCCTTTCTGCTATTACTGCATGACAAGTTAAGTGAACATCATGGAACTAACAAGTCACACAACCCACAACACCAACCTAGAACCAAATAGGGATTAGGATGTCATGTTGAGACAACCCTGGATTTATGGAAAATCTCTGTGGTAATTTGAGCTTTGATTTGCACCTCCTGACACTTCCTGTCATTGCTGCTGCCTTTTTGGACATAAAAGAAAATGCAATGCATTTTAAGGAGTTGGTTTAAGAGCGGAGTGATTTATAAAAGAAAAAAAGAAGAAAAAAAAACAGAGCAGCAAAGTTTAGTTCAGTTTTTCTCCAAAAAGAGCTGAATTGTGAATTAGTAACCACATCACTGCCTCGACCGATCAGCCAAAGAAATAACTAACAAAAACAATTTGGGAATCAGAAAATGCCTAAAATCTCAGTTTGACTTTAATCTGCATAAATAAACAGTATTTGCTTTTTTCTGTGATGCTGAAGGCCTTTTTTTTATTACAACACAACATTGTTTTTTTCAGTTAATAAGTCCTTTATTTTGGGTATAAAGTTGAAAAAACCGAACATATGTTGTTTTTAACTATAATGACTTTTACCAATAAGAAATTTGAAATGTATTAAGTGATTTTTCTTCATTGTTTCTCAGCATTTTGTCAGGGTGGGGAAGGTTGGTGAGCAGGAAGGACCCAGACGGTTCCAGGGAAAGGGGTTTAATCACAAACAAAAAGCGCTGCAGAGCAGGGTAACAAAACAAACTTACTGTGGGCAAACCATGAACAAGGCAGAAGGGAGTCAGGGACGAACAGACATTAAAGACATTAATGGACCAGAGACTTATATACAGACAGGGCAGACAAGACACAGGTGAACATGATCAGGACTGATTGGGACAAAGGAAGTAAAACTCAAAAACATGACAAGACAGGAAACCTTTCAAAATAAAACAGGAAACAGAACTCAAACATGACAGACAAAAACGGAAAGCAAAAACCAATACAAAAGAAACTCCAACCATGACACATTTGGAGGAATCAAATGGTGGTGCAGAGACGTGTCGTTACCAGCAGACATGAAGGACAAAAAAAACATTTACAACACAGTTAAAAACTGTACTGAAAATATGTTTGTGTATTTATACTTTGTCTCTTTTTCCTAAGTCAGAGGCCCAACATAAGTAAAACAACAATTAAAGAAATAAAGTTTTCTAAAGTTTGCTGTTATTTACAAATGAGTCCCTTTACACTTTTAAGCCCCTCCCCCAGTACCAAATGTCAATCAAAAAGGACAATATTCAGCATTCTTGGCAATTAATTAAATATTTATATTTTAACGGCTGATTTTAAGGGTGATTCCGTGAGCTTTTACTGCATCAGTAAACCGTGTCTTACTTCTACGAAAAGTGCACGCTTAGCCCTCGTGGACAGCGGGTCAACAGTGGGGATGGCGGTGTATTTTAAGGCCACACACAGCCACCACGTACATGTAGCGCATTTTCTATCGGGATATAAATAATTCAGAAGTGTTTCTTGTGTTGATGTATGCAGATGTCCGTCGAGGGTTTCAGCTGACGGGTCTTTGTGCGAATTCGGTTTTGAGCTGTTCAAACTTTTTGGTCGGTTGAGAATTATGCAGTTTATGGTATTTTACGTAATTTACACCCAATTATTACTCAAATCCTACGCAATTGTGCATGATTTTTGTGAGATGCACACACAAATCTGTGCCTTTCCATAACCGTTACACGTATGTCTAATACATTTTTCAAGCATGCATCACAGATGTATAACTTTATACCGCGTATACGGCGCACATATCACGTGAAAATTACATAAATGACACACAAACCACTAATAAATTACATATAAACAGCGCAATAATTACGCACAGTTCATGTTCCAAGTATACTTGTTCTTTGGGTGGTTTATTCATACTTCTTCCGTGGTTTTAACATGATTTACTTGTGAAAATTTCACATAAAGACCACAATCTTTATCACGCATATTCATATGCAATTTCCATCCGTGTTATATGTGTAAAATGTGTGTAGTGGCTGTGTGAAGGCAATCAGGTGAATGAGCCTGTGTGTAAAAAGGGATGCTGCAGAGACGCCTTCACACATGCAGACTACGAGACTGAGGCGTTCTCTTGCACCAGCCATGGCTGTTCTGTCACACATCACGTGTCTTGAACTGTCGGATAGCGGTTCGGTGTGCACGCATCACTTCTCTAACTGTTAATCTTTCCTGGCTGTGGGGTTGTACAAAAAGCGTCTCCAGAAGATCTCATTACAGCCACACATCCAGCCCAGTTCTGAAGACCTGCAGCTGAGGGTAATCTAGTAGAAACTTTGTTTTTGTAAAAGAATCAAAGTTTCCCCATGAAGAGGCATCATCTGGAACTTCTGCAGGGGTACAAATCCTGTAACCTTGTTGTGCTTTGCTTTTCAGTGCTTGAAATCCTTTGCGGTGGAAGCAGGAAGAAGAGTCAGCAGCAGGAGACTCGCAATCCCAGCAAATCAAATCAAAACAATCCTCATGGCAAAAGCCAGTTGAAAGCAAATGGGATGTTGAAGTGACCAGAGAACAATGCACACAATTTAAAGCTGGTAGGGATAAAAGGATGAAAACAGATGCCGCTTGGGCAATAAAGAAGCGGATCAATAATCCAATTTGGCCAACTGGCCAAAACGACAACTCCATCAACTCCATGAGGTTGGAAAACACAGGCGGGAGGGAATGAGTCTCACAGTAAAACTAAGACTCAAGTAATCCTCTTTCATTTGGAACCCAGATAAATAGAAAACACGGGTTCTAACTCAAGATGCTCTAAAAGTTTCATCTGGCACGCGGGAGCGGCATGACTACAAAGCCCTGCAGGAGAAGGTGGCTGTCATTTGTTCTGTTGCTATGGGTCCAAAATAAATATTACATGAGGGAGAGTCGGAGCAAAGCTGACATTTTAACATTCAATTTGCAGACTTGTGCAAACACGCCCCGCTGTCAGCGACGCCGAAGTTTTCCCACAGCCCGGTCCGGTGGGAGAAGGATGCAGCGCAAGTGAGAAGAATGAAGAGATGGAGAAAGAAATGAGGAAATGAGTGGAAACAAGAGAACAATTTGTTTGTCAACATGCCACTTGTTCAGAAGATAAGATGAAAATGGTTTTAATTTCCTTAGAGGTGATGCTTAGCCAGCGTCTAGGACAGCCGTGTTCATGTAAATAAGGCAGAATCCAACACAAAAAAGGAGCTGGGACTGAGAGTGGAATATGACCGAAGGCTGTTTTAAGAATGATAGGGTGGTGGGAGGGTCGCTCTCATTTCAATTTCAAACTGTTCCTCCAAGTGTCCCACTGAGCATAATTTTCTCCCCTCCATCTCCGTCTGCGGCTGCTGCCGCGTAAACAGAGCCGAGATGAGAAGAGGAGGAGGGATGTGAAGGAGACGTTGGCGGCCATCATTAACCGCCCACTCCTCCTCAACATTACAAAGATAAACCAAAGCTTTGAAGGGCGAACCCGGTCAAAGGGGCCAAAGCAGTCACATCACTTCAACTGTATTTACCGCCCTCCACGTCCTCGCTTTCTCCTTCCTGCCATCACGCCTCCTTATTCTATCTGTCCTCCATGCCCCGTCCTCCTGTCTTCTCCTCTTAAGACGGGCGAACTCCAAGGTTGTTGAGCTTGAAAGCTGAGACGCATCTCAAGGCTTTACTGATGAGGTTTTAAGTATGTTGAGAATCCACCGGGGGGAGCGCTTTCTGAATCTGCAGCACAAATTTAACCCCTATTAAAGCTGAACAGAGTGCTGGGATTTGGCTCCTCTCCCTGTGTGGGACACGAGTGTTCAGCGGGGGGGCAGGCGTGCCGTGCAGGAGGTGCGCGTTAAGGTGTGAAACTCTTCCTGTGAGTCTGCTGTCCCGCAGCAGCGGCGGCTTCGGCCTCCAGGCGGAGTTCGACATCTTCATCTTTTTGGGAGTGCAGATTGTTTGCTTCTGCGCCTCCTGTTGTCCTCGTAAATTCTAACATGCAGTTTAAAGATTTAAATTTTGCTAAAAGAAAGATAATTGTGATTTACTTTAGAAAATAACAGGAAGTACCGTCCGTCTTGGACCAAATATGACAGATTTCCAGTCTCTGTATGATTAGAAGGCCCTTTTCTGCAGAAAAACAGATGAATAAATGCATCTAAATGCATATATTTAAACATGGTAATACATGCAGATACTCTTTAAATAATAGCAAATGCGTCCCCATGCTGACCTGCGGCGCACTGAGGACTTTTCTCTGTCAGTCAACACAGCAGTTAATCAGGCAAACACTGTGACCTTCAGGAAGCATTAGACTGGCAAAGCAGCATCCAGAGGAGGACGGGACTTTAATCAGCAAGTGTCACCCAGACAGAAAAACAGGGTGCTGCTAACTGTCCTCTGAGGAGACCATTAATTCATTAACACCTTCCTTCCTTCATTATAAAAGACCCGCTGACTCGGATCTGCTTGAAGGCTGGATGTCACCTGCTGATAGGATCCCACCAGATAAGTAAATTAGATGCATGATTAAAGCAAATATTCCAGTTAAAAACTGATTTCTTATTTATTTTTTATAAATAAATAAGGTTAAAGGGCAAAATATAATCATTTTTTTACAGGTTTTAAACGCCAAAGCAGGTGTGCAACAATTAACATGCTGTCTCATTTAGTGGGTCTTTACAGAGAAAATTAACCCTTTAGCTCCACTATTTACATTCTTTTTACTACCATAACAATTTGATGGTAGTATTGATACCAAAGTATTGAAATATCGATTATCATACATCACCAATTGTGGCACTTTACTAAAGCATTGATTACTAACTAATAAACACGATAAAAGTGAGTCATTTCTGTATATTTCTGGTTAACAGCGGTTGTCGTTTAAACTCACAGCGTACTGAACTGTTCCAGCAGTCATGTGACCAGAAGAGCAGATAGTTGTCTTGTTACCCTACTAAGTTTTCCAAGGAGGATTGTGGCAGCAGTTTTGGCTTCTCAGAGCACTTGTACTGCAAACACAGATGCATACTCTGAATTTTGCAGACACATGGAAGAAAAAAGGATCCTGATGAATGAGGAAGGATTGGGGGGAGAAAACAAAACGAGAGAACATTTTCACTATTGGGTAAAGTCAGTAAAGAACTGTTGCTGCATCTGTTCCTGTGGAGAGGCTGCTTTCTGAAAATGTAAATACGTTGCTGTACATAAAAAACAATCTAAAGCTAAAAAAGATAGTGTGCACCTTTTTTCCCTTTTGACATTTTTATGTAGTCATTTCTGGGTTAATATTTTTTTTTAATTTAGTATTTTGAACCTTGCAAAATAAAGTTATTATCTGGCCTGTCTTTGGTGGTATTTGCTTTTAGGATAACTAGTAATATGTCTGAGAATTGTTTTTTACCAGTAATCAGTATCAAATATCTTATTGTATTAAATCTTAGAGGTGGGGTATTTCCCATCACTACTTTTTACGCAATTACAGCGTTTCCTCATTAATCGCGAGAGTTAGGATCTAAAAATTACCCATGATAAGTGAAATCCGCAAGTAGGATTCTAGATATTTTAAGGCTGTAAATCCCCAAACTACACACTTTATCCTCTTTTTTTCAGACAGACTACAACATTTTCAAATTTGTATCTCTTGCTTAAACTCTGAAAGTTGAACCTTCATAGAAAAATACATTAAAATAAAAACAAAGGTCTGATCGCGATCAAAGATTTTACAGATTTGCCGAGCGGAATGCATTTGTACAGGAGACATGGCATGGAGGAGACTGATTGACAAGATCAATAGCCAATCAGGACGCAGAACATTGTGCACTGTTAAAAAAAAGAGGATATAATGCTCTGAAAAAAAAAGCAAAACAGCAAGACCGCGAAAAGGTCAACTGTGATATAACAAGGACCACTGTACGAGGCGGCCGTGGTGCAGCGGAAGGTCGGTCGACTCATGATCGTAATATTGCAGGTTCGATTCCCGCCTTGCAAACCCATGTGTCGAAGTGTCCTTGGGCAAGACACTGAACCCCACCTTGCCTCTGGTGGAAGGTTGGCGCCAGTGTTCGGCAGCGGAGCCACCACCAGTGTGTGAATGTGTGTCTGACTGGGTGAGTCACTGTAACTGACTGTGACTGTAAAGCGCTTTGGGCCTTGAAGAAGGTAGAAAAGCGCTACATAAGTATACGGCATTTACCATTCACCTCTGTTGGAAGGGGTGAAGGGTGGGTTGGGTTTTTACTGTAACATTGTGTGTGTTGTTTGTTTTAAATGTCAAAGCGCTTCAAGTTGGGCAAGGTATGAGAGGCGCTTTATTTAATAAATAAAGTTTGATTTGATTTGAAGTGGAGAAAAAAGCAGCTATGCACTGATATGCAACACTTTATGTTAGTAACGTGTTAGTAATGTGTTAGTAACGTGTTAGTAATGTGTTGGTAACGTGTTAGTAACGTGTTAGTAATGTGTTGGTAATGTGTTAGGTGCCGAGTTACAGCATGTCAAAGAGTGTGTGCTATTGAGGTTTTGCCGGCGACATCTCCGCTGTTAAAAGTTAAAGCTTATGAGTAAGATTGTCTCAATTTTATTGTCATTCCTTTAAATTTTTATATATTTGTATGTTTTGTTATTTTGTAATTTTAAATATTTTCTATTTTGGTAAGCTGTTTTTTTACTATTCAAAATATAATAAATATTATTGCCCATGACCATAATATACATTTATAAAAAGACCCAGGATGTTTGTTCCATTCCTGTAAATTATGACACTCACGCCTCTGTGCTTTTGAACATAACTTTTCGTCCCACACAGAGACAGTAAACCTCTAACAAAAGCCCCACAGAAAACACCCACCAACAAGATTTGACACAGGATTGCTGCCTGATTGTCGCATCTGCTCCTTAATTACTGCCAGTTAGAACTTGAGAAGAAACTCGGATGAGCAGCTAAACTTAAGGCTAAAAGTCCAGCTGCCCTGAAGACCAGAATCCTGTTAAAGCATGACCTGGGAGGCTGAGAATCTCCACAAATGCACGCTTCCACGTGGCCTTGTTTGTCCAAACAACAATGTTTAAGGGTCTTGTGGATTCCTAAGCTGTGCTGCAATACTTTTCTTTGGAGAAAAGAGATTTTCTCCATGCAGTTTCCTTTTTAACAAGCCCCACTTGTTCACTTCTTTCTTACGCTGTCATGCGCTTCAAGTGTCATGCTATCAATTGATACCTGAGGAGTCTTATATGTGGCACTTTAAGGAAATACAACAATTTATTTAAAGCCTTTTTTTTTTACTTTTTTATTGCAATTATGAAATCAAACTGGAATATTTGTTGTCAATGCATACTCCTTGATTTCCTATGGATGCAGTAAAGATCTTTTGCCAAACTGTCTACTAAAAAGGGACATACGGTAGTTTGACTTGTTAAAAAACTTTTTATCTCAAGATGCTTTTTTTTTAAGCAAATTTTCAGATCTCAGTTTGAATATTTTGAAGCTTCACACCTAGAAAAGTTGGGGAAAAGAATTTAAAAAGTCTATTCCAAGAGTCTTCAGGATGCAAAGGTTCAAAAAATAGAGATGCAGATACGTTTTAATAGAAAAAAACAGAACACTTACAATAAAAAAAACAAAAAACATAATTTACTGTGCCTTGGCCTTTGCTAAGCATTAATGCCTGTTGTTAGAAGGTTTATGTTTCACTGCAGGGAATCCATTTTGTAAGATTACAGATATTTCCATGCTGTCTGCACCCAGGAACAAATGCCCTTTGTGTGGTAGACTAATGATGTGAACTTGCCCCCCGTGGGGTTGTACTGTGACATTTAGGCGGAAGCGTGGAACAGGATGGGAAGGCGAGGCGGATGGATGATGGACAGGAATGGCTGGAGAGCTTCCACCGCAGTGGCAGCTGTGGTCCAGAAAGCAATCATCATCAGTACCGGCTCTGAAGTCTGATCAATGCATGAGGTCGCAGCACGACGTCGAGTCAGATCAAGACAAAACCGGCTTTCTTTCAAATGAGCAAATATGAAAGTGCAATTTGAGCATAAAGAGAACAACCGGTGGGAGTAATGAGCCCCTCGAGGCAAATAACCAAATAATATTTTTAATGCATTCAGTCCTGGTGCTTCGGTTTGAAGTCGTCTCTGCTGCTGCTATACAGGAACCATTGTTTTCTTGGTTATTTCATCTTTTATTTGTTCCTGGTGTGATGTTCAAAGTCAGACGTGTCTTTAAAACGACAATAATCCCTTCTGTATACATGCATATAGTGGTTTCCTTTAGCAGAATTTGTAAAAAGTTTATCTGCAGTCAAACTTGGCATCATTTGTTTTCAACAAGAACTTATTTCAACGTCTTTCTAAAATGTCTAAAACTATGACAAAGGGCCTATATCATGCAAAATCAACTTTTTTTTTTTTAGCTTTTAGGTGTGTTATGATGGTCATTCCTCACTATAAAAAACCTCGAAGTGGTATTTTGATTGCTTTTCAACAACAAGAACAAAAAGAAACCGTACAGAGATCAAATAAAATATGGGAATGAGTTGCTTTGGTGAAAGATTTCTCCTGATTGTCTCTTTGCTGCAAGTTATCTGTAGGCTAATAAAAAAAAAATATTTCTGATGAATAAACCAAAACCATCAGTCTTAAAACACGATTCCTATGAGAAAGTGACACAAACTCCCCAGCATGCTCACCTCTAGTCGCAGGTATTCTGTCTGATCCCGTGATACCAGGCTGACGATCACGCTGCTGTGTCTTCGAGTGCGAACCAGGACTTGGATGGACGTTCTCCGAGCGGGAAGCGGCGACGGCAGCTCGTACTTCACGTGGCTGCGGCCATCAAAGGAAAACTCTGCTACCTCTGCAAACAAACCCAAATGTGACAGAAGGTCAAACCAGGGCATGCAGTGACAGAAAAATCACAAGATGTAAAACGTCTTCTGTGCATGCCACACACTAATACATTCACACTCTAAGTGCTGTCAAAAGTTTTTCTTCAAACTTATAGCAACTGCAAGAGATGAGTCCTGCAGTCGATTTCACATCCTTTCTTCTCTACTCGCTGTGACATCAACAGAGTTCAATGGTTCAAGATCCTGTTTGAAGCCAAAGACATCTTTGATTTTCTTCAAGGCTCTGAACCTGGAACTGATCAGCCTCTGAATAACCCAAAAATAGATCAATGTTTTCCAAGGACCAAAAGCTTAGTTTATCCCTGTGGACCAAAAGAAAGAAATAATCCTATTTTATAAGGAAAATACCCACCTGTTTTTGGAAAATGTAATCTTAAAGTTCACTTTGTGGTAATAAAACTGGAAAACATGACTGACGGACAGGTGAGCTGCCAAAAAAACATCCAGGTTTAGACTGAAAGCAGAGATTTGGTTGAGCTCCAGCAGCTCATCAACATTAAACCATATGTTTCAGGTGGGGTCTAAAAGGTCATTTTTGGAGAAAAAAATAGTTTTAGGGTTTAAAAACATCTTCTTTGAATGGGTTTTTAACTATAAACCACCAATTGACACCCATATTTATCTCATGGTTCTCCATAAAAAGCAAAAACCATTTAAAAAAAAATGTACAAAACCCTACAACTACATATTTCAATAGTCAAGCAGATGGGCTTCATCCAGATAATTAGGGGGGCATGAGACGAGCCAGAGGTAGGGTCCACATCCAAGTACAGGAGCACGGAATCTGGAATCATTCCCATTCCCCCGGAGTGGGGAATCGCACTGAACCAACTGAAGGATACATAATGATAAAGTAGATGAGAGCAGAGGACAGAAACCCAGTGCACCATACAATCCCCAGCTTCTGGTAAGGGTTACGCTTAGGGTTCTGGTCAGGGCTAGGCTTAAAAAAGGGGGGGTAGAGGGGAGTCTTGTCAGTAGTCTATTGGTACAGTCGTGGGTAGATTGTAGTGCAGGGGGGATCTGGAAATCCCTTGAAAATGTTAGTGTGGTTGCAGTGGGATGAAAATGGTACGTTCCATTTTTATGACGTCCCTTGAGATGGCCGCACGAAATTTATGGGAACTGAAAGACACACCTGAACTCTTTCTAAGATGGCAGTTGCTCAAATCTACTGCCATCCATGGGCCCGACCACCCCCAAAACCCGCAGCAGCAATTCTACCCTCGATACAGGTGCATGTGACTAAGACTTTAAGTCATAGTTTTTTAGAAAGAAAAACAGAATTGAAATTGAATGAATGTAAGTCTAAGATTAGTTTTAGCAATGTTGTTTCTTCAAGTGTTAAAATGTTAGGTAGTTTGTTTTCCCATAAATAACCTCAGAGGGAAGTGTTTGCTCAACTACAGAACTGTCATTTGGCATCACTACATGTTCCACAGTTATAGAACATACCAGTGCATTATAAAAAAAAGAGTGTCAAGTGTCATTGAGAGGCACATGACACAGAGCAAACAGGACTTGTAAAGCCTGGCAGAGAGTGCTGCAGTCAGCAGGAAGCATTACTTTTAAGTACACTCCTCAAAGTGGAGGATGCGTGTAATAGGCAGTGCAAGACCAGGATCATTAGAGATCCCATCTCAGCCCAACAGCCTCCTCCTACAGCTGCAATCAGGCAAACGCCTTCGCAGACATACGGCTGACACAGACGCACTTACAGGAGTCGTTCTTCTTCAGGCCAGAAGGATCCTTAATGTGGGAGCTGCCAGGAGCCTTTGTGCAGCTCTTCCAGCAGCTCACAAACAGCACAGCAGTGATCAAGAATCCTTAAGGGAGAAGGCAATTGACCCATATGTGCAATTTAAACAGAATATGTAACATCTGCATTCACAATGCCGTGAAGCAAATGGCATTATTAATGGCAGCAAAGCACGGAGGAGCAGTGGCTGTTGGAATAAATGAGCTTGCTTGTTAGATTTCAGGACTATCTGCAGCCAAATCCTGTGTTGAAGGTATGAAGACAATGGGAGGTTTTTACTCTTTGAAGTTATGAGGTTCTATACAATAATGTCTTACAACATTAGATTTAATAATAAGAAAAGTAAAATGAAAACCTCACACACACAAAAATAGAGGGGAATCCATGACGTAGCCAACAAAAGATGTTTTAAGGCTGTAAAACTCCTCACTACTCCCTTTATACAGGTTTCTCTCAGACAGACACTTTCTCTCATGTTTAAACTCTCAAAAGCTCAAAGCTTTATAGACAAACAAGTCCAGGATAATAGAATGAAAACAATCAAGGTCTCATGCAAATCTCAAGTTTCCATTGCAGTTTTGCTGCAGGTTTTGTGTTGGGTTAGCGTCATAGTGCCAGGCATCGTCAGCCTTTACTCAGTAATCACCATCAAGTATTCTCCTTGCTATGTCCTTTTGTTTATCAGAGGTAACTTTAAATGAAAAAGGTTTATTTTTTGAGGTTTATCAATTATTTTTGGCCTTGGTCCTAACAGCAAGACTCCAAAGTTTGGACCAATTTCTAAAGAATTTTTTATTTTATTGTAAGACAACAAGAAAAACAAGTTTGAAAGAAGGAAAAAAAAGAGTTTCTGTGCCTTTCTGAAAGCAAGAATAGGATTTTAGAATTCCGTTTCTCGGCTGCTGAAGCAAAGTCAGGCCAGTGATTTGTCAACGTTGAACTTTTACCTCTAGATTGGTCAGTAGATTTCCTTGACGTTGGTACATACAATACAGTAGAACTTTATTGATCCAGACACAATCAATAAAGTATTAAGATGGAAATGATTACCTTCCTCACACTGGTATCCCGTGTATCCCGGCACACACTGGCAGCTGAAGGAACCCCACTCTCCATGACAGCGCCCCCGGTGGCCACAGGAAGGAAAGCCCATGTTGACACAGCTGCTATCTGTGGTCAGGCAGCCCGGAGAGCTGGACTGTGAGTCAGCGGGAGAGCCCAGATCATACAGCTGGAAGAAGGAGATATAGGTGAGGACTTGAATGAAAAAACAGAAAAAATTACAGCCAAAAAAAGTAGAGCAGGAAGTGGGGTTTTACTGCCTGACAAAAAGGGAGGTGTGTAACGAGATGAAAAGGATTGCTAACAAATTGGTGGATAAAAAAACATCAGAGTGTCAACCAAAAGCAGGTTGAGGAAGATGCAGTGCAGCCATAAAGCAGGTCAGGATTCAGAGGAGAGCTCCCTAGAGGCGTCAAATCCAGTAGAGTAAAAGTGAAGAAGCAGGAGGGGAGTGGGCTGGTTAAAAGTGAGCTCAAGGACATGAGCCATGAGTGTGCTGTGGACTCCTACTCTTCCTCTTTTCTCGCTGCTGCGTGTAACCCTGGTTGCCTCTTCTGACACTGACAGAAAGCTCTGATGAAAAGCCGGCATGAGCCAAAAGCATGGCAGCGGAGGTTGAATACTTCAGAGAGCAGGCCTCCTCAAATGATGCTTAATCATGCATTTTGTCTCTGACGGTCCAAAAATCATCAATTCTGTTGGGGAAGCAGATGAAATGCAGGACATCTCCTAGAATTGCGTGTTAGAAGTGCTCATTGGTTTCTAGCAGAGTGGCCTCCTGTTGGCTTTTGACCTCTGTGCTACTGATCGTACCACTTGTTAAGAATCGAAAGCCAAACTTTCCTGATGCAAAACTAATGATAACGCTTGTGCAATCTGTGTGTGTGTTCGTGCACTGTTTGTGCACAAAAGTCCACCACCTTCTGCAAAAAAACTGCAAAGTGTGACTTCAGCTGACAAGAGTGTCAGTCTCTGTGACAGACACACTGTGGGCTGTGCTGTTTGGTAAGATTAATGTCAGGGGCTCCACATAAACATGTCACAGCCCACACAACAGGAAAAAAGAAATTCAAAACCAAATCCAAGTCTGCAGCAGAGAGGGGGCCGCGAAGGAAGCCTCCGGCTTTAAAGAAATCCCTTTAAATGTTCTGAACAGGGCGGGAATTTACAAATTTACAATTTGGAAATAAAACTTTTAAGAATTCTTACCCAATACGATAACACTGTACAATAATTCACAGTGTAACAGATGACCTCTGCACATTTTCGCACATTGCTACCTGTTTGTAAATAGTCTTTATATTATACCACCTTATTTGTTTACATTTATGCTACAGTTTTTGTTTTTTACATTATTCTATTTTCTCTTATGTTTACTTGCTACCGTAACGCACACATTTCCAACATGTGGGATTACAAAAGTGTTTCTGATTCTGATTCTGAAGATGCACCAATTAGCTACCAGAGGAATTCAGGGGACAGATTGCTCATTTGTAGTTCCCCTGAAGGTTCTTACTACAAATACTGAATGTTTTTTTTTTTTTTTCCTAAATTGTGACACAAGTTCTTATTGAAAGTATGTAATACTTATCAGTGATTCAGGTTTCATGCAAAAATGTACATTAAAAAAAGAAAATGTGAACATCCATGAGTTTTATTTTGAAAGAACATTGATCAGCTCAGTTGTAAATGATTGCGTTTGTGGTTCAAAGGATTTCTTTGAGTCTTTCCAGCATTAATAGGCGTTTCCCAGCGGTGTCAGACCTTCTGAAGAGGTCAGAAAATGACATTTTTAGAGCTGCAATTGCACGTGTTAAAAAGTCTTTATTTTCAAAGGAAACTGCAGAAAAAAAAAAAAAAACATCTGAAACATTAATGAGACCATTTTTTGTGAATTTCTTTACATCTTGCACATGGCCAGTTAGTTATAAAAACTGTCTATATTACTGATTGTACATAACATGATTGAGGCTTTAAATCAATAAGATCAGGACCTTAAATAAAACAAAAACTACGTCAGCTAATTCCAAGACAGTTTTGTTTAACTTACACTAAAATACAGTAGAAAAAAACGTGTTTGTTGTTCCTGATCTGAATGTCGACTGGCTGCTGATTGATGACTTCCGGTGAGAACGGAATGAGGAGAAGTGGTTTGCTCTAGTAGCAGAGAGAGGTGAAAACAGAGAAGCAGATGCCAGTTGCTGGTATTGTGAGTGGAGAATTTGCCTTTCAGGAACCCTGACGACACCACAGGTAGAGGTGGGGAGATGTGCCTTCTTTGTACAAAGGTTGCCGAACACTGAAGCCATTGCATAAACGCAAAGCCTGTAGCAGCACAGACGCTAGCCAAATGAAGGCTTTTTCAACAATATTTTATGAGGACATTCATTTTGATATGCCAACTGAAAGCACTTTAACGTACCTGTCTGTTTCATTTCAGATAAAAGTTTTGATAAGAAGCTTGTGGCGAATATTTGGATCACTCAGACGGGTTTCTACTGTCTACTATTTGCATTTCCATAAAGTATCTATTTTTGACTCCTATTAAATCTAAATTATATGTGACACACTTTTCATAAACCTAACCTAAAAACCTAAAAAAAGAAAAGAGATTATGGCCAAGCACAATGAATTTAAACCGCTTAAATTGAGCCGGACTTCTAAACAGATCACAAAAATCTTTAAAAATGAAAATGTATTCCTTTAAAAAAAAAAAAAAAAATGTTCATGTTTGAAAAGATGAAAACTGAACGACAGAGTCAATTACATCGTCACCGACAGTCAAGCAAAACAAATGGAACTGATTTTGTTGCCATGACAACACAAGTAAAACATCAACAACTTGCAAAAGAAAATAGACTTGCCATCACGAAAGGGACTAAAGTAGGAATTAAAAAAAATATCTTACATACAATGGCAGAACATGTCCATCAACATGATTAATCATCAGAACGCTCACTGCTGCTCGCTCTTTGGAGATGAATTATGCTCATGTCCGCCCACACGCATCATGCAGAAGGCACTGTTAGTGCGGCCTGTCTGCTTTAGGAAAACTATACGTCTGTTGGACTACAGCGTGAACGCCACTGCGGAGGAGAACACCTGTAAGCAGACTACATGTTGGTTCCAATGTCCTGAGGGATTCTGGAGATTCAACATCCAACAACTTCTGCATCGTGAGCATTTTATCGGTTTTACTGACACTGGAATTTGGCCACTCAAGGATGCTAATTTTGTTTCTGTAAAACAGTTTTTTATGTTCTTTTCTAAAAACATTTCAATGTCACTTCAATCAACTTTTCATGACCAGAGACCCGCACGACCATCACCTGACAAAGATCTGCTTTAAAGGCAGCATGTTTCCATGAGGAGATCTTTGTCAGTGTTCTTGTGCGGTTGGCTACATCCAGTTTTTTTCGTTTTTTTTTTACAGATTTTTCAAATCTTTATTTCTTAATGACAAAGGGTTTTTTGTTGCTGTTTTTGTCCACGTTACTCTTTGAAGAGAGAGTTTTAGTCTCAATAAAGGTTTTCTTTCAATACAAGAGGAAGCAGCTTTCCAAACAGTCATCAGGAGACAAAAAGACTTTCCTCCTTCTGACTTCAGGCACATGAGTAGCTTCTCTCCATTTATCTCTTATAATTGCGGCCAAATGATCCTATTAGTGTTTTGGACAACAGAAGTGACTGAGGAGGTGAACTTTCTAATAATGTGTTTTAAAATGTTAAATATTCAATTATTTTTTGGTCACCACGAGTAGTTGTCAGCTAAAAACATCCCATCATTGATTTTTCTGCAGACAGACTATAACAATTAGGGCTGCACCTGCTCCTGAGGTGCATGGAGCTCACGTGCGGCAGCTTTTTGTGATTGGAGGCTGACAAATATTCATCAGTCGGCTTTCTTTCAAAATACATAAAAACATGGCGAAATATTTATTATTCACTAAATCAAACCCAAAATAACCATTGAAGTCTCATTCAACAAAACACTTCCTACCAGCAAAAATCCAACATCCTCTTTTATTTAAATATTGATGCTCATTTTGGATCAGCAGAATTCTCTAAAGTGCTAACGCAAGAGTTCGCTTTGTTTTTCACACAGTTTCTGCATTTTGTTTTCTAAATAATGCAACAAAAACAAGTTGTCAGTATTCCCACTTTATGCCAAAGACCATCTTCATAAAATATTTCCAAGTAAACACAGTTTTTGATGGAATTCAAGGTTAAACGTTCAGTTTTATACCCTAGTACCCTAGTAAGTTTGTTTAAATTATGAAGTGAAAACGGCAACAGTGTCAATGATGTACAACATTACTTTCATGAATTATTTAATTCATGTGCTCTTATATATGTGTGCATTTCTTGATATTCTCTTGTCTTTTTTTTATTTCCAGGTTTGTTTGTTTTCCTTTTTTTGCTTTAAAAAAAACGGCCCATTTCATACAACTAGCATATGTTTTTACATTTGGGAACTATTTACGGACTTCATAGCAGCCGTCTTGGTTCAACTTTGGTTTTGTTCTGGTTTGGGTTTGTGCAAAATGTTAAACTAGATCTAGAAAGCTGCAACTGGTTGTTGAGACATTTATCATCTGAGGAGCATGCGTGTGCTCCAGTCTGACGTGGACAGAGTGTTGTGATCACGCATGTGTTGGGAAAGTTGGTGTGAGGAGGACGACAGTGGCTTCCCGCCTGTTACCTTGCTGTCGACGACGAGGTTGCGGATGCAGCCGGTGAAGTGTTTGTGCTGAAGCTGGGGGTAGATGTAGGGGATGTCCTCGTTCACACCACCGAGTTGGAGCACTTGACTCATGTTCAGGTGTCTGAAACACGACAGCACGCAAAGGAAACACAACAGCATGAGGGATTTGAGAAGCAACATCCTGGCAGCTTCTTTCACTTTTAGCGCTAAGGTTTTAGTCCCAACTGCCCTTTCGGGGGGATACGGACGCACGCACGCAGGTGACCTGCAAGACATACGGCAGGCCGATCGGTGAACGCAGAGTGCAACCTTTAATGTTAGGTCCACACCGCCATTGGTAACACAAGTTCAGGCAAACGCTTCCAATGAAAAGTATGCTTCCTTGTTCAAAACTCTTGGGTTCACGCATCGCTACACAAGTTTCTACAACCATTTTTGGGCTTTACAAACAAAACATGCAGACATGTAAAGGATAATGTCCGACAAAGAAGCCTGAACCGCAGGACGGTTGCTTCCGCGACGTGCATTAAGTAAGGGTCAACGGGAGACGAAGTGTGCATAATCAGAAATGTACGCACGCCGTGGAGGTGTGTTAATTTTTGATGATGCACACTTCGAAGGCGATTATCCCACTTATACTTACAAAAGAAACAAATGTTCAATCAAATTCTTTCTTCTTTTTTCTGTTAAAATCCCTTTTTCACAAAAAGCGGGGCATTTGATACGTAGTGCGGCACGTTGTCATGGAAACCGGCACAGACCTCGACTGCGGCGATAAGAGGGTTGATAAAGCATCAGCATAGAGAGAAAGTCCACCTCTAACCACTTGTTTTTGTCCAGATGATGAAGCTAAAGTTTGTTTGAAAAGAAGCCAGCGCAGTGATACCGAACATTTAAGCTACGTGACCGAAACTTTCTTTTTTTAGTAAGTAAGTTTTAACACAAAGTGCTGGACAATAAAAACTATACAATACCATAAAAACACAGAAACAATCAATTAAATATGATGTAACTAAATAGAAGAAAATAAAAGTAGAATAGAGATGACAATGAAACCAGTCAGCTAAAAGCAAAAATGAACGAATGAAAGTGACTTTAGTTGCCTTTTAAAAGAATCAAACTTTAGGCATGGATTATCACTTTTATTTCCACACCCAGCAGTTTTACTGTCATTCACAATGCTTTCCAATTGCTTCAACTCACACATAAGAGATTTATTTTAGAGGACAACTGATTGGACCTTTAATGTCTTCAAACCATTTCTCATTAATCTGATACCAACTGAGAGTTGGTGCTGTGTTGTAATTTGTGCTTTAGTCTTAAGATGACTGGAGACCAGACCTGGCAACACAGAGAGTGGGTCAAAATCTAAGCAGCGTGCAGCCTCATGGATGGAGAAGCATGCACAGAGTTTAATCAGCCGTTTTATTAACTTTTCAGGGGAATCCAGCAGGTTATCAGCACCAAGCGCTGCGTTATCATTATCATTTTAGGAACAGAGCACAAGTTTGTAAGAAAAGACTGGAGAAAGAATGGCATCCGGTAATTTGTCTGCATCACTTCACACGGAAAATACAGAAATGAGGCGGACATAATTTCAAAATTTCATTTAATGCACGCTCAAATGCTTAATCACGGCTGCGATAATTACAGATAGAATACTTAATTCATTTTATTTGTAATGTATGTGCAGAAAAGTTGAAGAGGGAAGAAAGAAAAACACTAAAATATACATCTATTTAAATGTTTCTTAAGGCAGGTAATGAAATATTGTGCGTTCACCTGTCTGCGTTGGGTGTGACTCCAGTCACCTCACAGGAAAAGTGGTCTTCGGTGGTTACCCAGCTCCCCAGGCCCTCTTTCTCTGCCACTGCTGCGCCTGCACAGCGATCCAGTGTGAGCTTCACTTCCTGATGGAACACAGAAACAGGAGCGTGATGCATGGAATTCATGTAGCCGCAGCAAACACAGCCTCTTTGTCTCCACACGGTGATGAACGAAGCTCCTGCTGCTGTCGGGTGGTCGATTAGCTTCATCACCGTCGTGGGAGCAGACCGGACTCATTTCTCTCATTAATGTAAACAGTTCTACGGCCGACTCCTCTGTCTCCTGCTGATACGCGCACAGCAAACAAGGCTGCACGCCACAAACAACCCAACATCTGTACAGACAACTGCCTCCAGTCGGGTTAAATGGCAGCTTCATCTGCGGTCAGGGCTGATTTAAACAAAGAAATGGCTCTCTAATTATTCCAGTGCGTTAAGGAGAGGTGAGCTGTCATCATCATGGTAATATATACTCACTTTTTGAAGGAAAACAGACATAAAGCTATTTATTTACAATTAACGTCAAATAAAGGTCACATTTGAGCTCAGTTTATACATAGGAATAGATTTATGCATCTAAACACTCAGAATATATAGATATTAGTTTAAGATGAAACAGAAAAATAACAACTCTAGTAAAATGCTAATAAAAACAAAGTTTGGTAGTCACATGAAGACATTTTGGGTCTTTATAGTTTGGTTTTACTATTTGGTTGTTAAAAATGATCCTTTCTTATGCAGCTGTAACATGAATGGTCCCTTATAAAGTTTTAGATGCAAAACGATAATGCTCTGCTCACGCTAAACGCAACTCGTGCTTCAAAATCACAGACAATTTTTGGACCAATTTTTGGACGCATGTGGGAGGAGCCACTGTCCAAGGTTTTGAGCCTCATCGCTACATGGAAGCATTGACTGTATTTCTCATTTACAATGCACAGAAGTGACGGATGACATCGAGACATCCGGTTTATTTATTTTTACGAACTTTACAAAAGTATCATGGGCACATGTCCATGTCTGGGTTCATGACACCATTCAGAGACTCTCCAAGTGTGTTGAGGTTTACTTTCTACCGCAGGAGCTGCGTCTGAATGACGGGCGCTTTAAGCCACACTTCCATTCCACTGTGACTCAGTTTGACGACGCATTAGTCCGAGGAGGAAAAAATAAAAATAAGAATAGGAGTGTTTTATTATTGTCTCCATAAAAATATAAAAGGATGATTAGATTCTCCCCTCTATCTTGGTTTTGGGCTCCCCAGCTGATTGCATCATCAACACGTCACAGCCAAAGCTGAGACCCCGATTGATTCCCGTTATGCAAAGTTAAGATTCTGGAACTGTGGAAACATCACGCTGCCAGACCGCTGCGCCACGCCTGACGTCTGTACACTGACTTGACACTGAAACCGGTCGCGACGCCGAGCAAATCGGTGTGAACGAAGTTTAAGAAAGATAACGGTTTTGTTAATTTATTTCTGATTGAGGTCGAGGCAGTGAAATGTTAAGAAAATAAAAGCATGAAACAAAACGTATATGTAAAAGTACATGGAGGTTTCAAATGGTACTGATTATTTGTGCAGAAAAGGAAACAGAAGTATTTAATTGTAGGTCACCCCAGGTTTGACCTGGTACAAACGTTAATGAAAGAATTCATCTGTATTCATAAAGCACTTTACAACATACCACCAGGGTGCCAAAATGCTTTACAATTAAAAGACTGATTTGTTTTTTTTAATTGAGCAAATTAAGAACAAAAACTAAAGATAACCGCATAAAATGACAAAATAAGGAAAATGTATAAAAGGCAGCAAACCATTTAATGAAACGAGTAAAAGAAAAAAAGATGCCACGGAGTTCTGAGTTTTAAACGTCATTCAAAAAAAGTCTTAAACTGTTTAGTCATGAGAGAAGGAATCTTCCACAGGTCAGGGCCGGGCATTGAGAAATGCAGGGTCACACCAAATTATTTTATTTTCAAAGTCATTTAGTTGTGGTGTTTTGTGCGACCTGAGTGCAACAACATCATGTAAATGTGTGTGTCTGCCTCCTCTAGGACAAAGGCAGCAGTCAGACTTCATGGTAAAGCCACAGCTTTGCTGAAAAGAGCTTCAAATGCACCACGGCGATGTCGGAGCAGCGGGCGGCTGACGCTCCGCGGCTTTCCGTTTTCAATCTCCGGGGAGGAGCGCTGTCCGTGCCGCTTTTCATCTTAAGCTGTCAAACAAACAGGTCGGATAAGCCGCTGCTGATTATCCCCAACAAATGCATAGATTCAGATCTGATTTAGAATAATCACACGGTGATGCAGAGTAATCCCTGCTGTAATAACCAGAGGCTCAGTGCATTCCGCCGTTCCTGGAAACCAGAACACTGCTGTTACGTTGAGAAAATGAGCTAGCTTCCCATTAATTCACAGAGAAGCCGCAGGAAAAGTGCAGGAGGTGTGTCTGGTAGGAGGATCATTTGACTGACAGGCCACAAGCTGCATCATGACTCAGCCCCCCCCAAAAAACAAAACAAATTTTCGATCCGTCGCATTCATGCAAAGAGATGCTCTGATGTCACAAACTCATATATTTAAACTCATTGGCCGCATAAATTGTGTTACTTTTTGAGGCCTTCTAATGCTCAATCTTAATAATATTCAATTCCAGTGACTGTGGAGGAAAACTTCTGCCCCCCATCGTGTAAAGTCTGCTCAGTCTGAGATGTGTGGGAAAGTGGGCCGAGAGGAAGTCCACCCAGCTGCTCTCAGCTGTCCAGGAAGCGGAGCTCCAAGCTGTCAACCCCACTGTACCTCAGAGTGGCCAGAAATAGGATAACACTAGCATGAGGAGGAGAAAAGTATCTAAAGATGCAGCTATAAATGACATGTTTGAGGTTTTAGCAGAAGTCTAGTTGAGAAGGGGGCTTAATCTGACTATAATTGATTTCATCGAAATCCTTTTTCAGGATAAGGAGTATTACAATCATCCCATCGCAATTATCCTCATTCCTGATGCCCAGTGAATTATTTTCTTAATAAATCGCTGTAATCTTCCACATGTGGTTCACCGATGATAAAAAAAGGCTTTGCGTAACATAATGGCTCCAATTTAAAAGAATAAATTAGTCATTTATGTGAGGTCAGACGGGAGGGAAAAAGGAAAGCTTGAAAGCAAAGAATCTCTCCAGCAGCTGCCATTTCTGCAATGCAGAGGACAGTCCCATTTCTTTTATTTTGTAGCACAAATAAAGTTTTTAGCCTCTTTTGACGTGATCTTCAGCTTGTTTTTATTTTTCGTGAAGTGAAAACTGCATCATGTGTAGAAGCGACAGCATCTGCGTTTCACGGATCTCACCTTGCTGTTGCTGCGGACGTCCAGCCGATGCCACCGCCTGTCTGCCACATTCACGTTGCCTGGCAACTGCAGCACCACGGTGCCGGAGCCGTGGTTGATTTTTAAGGTGGGGGTCCCATCAATTAGCTCTGGATGAGAAGAGAGTGGGGAAAATAAATTGAGAGTCGCTTTCTTTTTTTAACACACACCTTTGTTAGGAGCCGTTCATCCAGACCCAACACAGCAACAGGCTGACCCTTCCTGTGTGAAAACCGTCACTTCATAAAGAGTATTATATATCCTAGACGTCTACAGAAAACCTAATTGTCAGTGTTTTTTTTTGCATATTAACTTTAATGAGGATTATTGGCTGGCAGTTGTGATGTGTTTTTTTGCTTCGTGGCGCTCACCAAACATCAGACAAAAGTTATTACATTCTATTTCCCGACTTACTCGAATGAGAAATTAAAAGTTAATGAAGTGGCTAAGAAAGCGTGTGTGCTTTCATCGTATGTTAGGAATTATGTGAGTGCATGACGATCCATCAGCCCGCACGCCCAACTGTACAAGCTCATGCAGACACATAATGAGCAGAAATCCTCTTTGTCTTTGGAAACGGTGTAAAAATAGTGCCCGTCTTGTCTTCACAGTCGTGCATGTGAGTTACGTGAGCGTCAGTCTCAACCCTCTTTCATTTCCAGATAAGGAAGAGTCGACTACCAACTGATCCGACACCGAGTTCAAACCATTTGTGTGTAACACACTTCAAAATCTAAGTCATGTTCAGCAGGGACCTCAGGGATGCCGATGAGTTTATTAGTTATGCGTCATTTCCATACAGATGCTCTTTAAAGCTCCACTCCCACTATAGTTTGGTTTCCAGTTGTCTTGTAACTATGATTATATCCTTTTTAGGACATATTTTCTGCAGAGTGGCAGGAACTCTTTAGATATTCATCTCTATGTTGTGGGCGGGACCATTTGTGTGGCATTTTTATAAACCCCGCCCCCTTCTCCTCCTCGCAGGGAGCTTGTGGCCAACCAGTATTTTCAACGGCACAAATAAAAATCTTTGTTTTCCCAGATTCACAGCAATCTGAATAAAAAAAATAAAAAAGAAATTGCAGAAATGCAATCTTGAGCTTCATTTTCTAGATGTATGTCCTCCACTGTCAGAAAAAAAGCCGTAGGAATATATTAAAAAACACTCAAAACAGAATTTTGTGGGTCTTAAAAGTTGGACTGAAACAGTTGTGATTGTGGTGACTCTGCAGATCCCATGATGCTTTGCTCTTTGGAAGTTGCTGGGATCTGGATGTCATGGGTTGGACACAGCCGAACACAACTGGCGGGTGTATATAGAATGCATTTGATTGTTTATTGAATACAGTCATAATTATAAACTAATAATTTGCACTTTTAACATTTATATACCTAATTACACCTTTTCAGTGACTTGAGAAAAAATCAGGCGCATTAGCAGCTACATGCACGGTGAGGAGACTATTGAAGTCTAGGCGGAAATTAAAACGACAAATCTGCTAGTGGAGGCCGAGTCACACAGCCACTACGTACATTTTGAGCATTTTGCTTGGATGGAAATTGGTCATACGTGAATATACGTGGAAAAAGTGTGAAAAGTCGTACGTGAAATTTTTACAGATGTATCACGAATGTACCACGTTAAAACCACATAAGTAGGACATGTTAATCAATCTAGAAGATGAACCATGCGTGATTATTGCGTTGTTTATATGCAACTCAGTGATTCGTGTGTCCATTAAGTAATCTTAACAGATGTTTCATATTGCCGTATACGCGATATAAAAGTTATACATAAGTGGTGCATGCATAAAAAGTCAGTTAGCTGTACCTGGAAAGGTCGTGGAAAGACAGAAATTTGTGTATGCATCTTGCAAAAATCACGCTCCATTGCAAAAGAATTATTATGCAATAATTGCATATAAAGTACTTAAAATACGCGTAGACTGCATAATTCTAAACCAACCAAAACTTTTAAACAGCTCAAAACCAAATCCAACACCTGTCGACTGAAACCCTCGCTGGACATCTGAGCACATCCATGAACACAGGAAACACTTATGAATTACTTATATCACGCATGTATCACGAAAGACCAAAATTTCATATGTGGAACATGTACGAAATGTATGTAGTGGCTGTGTGACACGGCCTTGGAGGTGGCGCTCAGTGTTGTTAAACACGGATGTGCATTGACGTGCATCAGAGGATGTTTCATTGGCCGTTCTGCATGTCAATCAAGTGGCATGCTTCCTGGTGGGGATTATGTTGGCAGTTTTTTAAAAAATAAAAATAGATTTTTTTCATTCGTCTATTTTGATGTCCTGCGATCTACTCCCACTTCCTGTGGACCAACCAGCCGATTGCGATCGACGTATTGGCCACCCCTGTTTAGACCAAAATATCTTTGGCTTTAGTTTTGTTTGTTATCAAATGAACGACCTCAGTAACTTTGGAACTTGATATATTCAATCTGGTATCAGAACCTCAAAGTCGGCTATGATTTAGGTGTAACAAACACTAAAATGAGACAAAGAAGTATTTATTTGTTTGCATAGTTACGGTACGCTACATCTGAACGATTCCACTAGAACCCTCCATAAAAACCTGATCATTGAGTTTGCACACACAAAACCACGATTGCATACACTAAAGTATCTTAGACTACTGAGCTTGAGTAGCGACTAACTGCCTTAGCGTCCAAGTGCGCCACTATAGTAGACAGCAGCAGTCCCCTCCGATTTTCCAGCCACACTGCAGCCACTTGGAAATTTTGCTTTGTAATTGTGCTGTGAATTGAGGCCCAGAGTCAATCCTGCGTCCCGTCTGTACGGCCCCTGTTGGATAAAATAATACAAACCTGTCCTCCCTGTTCATGTTCAATAGCTTATTGCTCCTAATTTTCCACCCAGCCACCCCGGAGTTGCCGTCCTCCACACCCACTGCCAGAAAATTAAAGACTCATTTTGCACTTAAGCATTTGCTCCTAAGGTTTCATTTCCAAAACTCCCTGTTGGCTCCTTGCTGTTAAATTATGGCCTGAAAAATGGAGGTTTCAGTCGAGTTATAATTAAGACAGAAATGTTGAAAAAGTCCACAGTGAATTTCCCTAACCTCTAGACTCGAGCATTCATTCTCAGTTTAAGTTGGAAGTCAGCCCAGGCAGAAAACCTCCGTCTTTTCTTGGGGCTCTTCTCTTGCTTTCGTCAACTCCCCTTCGCTGCACACAGAGAACATCGACTCTTTCGTCTCTTTTATCTCCTCTCATCTTCTCACTTCATTCCCTTAACTTACCAAGAACAATCATCTGCAAATGTGAGAACCTCTCCGTCTCTGAGCTTTTCTGACACATCAACAGGCTGGCATCACTCAGCACTCTCCTGCCTCCATAGGATATCACAGATAAGTTGGAGCCAGATGCTGCCAGTCCCTCGTGATATGATCAACAACAGGAGGTTTCTATTTGATTCTTTTTAGAAAACAAATGTGTGTATTTTTCAGGCTTTAATGATCACTTCCAAGTGGAAGATTTGAGCCAAATGTGTTCTGATAAGCAACATCTTGTGCAATTCCCAGAAGGGACATTGCCTGGAACTATTTCCTTTTCTGTAAGCAGGAAACATCTAATTAACTTTAATTCAGCCATAAAGGACAAACAATTGAGCAGAAGAAGAAATGATATTACAACAAGTTCTAGATTCTTCTGTTCAGTGTTGCTCTTCAAAAATGGGATATTACTCATTTTTCTGCCTTTTATTATCTTGATCTGCAAGCATTTTTCCTATCTTTAGCTGAAAACCACACTTTTTGGCACCTAGACACACAACCTGTGTGTTTAAATGAAATATAGAACCGGAGAAAAGGTCCAAAGCAGAGCACTTCAGAAATCTTAAAAATTCAGCTTCTCCTTAGAAATGTGTAAATTATCAATCTGAGGAGGAATTGAATCGTTCTTTTTCTAAAAGCGATCAGGCATTCTTCAAGGAGACGAGGACACCCTTCAGATTCATAAAATGAGTAATGAATGATGTGATGGAGGAAAAAAAAAGAGGATGTAGAAGTGATGAAGAGAGAGAAAAATCAGAGAATGCGGCGCAGAAAGAGGCGAGGTGACGAACGGCTGAAGTGGAGTGAGCAGGAATTAGAAGTAGAGTGGGAAGAAGCTGATGAGAGATGACAGGCAGGAAGATAAACAGAGAGGAAAATGAATGACAAATCAACAATGCAGACAAAACCAAAGCGGATAAGAAAGCTGGAAAGAAAAAAAAACACCAGGAGAATGAGTGGAAAGCAGCTGAGGGAAAAAAGAATTTTATCAAAGGAGAGAATATTTCCATGCTGCTAAAGATACAACCCATCTACTGTGTAACTAAAAAAAACTTCATTCCTGGTAAGATCCTCAAAGCGAAACCTGTGAACATTAAAAATGAAAAGCTGCAGCTTCTCGTTTGTTACCTTTTAAGCTGTTGGTTTTTAAACAGCGTTCCCATTGGTCTTTTAATCATGATTTTCTTTGATTGAACACAACCTCACACCCACACAAAGACACTTTCTACCAATAAAAGCATTTCAAATCAGTGTGAGTTCAACCACCCTAGTGTGAAGTTACTCAAATGCCTCTGAGTGCAGATAAGTCCCTTCAGCCTCCAGCACAGGGAGCTGGATGGTGACGGTCAGATCCGGTTATAAAAAATCCTTTTCATCTGCAGGTCGTGTCACACAGCCACATCATAAAGATTTGCTGTTTGCACGGAGGAAAATTGGTCATATGTGAATCTACGTGGAAAAAGGGGAAAAAAAAAGGCTGTGGTTCTTTACGTGAAATGTTCCCAGATCTATCATGAATGAACCACGCTAAAACCACGGATAGACCATGCAAAGAACACGTTAATCAACGTAGAACACGAATCGTGCGTTTTTATTGCACACTTCAGTTGTGATTCGTGCATCAATTATGTAATTTGAACGTAATATATGCGCCATATATGTGATGTAAAAGTTATACATCGGTGATACATGTCTGAAAAGTCCGTTGGACATACTTAGACATATGTGGAAGACACAAATTTGTGGATGCATTTAGAAAATAATCACACAATTGGATAAGATGTACGTATTAATCGCATATGAACTACATAAAATATGCATAAACTGCGTTATTCTCAGCTGACAATAATATTTAAACAGCACATTTAAGTAAAGATACGTCGTTTATCACGCATGCGTCATGAAAGATTGAAATTGCAAAAGGCAAAAAATACACGTGAAGTGGCTGTGTAACACGGCCTTTAAGGTTTAGAAGTCTAAACCCCCTTTTTGTCTGTTTGCTTTAATCAAGAAAAGAAAACATGACATAAAAACTAGCAAAAAAAATGTTCTGAGTCTGTCCTGTGACAACAAAGGAAAAGTCACAACTAAAGTAACAAAACTATTTTGATATATGGTATTGACATTAGTCATTCAAAATACAAACATGCATCGAAATATACAGTAGCCTATGTAATTATTTCTTTATGATGTCAAATGCAATCATTAAAGCAAAACCAAAACAATTATAAATCAAAATCTTTAATCAAAATGGACAAAACTTTAGACGAAAACTGGAGGTGATCCGGTTTTTCCTCCTTCAGCCAACCAATCAAAGACACAGGAAGAGATTTGATTGTTCCTGTTTGTTTTTTTAATGAAATATTAATGACTTGTTGTCCACGTCTTGTTTTTTTTCTTCTTGTTTTTCAAATCTTTTGTGATTTGCAGTATTATGTCATGAAGGTTTAATGTAATAATTTAAAATGTAGGCCATATTAATAACAGGCAGCACCCACGTATACGTAGGAATATCTATATGGTAAGAAATCACATGAATGTCAATGCTGAACAGTACATTAGAAAAGGAGATTAAAAAAAACGTATTCCGATAGTTTTTGCATGATGAATATTCAATATTCTTTTTCTCCTTTTTGTAGCTGATGCTTAAAAACATGCAAAAATAATGGGGCGAGGAAAGGAGCATCTGAGCGCGATCTTCAGACGAGGCTTTACGCCTCTCAAACGCTCCGCAGCTTCACGATCGGGACAAGACTTTGCTCTTAAAGGCCTCATCCACGCGACCGTTCTCGCTCTCTGCTGCTCATATGTAATTCATCACTTCCTCCTCTGAGGAAGACAAGAGCCTGAGAGGGCGTTAAAGAGCGTGCTTTGTCTACAGCGCCGCTCTCAACTCCAACTGAGCTGGGAGCTTTTAAATAGAAAAAATGTCCGTCTCCTCTGACAGCCTGAGGGAACGCAGGAGTCAAACCGAGAGCATGCAGGCTGCATAAACAGCATTACAAATCACACTGCCGCACCATCACACGCTCACAAACACTGCGTCTGTGGACGCTAAAGCCCACAGAAGGCAGTCTGAGCACAAATCAGCAGGCGAAGAAGCAAGTTTACAGCACAAAGCTTCCTGTACAAACGATCTGTCAGATAGCTTTCCAGCCCTGCAGACCGAGCTTCCGGGATCTCTGCATTTCCAAAGCAGCTCCAGCACCGTGCTGGTGGTGTGTGTGTGTGTGTGTGTGTGTGTGTGGGTGTGTGTGTGTGTGTGTGTGTGGGTGTGTGTGTGTGTGTGTGTGTGTGGGTGTGTGTGTGTGTGTGGAAGCTGAAGGTAAAGCCAAGGCAAATCTATGTATTTCTGTGAGCTGCAGCTTTCTATAGTCTTTATCTTTTATGATGCATTCAGCTTTCAAAATTATATTTGTATGCCGGCTTCACATGAAATAATACGCAGCTGTGTTTGGAGGATAAAATAATCTTCCAGGTTTAACAGAAAGCCATTACCTGACTCTCACACAGAAGCTTTTTTGTGTTCCCACAAATGTGATTTCCTGATGATCTTTATTTATTAATAGAAAACCACATCCTGCTGCCGATTAACAGAATTTGCATCTAGACGTTAAGAGTTTACTTAAATCCGAAATGATCATAAAAATATACTCTGTATGCCCTTAAAGCCCCACTTCAATGAAAAGGGTGCTTGTGGTGTTTTTAACATGTTCTTGTGCCTTTTTTTTTTGATGATGGAGGACATATATCAAGAAAAATATGCCTGAAATCTGATTTCTGGGAATTTCTCTATCCCAATTATTGTGAATCCGAAGCAGATGAAAAAATGCGGCTTGAAAAAGATCGTGTTTGTTTCGTAGAAAATATGCTGAGCGGGGCACGAGCCCCCTGCTCCGCCGCCAACCTAATGTTAGGTTGGGGGTGTGAGGGGCTGTAAGCCAGCAGGAGAGCGCTCAAACCAGGCATGTCCAAAGTCCGGCCCGTTGGCCAAATGCGGCCTACATTCAAATTTCTACCGGCCCGCTGGTTTCAGAAAGTCAATAATATTCAACGTCCAATACTTGACAAAAAACTACCTTTAGGATGTCTTGATTGGTTAAATTCCATTGTTGGCCGCTGTAAACTGCAACAATGTCGCTGGATTCCCAGATGACACTTTCTAGTACATTTTTATAAAATGCTGAGAGTAAAAAAAAAACATTTTTTCACTGATCAAAACCACAATGTTTGTACTTTTGAATGAGTGTGTTATCATCATTTACATTTAGAGCTTTACAGTGAACCTTTCAACACTAAACATTATGTAACATTTTCATTTTTAAACCGACGGTTTCTTTATTTTTTGTTCTGGTCTCGAAACACAAAATTCTCAGTAATTTGGTAAAAAATGTACTTAGGTGCATTTCTGTTCTGTGTGGAGAAAACGAAAAGTATCCCATTGCAAAAAAAAAAGATTCATCAAATAATGCATTTGCATTTATTGTTTTAAGGGTTTTAAGAATGAAGGCCTTATTGGTTGGCCCTCACACATTTTCACCTCACCAAATCTGGCGCTCTTCGCAAAACGTTTGGACAACCCTGATGTAAACAGAGCGCTCTCAGTTATGGGTGACAGGAAGAGTGGGCGGCGTTCTCACTGTAACTGCCTCTCATTCATCAGTAGGAATTTCTATTGTGTTTTATACTCTGTTTATACCATGGTCCGGGTGAATACTCAATTCTGATTGGCTGCTGGGTGTGGCTTAAAAAGTGATAACGCACAGTGATAACTGGCGGGTATTCCGGAAGGCAGGTTTATACTACCCTGACTTTAACCCTGAACTCTGGCTGAAATCCGCCTGAACTTGCTTACTCTGGGTATGTCGGTTCCAAAAGACCGGATATGAGTTAGAGTAATTACGCTTGACTTGGTAACCCTGGGTTAATGCTCGTGCACAGCAGGTACATAAAGACATTCTCAATGGATCACCGATTTCCGGAGTCAACATGGAATCGCGTGGAGAAAAAAGAGCTGTACTTCAGTGAGACGGAGTCGGAGATTTTAATGACCCCCTATGAAGATTATAAACCCATCAAAAAAGTAACACGGCTGCATCATCAGCAAAAGAAAGAGTTTCTGCTTTAAGAAAAAGAACGGACAAAGGAAACGCAAGAGTTTCTATCTCATAAATGGTATCCCACAATCCCGATCTAACAGCAGCACCAAACTTACAGGTACTTCATTGAATTATTTTGAATTAAAGTAAAATAAATGTCTGATATCTACGTGTTATTTTTAAGTTGACTGAACTAAAAAAAAAATATTTATCTTAAGCAAATAATTAAGTTAGATCAAAGTAAAAAGTTTCTCTTTCCAACATCCATATGTGGTCTTATCACCCTCTCACGGTAGAAAAAATATTATCTGAGCTTCTTCATCCACTAAATCATCTTCAAATGGACACGCTGGACATGCTGCTTCACCTCTGAAAACAAACTAACCTTCAACTAAACCTGCTTCAGACCAGGTTATGTTCAGAGCATGAGTTGCTATGGCAACTTGACCTACCCTGAAACATACCTCCATTTTTGGAATCGATAGCTGAGGTTATATACCGTGGTAACTAGCATAACCTGCTTTTTGGAATAATGCCTGACTGATAGCTGTGGATACTGATATTCCTACGTAGCTACAGAGAGATGCTTCAGGAACTCCCTAGCTAAAAGTGAAGCTTCAATAGAAAAGCATTGTGGGAACAATGCTCTGTGTTGTGCGCTCTCTCTCTCTGCCACACAGTTTATCTGAGTCTCCCAGCAGCTGGTGAAGAACAGACTAAAGGAACGGGAAGCTGACCTAATAGCTCACCTGAGCTTCACATCCTGTGAGTTACTTAATAGAGATCGGATTGGAGGTTAAACATGGAGTTTTGTTTATTTCAAAAACAGTCAGCAGTTTTTAAAATAAATAAGTAAACTTTGCATATGCAGGCAAAAATCTTTCAAGTGCAGAATAACACCTTGCTTTTGCAAACCTATTTTTTTTTTTTTTTTGCAAAAAAGAAACAAAAAGATAATTTGGTCATGTTTGAATAAAATATTTACAGTAGTACAAAGGTTTTGGATATTTTCCAAAATTTATAACATTGAAAGTCATGTTTTTTTAAGTTCTCATAAAAACATAAACACAAAGTGTTTATTTTTTGTTCAAATTATCCAACTTTTTAATCATCAGAATTCATAAATAGTCTTCGTAAAACGTTCATATTTATCAGTTTTACTTCAGCAAATCAGTGACGTACTATTTGGGTTTAAAAAAAAGTATTCAGCATAAGTTTAAATTGCAATTGTCCTGCACTATACAGACTTTTAGGAGTTTTAGGAGTAAATTCTGACACGACAAATGTCATAGAAAATCTGTACGGATTAACCAATCAACATCTTTCTCCTGTCAGCAGCCAATCAGCATGCAGTTTTTCAAATCCAAGCAGTCTGATTTCCTTTTGTCTGTGAATATAATCCTATTTCTAAAACATGGGATTACATGGAAGGAACATTCCATACAGACCCCCTTGTTACTGAAAATTATGCTAATGTCAGAAGATACGAGACCATGGCTTTATTTAAATATCATGCTTTTAATTTGACACTGTATGATCACATTTCTTCATGTCATTTTGTTCTATTCTAAAGAAATAAAGTTCTGCCCTTGCAGAAAACCATATTTTATTTACTATTATTTTATCATTTTACACAAAGACAGACCGATGTTGCACATTTATCTATGTTTTTTTTTTACAGATGCGTACATTTTATTTGCAGATGTAAAATGCTTTTACATGTGTAGACATTATTTAATAAATAAAAAATGTATTTTCATAAAAATCAAATTAACCGCCTAAAGTGGACTTGTGGGCATTTTGGGTTCAGATGTAAGCAGGCTATGGCAGAAATATCTTCTAGCTTGGATTTTGTAGCATAATCCGTTTTTTTTGGGAAAAGGTCTATGCAAATTCTTGCCCAGCACCACTATTTTTTGCCTGAACAGGAGCTCCGCTTGGCACAAACTGAAAACTGCATGAATACGGGCTTCCCAAGTTTAAAATGTTCTAATGGAAATGTGAGGCTTCACATGCTTGTGAAGCTAAGTGGATTTTAAATTCAACGTTCTGGCAGTTCCTACGACACAAAGAGGTTGGTTTGGGTTTGAGCTGTGGAATATTTCCTGCTGCAAGCGGCTGAAAAGTGAACGCGGTTGGCTGGTTGTGTTCAGTGTGTGCGCCAGTGAATGCCTTACACCTTCTCCGTCCTACACAGCCGGGCTGGCTTGGCACAGCTGCCCTCTGGCAGGAGAAAGGAAGGATGAGTGGGAAGCTTTGGAACAGCAAAGCAGCTCCTCCATCACAGGCTGAAGGTGTGCGTGTGTGCAGGAAAATCTATGCATGTGAGTGACTGAAAAGTCAGTGATGAAAGAGGTCAGACGCCACGGGCAGCATCGCCCCACAACATGGACTGCTGTGGCTGCTTAAGGGCAGAAGGCTCTTGGGGTAAACATGTACAGTTACACGATATTAACAGAAATTGGATCTATTTGAAGTCATCCTATATGACCGCCTTCTGTCCTTAGCGTTTATCATGGAACTTAAATAACCAACATCCCTCCCAACAACAGTCCTTAGAGCAAAAACATTAAATTGAACACATTTTTTTGGTCTTAGAAAGGTTTTAGTTTTTGTAACTTTTCCTCTTTAACTTTCATTTTCTAGAAAATAATAGAAAAATAAAGTCATTCTTAAAGCCTTGTACGGGGTTGACCCCCATGGGCTCTACGGGTTTTTTGGGTTGGACGGTCAGGGAGAGGCTGAATCTTAACCCTTTTCCACCAGAGCTTTAGCTCCAAATGTTTACATTCTTTCAATTTCCAAAACTCTTCAACCGTTGACACAATTAAAGGGAATCCAGCAGATTCTAACGTGTAGGAAAGCAGCTTTGAAATCTTTACATTATGTGTTCTATATTGGTGTGAAGTTGGTATGAATGAACGAGCGAGGACTTAGAGAGTGTGTTCTTTGGGTGTCGCCGTCAACATCTTTGGCGTTATAGGGTTTTGGGGAGAGCAGGTGTGTCTTGCAGTTCCTTTGAGGCTGGTTGAAAATGGAATGCACCATTGTTGCGTGTGTAGTAAGCATACTGTGAAGTCTTCATAAGGCTAATGGAAGTTACACGCACCTGTCAAATTAAGTGATGCTGTTGTTCGGTGTCCTTACGCCGCACTCTTGGTAGGGTGCGAGTACTGACTCTTTAATGCAGGGGTCCCCAAACCCAGGTATTGAGGGGCGGTGCCCTGCTGGTTTTCCAGAAACCCTGCCTTAATTGCTGCTGATGACGTGGATCAGGTGTGTTTAGCCAATAAGGAGATTCAATGGAAAACACGTAGGACACGTGGCCTGGATTTGGGGACCCCTGCTTTAATGTCACGTGCACAGGGTGTGCATGGTATACCTTTGTGTCTGTGGGACAATCTACACTGTTTCATTTTCTCATTTCTAACAGTCAGGCTTCACTAAGAGCACGCACTTATCACATGAACTGCATTAACGGGCTCCTTGCTCACAGCATTTGGGGGGGTTGATACCATGAAAAATCTGTACGACACACCTGCGTCTCACCTACTTTACCCTTACTTACCTTTACATGTTATATAGGTGTGTTACATTTTTTCTCTCTGCAGGTTCCAAGCAGTTTATGACCTTAATATTAAGCGCGGGGGGGGGGGTTTGGCCATTTTTCACCGATATCCAAGGTCAGTTCTGACTAAGACTTTAGGTTTGTGTAGTTGTACAACGGCGTCTGTCCTTCTTACTGCTCATCTCTTCCAGTTCTTTCAGAAAATACTAAGGCCTTCCAAGTCAGAGATTACCTTCAGCACGTACCAGGTGTAACGTCCAGCCTCTTTCCCTTTCTTCAGGCTCCCTACAGAAAAGAGTTCTGGCTCCAGTCATAGATGTTCAGACCATCTGAAAAAGTCTCCGCTTAAAGTTAAAGAAAGCCAAATATTGAAGCTAAAATCTTGTTTTTCTGCAGCACAGTGGACTACAGTGACACAGCTGAAGCACACTCCATGTCAGCTTGCTGAAAGATTAGTTACACCCTGGGGGTCAACCCTGAAACAAGTTAATTAGAGCTCTAAATATGTACAGCCTGACTCAGAATACACACACGACACCGTGCTTCCATTAATGATTTAAAGGCGTAATCCTCAGTCTTTATGACCCACTAGCACTCACCCGGTGTCTTTCAGCCCACCCTCTGACCTCAACACAAGCTGGAAACTGCACACACAAACACAGCAGCTCAGCTCCGGCGCATATTACTCAGGCAGCGATGAGAAAACCGCATCTCTCCCAGGAGCCAATGCACAGGAAGGAGCAGCAGGAGAGACAGGGAGGCGTTAGTCTATCAGATTAAAAAATGAAACTTGCCAAGATCTACGAGGCGTTTTGTTCGCTCCTTTCATGTGCGGATAATTCCTGCCCACAGCTCTCTGTTTGAAAGGCTTTAATGTCCGCAAAGACCAAGAAAACTGGCAGAGCAACAAAAGGAAGACCCCCCCCCCCCCCCCCCAGAACCTGAGATGCAACCCTGACAGGGTTCAGTTTGCATTCAGCTTCACATCTTTCATGTTCTTTAATACAGGTCCTTGTGATAACGGCTGACCTCAGGGCCACTTAATGCGTACACAGATGTAAACTTTAATGTACGAATGAATCCAGCAAGAGCTTTGTTTAAGCCTCATTTGGTATTTTAAAACAGTACATGTGCAGGTGGACTTAAAAAGGGATGTTTCTTTTCTTAATAGCCTCTTCAGATGCTTTAAGCTTCACCTCTTTGTGAAGTGAACACATTAATATATTAAGACACTATAATTGTTTCACACCAACTCCTGCAAAAATAAATGTACTTATCTAGGAACAAAAGGAAAAAAAAACGTGTTTTCATTGAGCAGTGCTTTGTCTTAGTTTGCTTCGCTGTACACAGACGGCTGTTATGCAGCACTTCTCAAGGCTTGTTCATTAAAAGGATGCATTCGCAAAGCAGCCTCTTATTCTGTCTTTTGTCAAAAAAAGCCTCATTTTCTGCAGGGAGAACGTTTGTTCAGAAAGCTGATGGTAAGAAACAGCAGCCACCAGTCGGCCTTCCCGCTAAAATGTTTGCACGAACGCTGGAGGTTCAAAGCAAACAGAAAATATTTGCTTCAACCTTCAAGTTGGCATTTTTCCCTAAAATAGTTGAAATGTCCAGAGTCAAAAAAGTTAAATAAATATCAGCCAAAGCTTAAATGGTAGAGGTTGAATACACTGAATACATTTCAAAGTGGTTGGGACAGTCAAAACAAAAACTCACAGCAGGACTGAAAATTTGAATTCTGGCTGAAATGATGTTGAACTTCTCAACTGCTAAAAAGCACCAAGTTTTTAAGCGATCAATCTTTTTAAAGCTTTAAACAAAACAGCAATAATCACAGCAAGTAGCTATGGGGACCTGTAACTCTTTGAATTAAACTTCAAGTCCCACTAGTGATCAGGTTTGTAGGTGTGGGAGATTTGATCTCCGGATTTGACGCATCCCCCGGGGGAGCGGCGAGCTGCAGACACAGCCGCTCTCAGGGAGGCACTGGGTCCCATATTTAGAGGCCTGGATTTGAACTCAGGACCTTCCAGTCACAGGGCAGACACTCTACCACAGATCTGGTCCATATTGAATGTTTGCCTTAGAATAAACATGTACAAAAAACAATTTGAAAACAGACAGAGTTTAAAAGCACATGCAATTTCAAAGAAAACTCAATTTAGAATGAAAGTGGAAAAAAGGTTGTTAAAATCTAGTTTATCCATGAATGAAAGAAGTTAATTCAATAAACATTAATTTAAAAGTGTCATACTCCAAAAAACAAATTAAATGTTGCCTGTTTTGATTTATTATTGTCATTGTCTCAAGTACAACGAAATTGAAAATGTTCTCTGGTCAGTGCATCATACTTTTAGTCTATATTTATATTTATATTCTGCGTTTCAACAAGCAAATCTACATTAGTTGGTGTTCACTCTCTGTCGTGTTTGTCTCTTATTGCTTTAAGAGAGGGAAATAAACAGTGTACCAGAATAATGAGGTTTCCTTTTTCTGTTCCCCTTTCATTGTCCCAAATAAAAAAAAAATAAAAGAAAGGGTTTGCATGATGCATTGTTTTGTTTTGGTAATTGTTTGGTGTGAATCAAAAGCAAAAAAAATCAATCAAATCTTCTCCCAAACAGAGTAACAAAAAATGGAATGACAGCCCAAGTTAGGAGCAGGAATCCCCTTGAACTGCTTCAAAAGTCTAAAACCTTCTGCCATCATCTCTGCACCGCCATCACACTAACACGACACAAAACCACAACCAGCTACTGTCCATTATTGGCAAAAGTTTGGAGCTTTAAGCACTAAATTCAGATTTGCAATCGGTGAAACCAATAGTTCATTAAATGTAGATTTGATCTAATAAAACGTATTACATGTTAGAACAACAACTAGAGTGTGTTACAATACAAATCAGATGACGTAAGTTCAAAGCTAGAAATGCCAACAGTCACACAATTGGATTTATTTTATTTATAACACTTGAACATTCCAATTCCACGACAGGGTGTTTCTAAGTGGCAAAAATAATAATTTAATTAACGGGAAATAAAGGGATTTTAAGAAAGGATCCTTGCTTGTACCTGTACTTTAGAGAAAATCATGCTTTCTACTTGAAACTGATGAGTTTATGAAGAAAGAATTGGGATAAAGGTGTGATAAAGCATTTCGCTGACTCAGTTGTAAGTCAAACTCTTCAGGGATCTCAGTTCTCTAAGTGCAGAGATCACAAGAATGAAGTGGTGAATGGAGAAACTACATTTAGAAAAGAATATTAGTCATTAATGCTCAGCAGGGGTCCTTTTGCTTCTTTAGGCCTCAGGGATGATCATGGTTTCTGAAAATGAAGATGTTTTTGAAAGATCAAAAGACAGATGAAGGAAATTTGCTACACCGACTATATGACTTCGATTTTTCTAATTTATTTTCTAATTAAAAATGTTAAGGAAAAGCAGAAATAAAATAAATAAAATAGAAATAAAGGCTAAATGAATGAATCAGTTGCTCAGCAGTTTGATTTTTTGTAGTTTTAGTGATAAACAAACCAGAGTGGTGTTCCCATAAAAGAGTTTGGCGAGTTCACTCTGTCCCCCACCTGCCAAGGTGCAACTTTTCCCATTTTATTTTTATCTTTGGCATTTTTCCACTAAATGTTCTCACTTTTTCCTTTCACAAATCACACGGTAAGCTTTTCATTTCCTCTAAATTGAATGTAGGGCTTACTTTGTACTGACCGGTATGGAATCTGAGACATGACGACTAATGCTCTGTCACTGTTGCAGCTCTTCATGCTGTAGAGAAACAGTTGTCTTTCTCTCATCATCCGTTTTGTTCTGAGCCTGAGGGACCAGGTTTGGTGTTTGGTGGTTTTCATACCTAAAGCCATGAAGTCCTCGTGGTCCCAGGCCTGCAGCTGCGCCAAAGGGCCGCTGTACAGCAGCAGTCCTTCAGCCACGTCGGTGATGAACTCCAGCGACACGTGGCTCTCAAAACAAGGCATCATCGGAGGAAACCAAGCATAGCCGTTGCCGTGGAAACTGTGCTTGATTTGCTGGCACTCAGGTCCCTCAAACTGAGCTTGGCATTGGCACCTGAGTAAAGAAAGGAAGGAACCGTCATTTCCGAAGACATCTCTGCAAAGAAAACCAGGCTGCAGAGGTTAAAAACATGATCCTGATCAGAATCCTTGCTGCTCATTTTCAGCTTCATGCAGCACTTCTCTGGGATTCCTGCAGCATTCTTGCACTTGCTGTTTCCTTCCTCCCAGGCAGGTGATCCCTCACTCTCTGCATGTTCCACGGATGCAGATATCCTCATTAGTGGAAAAAGCAAGAAGGGAAATGATTGTATCACATAGAAAACCTCCTTGCTGTACGTAAGTATTCATTTCTGCCTTTTTCTTGTCATGAATGCACATTCTGCATCCTATGTTGATCTTTTTCCTTTAAATAATTAATTTCCTTTTTTTTTTTTTTACAACTCACAATATCCCTTTTTGCATGAAAAAGTCTATTAAAAAGATTTTATTTTTTTTATGGTATCAAAGACTGTTTGTTCAATCTCTGGGTCTTAAACTTTATTTCATTTGGTTTCCTTTCATACGTTTAGATGCATTTATTAAAAAGATGAATTTGCAAACAAGTATAAGACATAAAAAAAAAAAAAACTTTTTAAAATAAAAATAAAAACTAGAAACTTCTGTTTTTTGTGAGGAAAAAGTGGGCTAAATCAAGCTTTGTTCCAACCCCAATTCAACCAAGTCAGTGGCATCTCAGGCTTTAAATGATTATTTCATTATTATTTCAATACATTCGGTTGCTTCAGAAGGTCTGAGTTTCTTTTGTCTTACTGAGTGTTTGTGTGTTGTTGTGATTCTATTGATGATTGTTTGTCTCTGCTCTGTGTTCCCACCGGCACTGGAAGTTTCTGCCGGAAAATAAAATAACTTTGAAATGAAGTCATGAACTTGTGAGTGAGTGATACCTAGCCACATGTTTTACTGAAATATTATTTTAAGACGTAAAAAAAGCAGTGAGATTAAAAGCCGTAAATGAAACAGTGCAGGTAGGTTTTCTTTCTTCTTTAAAGTCAGTCAACAAAAAATGTGGCATACAAAAAAGGGGTTTATACAAATATACTTCTCATGTGTCTAAAAGCTTCACAACACCTATTGTAACAGTAAAATCTGTCCAACACAAGAGGCCTTCAGCTATTTTCCGTTTTCTCATCTGCTGGCCAGGACAAATCAGTAGAAAAAGGATAAACTCAGCAGAAGACAGTGCATCTGCAGACTCTGCACCTGTTGTGACAGATGAGGACATAGACAACACAAACAAGTCAAAAACAACTTAAAAAACCCCAAAAAACACGTTTTGAGTGGTGTCATGTACGTAAGCGTTCCACTCACTGAGAGTCAGAGAATCAGAACAAAAACCAGAAAGGATCAAGACAAAGAAACACATCTGATAGTTGTTGGTTTGTCAGCAAACCACACCAAAAACATGTGGCAGTTTGTCTTCAAATGCACAATCCCTGTCCTTCATGCACAGTTTTGTTTTTACCCTCTTGAATTGAAGGAAGTAAAAAAACACAGTTGTGTGTAATGAGTAGACTTTCACTGGTATTGCCAGACAATTTTGGATTATTCCTGATTCGGGCTGTCTGGCTTTCCTGCACCGTCCTCAGCCATAACTTTACTGATCATAAACTCTGTTGTCAGTCGAACAAAGTCATTACGCTGCACTGAATCTGTCAGGACTCCATGTCAAATTCTCTGCACTCCATTTGATCTTTTTTTAAGAGTGTGAATGTGAGTAATCATCCTCGCTATAGAATAACAGGCTGTAAAAATAAAAGTGTCTTCAAAAGCTCCACAGTTGGAAGCATCATTAGCCTCTTAGACTACAATGCTGTCGATCTGCTTTTGTGTCGTCCCTGCAGAAACTTGGGCTCATATTTAGTGTTGACAAATAGATCAAGCCCATTTAAAGAAAATAAAAAAGATATCTTGCTTCTATTCCTCTTCTATATTTAATATTTGCTTTGAAACCTTTAAACTTGTGTTTTTTTTTTTATATTTCATAGGACTGAATTGCATTCGGTGTTTGATGGAATCGAATGTGAAATGGAAGAGGAGCTTTTTCAAGTTTGTCGAATCCTCGCTTTATTGAACGCTTATTTTCACCTTTTTAACAAATTTTATTTAAATTCCAATTTGCGAATCAAATTTTACATTTTTTTGTGTTTTTTTTGTCTTATTATTGTTTGTCTACAAAAAATAATGTTCATTAAAAATAGCTTAAAGTTGTACTCTTCGTTTCACATTTCATTCATTTTGATTCATCTTCTGGGAAAAGGCTGCTCACTAAATCTATAGGGTTCAGATGTGGAAGCAGTTCTAGTCTCACTGATCCAGTCCGACACTAGTTTCTGTCTGCCAGAGTGTGTCCTCACTCTGAAAGAACCACATTTCTCATTCAAATGCTGCTCATTTCCCTGACTCTGATTTCTGATTTGGATCAAAATAGACGACATGCACTCCCACACACACACATGCAGCCGTTCTTCACGTCCCAGGTGGACTCTGGTGACACGTGAGTGCGTGTTGAACTCCAGGAGAGTGCTTCTTGTTGCTGCGGTAAACTGACATGTGACAGCAGTTGTCGCTGGGCTTGTTGAAGCTGCCTCCTCCAAGGATTTACCTTTTTTTCTTTTTTGTGAGGTAATTCAGAAAAGTCAAACCCATCTGGCTCCAGCAGCACATTTGTCCTTTTTCTGCTGACAAATAAGCCATAAAATAATAGGTTGACATACAATTCAAAATTTATCCTTACAGTATTTACATGAATTTCACCGTGTTTGACAAATAATCATCTTATCCTGGCAGAAGCAAATTCCAGGACCTCGTTACTGAAGCTTGAGGCGCTAATAAACTATTGTGATGACATTATTATTTTGTGCCAAGAAGTGGAATAACTGCATTTGCAGGGGAGTAAAAAAAAATCCTAAAACACTTGCTGTGAAAGCAGTTTTGCATGACATTTTTACCCAGTATTGCCTGCTGTCTGATGGAGTCTGGGTTCTTTATGTCAAAAAATAAAGTTTTGGAACTAATGTCTGCTTTATTGTTTTTTTTTTTTTTAAAGTGCATATTTGATTTTGAAGCCACATTTTATCCAAGTTTATTCCAAAAAAGTTTCCTAATCAATTTACAGTCTCACTTCGATCATCTTTTGATGTATTTTAAAAGTGTTCTCAGTGGTTTTTTAATTATAATTTGGTCGTTTTAAGCAATAATAGAAAAAACCTGTGTCATTTTTTAGGACATAGACACTGCAGAATAGCAGGAGTCCATTAGAAATTCACCTCGGAGTTGTGGACATGACTGTTGGTGCAGAGTAAGCCAGTCCCCTTCCCATCATTTATCTTTTTATGGTCATTCCTGCTATCTTAAAGCCCTCACAACCCCTACCTAACATTACCGGTGCAACAGTAATGGTAAGCAATATTGGAGCTATCTACCCGTAGAGTTCTGATCCAGATTCCAGCTCAGGTGAACAAAAAAACACAAAGACGTTCATGGATCTTTTTTGTGCAAATGGATGCATCAGAATGGAGCGGAGCTGAGAGTTTGTGGCTTGGCATCATAGCTTAGTCTAACTGTAGGTTTTCATAAGGACATTGGAGACATAATCACACGGGCCGTCATGGTGCAAAGGTAGACTCAGCCCCTGATCGAAAAGTTGCTCATTTGATTTCAACATTGCCCATCTATGTGTCTAGATGGGCAATGTTTCTACCATCTAGGTAGAAATGATCAAATATACAACAATTTACGTTTTATTCTTTACCTCAGACTCTGTAAAATGAACAGACACTGTGGCAACTCGTAAGAAAAAATATATATATGCTCTGTTCGGACATGAATGTTTGAGCCAGAAGGGGATTCTTAAAAACAAAACAATTAGGGATGCCTGCATTGAGAAATAATTAAAATGCAAAACTACTGCGTTCTGTAATGTTGAAATAAATGTAAACACTTTATTTATTTGCAGTAAAGCTTTGGTGGCAGCATAGACCAGCCTTCATCCACTGTTGTTCCCTTTTTAAGCTTGATTTGAGGTTGTGAATGACCTCATAGGCAATGTATCAGCCTTTAAGGCAATTTCAAAATGGACTTACAAGCCAAAACAGAACTAAGTATGTACTTGTTACTTATGATTAAGGGGAAATGCGTAATCTCAGGCAAAAACAAAGTTTATTGAGCTCAAATATCCAGTATCAATGAAAATAGGAATATATTGAAAAGATTCATTTTGTTTGCAGTTTTGATGACAATACTGCTGTAATAGTTGTTGTATGTAACAAACACTTTATTGATGAATGTCATATTTCTGCTCCAATTCTGGAATTTGTCTAAATAAAGGTTAGCAGCTCTGTAAAGTTTGTAATGACAGCCTAATTCCCTGTGAACATAGCATTCAGATGCATAGTCTTAGTTGAAGCCCTTCAATCCTCTTATGCTGGCTTTGTTTTGCTCATTCTCTGTCTGCAGAGAATTGGGTTTAACGTCGGGTCTGGTGTTGTAATCCCACCTTTCTCCTCCAACTCACTCACCTCCCAATTCTCATCATAAATCCCCACGCCTTCATTTTTTGCATGTTTTTGCTGCCATCTTTAATCGTGGACGTTTTCAGGAGCCTCATCTCTGACATGTTTTGTTCTATTTGTCTTTTTTTTAAATTAAACTTTGTTTTTATGTTCTATATTTCCTTCTTTTAAACACACTGCTGCATCAGTTCATATTTTCTAGTTCAGGTCTTTTCAACTTTTGTTCCAATTTTTTCACACTAGCTTTGTCTTTTCTATCCATTCATGCCACTCTTCCTCATTCAATCCTCATTTGGTGTTTTTGACACCTGGCGTTTTCTCTCCTCTCCTCCTCTGAACCTGCAGAATCACACAGCAGATGCTGCACAGCTCAGGTACTGGAACATGATTGGAAGTGTGACAATCACACAGCAGCTGTGTCCCTGGGTTGACAACCTTGCATGCTTTGCTTTCTTCTCTCTCTGTCATCTGCTTTTCTGATACTTTGCAAAGACTTTCCAACAAGTTAACACATGTCGGGAAATCCGACTTCTATGGATGTCACTAACTCTCTGATAGGCCGCCCGCTCATTTCATTACTTCAATCTTGAGCCAGCCGCGGCAGTGTATCTGATTTTGTCCCACAAAAACAAACAACATCCACATTTTTTAAAAGATGGATGTGCATATAAAATAAAAGCTTTTAGCCGGTCACCTCTAGCTCCAGGTAGAAAGTGGGTGTGTGTGTTAGCCTGGTGCTGGCAGCCCAGACTCTTCCTGGAAGGGGCTGTTCCTCACTTTTCTCCGTCAGAATGTCAGGAGCCGCTCGTGTTGTGGATTAGGAGGGCCTGGTTTTCAGAGCGGAGGGTTTATAGAGGAACGCTCAGTCGAAATGCGTGAATGGATCAAAATAGCACTTTGGGGTTGTTTATAGTGAGAATGAAACTTTAAAATACACTTAAAAGCTCAAAAAGTGGATTTTTCATGGCCCTTTAAGGGACATCATAGCATCACTTACTCTGTAGCCTAGTAGGTAGAGTGTCTGCCCTGAGATTGCCAGGTTGTTGGTTCAAAAACATAGCCGAGTCGTTTTGAAAATGCTACCCAAAGCCCAGTTGGTTCCCAAGCATGGCTGTATCTGCAGCTCCCCCCATTGGGATGGGTCAAATGTGGTGTGTGACAATTCACTTTAGGTGAATAAAAGAAAATATTTGCCATTAAAAAGCAACCGTTCAGAATGCATTAAAAATGTAAAGCCTGCATTTGAACTAAATTTTATCTCCACTCTATATTTGAGTGGCAGCTGTTGGTGTTGTTTTATGTGGGACTGCACAAAATACCTTTAAACAGCATTCAGAGTGAGGACCTGACAAACAAAACCATAAATTCAGATTCTGTGCTGAAAGCATTTACTGACACTCTCTCATGATTGGTTGGCAGTTTTATTGTCTCACAGCAAACAAAGAGGCCACAACACAATACGAGGCAGAGCCTGGACATCTGCTTCAACTCCCTGTGCTGCTGATGCCTCCTTAAGAATCACGATTGGTTCAGCGCGGGCACACATGCGCTGGAAGAGCCGCACGCTTCACATCTTTTCGCGCTTCATAGATAATTGGCTATAAGCAGTTTTGGTTGGGTAAACCATTATCACAAAGCCAATGCCATTTTGAGTCTGATGATGAAATGAACAGTCAATTCCAAAGCCTACATTGGCTGAAGAACAAAACACAACCTTTTCTGTAAATTGCCACTCTTCATTGCAATGAACAGGAAGTTTTCCACTTTTTTTTTAAACCAATACGAGTGTAAGAACTTGCTGTTTATTTCATCATAAAACTCAGATTCTGCTGGAAGTACCAGATAAGATGGGGATAAAAGCATAAGCCCACTCACCAATGTTGTATTTAATTGGTTGCTAAGAGCCCTTCAATCCCACCATTAAAGAGTCAAGCCTGAGGAGCTACAGATCATCAGGCCAAATGATCAGGTCCCGTGTTTTGTATCACCGAAAACTCTAAAAAGCCTGACTCCTTCCTGGGTGTTTCAGTAGTTTTGTCAAACGGGTTTATCTGATCTTGATTACAATCATAAACCAACAAATAGCAGCATTCAATAGGTATGCGGCAGCTAGACACCAGAATCTACGTTCAATAAATGGCTGATCAAGTTCAGAAGATATCTCAAAATGTTGATTTGTGGGTCTATCTGACCCTGTAAGCATGAGGTTCAAGTAACCTTTGGGTATTGGAGTCCCAAGAGGTAAGAGATCATTCAAGTCCTTAGATCTCAAGTGTCAAACTCCAGACCTCGAGGGCCAGAGTCCTACATATTTTCCAACGAACCTGCCAATGTAGCATCTTATTGACAAAAAACACCTGATCCAGGTGATCAGCAGCAAGTTTTTCTGGCAAAAAAAAAAAAAAAAAACAGCAGGATGCGGGCTCTCGAGGCCTATGTCGGACACCCCTGCAGGGGAAAATGCCTTACAGCTTTTGCCCTACCCTAGTTACCACACTATGATGCCATCTAGAAAACAAGGCTACCCGTCTGTTTTTGTTTCCCTTTAAAGGTCACATGGTCACTGAGACTATCATTGCTAATTTTGGTAAAAGACCTGCAAGATGCCTAGTGGGCCAATTTTGGTGAGTAGAACTGGTGCTGCAGGACGAACAGACATGTTGGTGAACACCAGGGTACATTCTGGATGGTTTGCCAGTCCATTGCACAGACAAACAAGCACACACCTAAAGCTACATCACTCTAAACGCGATTAGCATGACAGAGTCACCACATCTCAACGTTAAGTGAATGTACAGACGTGATCTGAGGACCTGTGAAGCCATTAGGGTGTGGGGCGCATCAGTCCGGAAGCAGAGGGATTTGAGTGTTGAGGTGCAACTGAGAAGTGTGGTGCATCCAGAGTAAAAAAAAAAAATTGAATTTTGGCGAGGATGGCGCGTTGTGTCAAACAATTAGGGACTTAGCTTCGGCCACGACAAGTGCAATGATGCTATCAGTGGGTGGAGTCCAAATCCAGATCAGAAGCTGATCTTTCTTGTCCTGAACTTTATGATATTTTTTTCTTATTTTCATTGAGTCAATAGTAAAAAGTTCCTCTATTTTTTTTTCTTATTTTTATTTTTTCCCTACTCGGACTAATGCGGGACATCAAGTCGTCATACTGGGTCACAGAGACATGGAAACACCACGGAAGGTGGCCGTCATTCAGACACACATCCATGTCTTCCATGCATAGTAGATGCTTCCATGTAGTGATCAGGCTAAAATCATTTGTCGGTAGCTCCTCCCACACGTGTTGCAAATATGATGCACAAATGACGTTCAGTATAAAAGCAAAGTAACATTTATATTGCACACCTATGGACAATATAGAATCACAAATCAACCTGTTTTTGGACTATGGGAGGACATCGGAGAAAACACGGAGAACAAAGTCCACACAGAGAGAACCCAGTCGGGATTTGAACCCCGACCTTCCCAGGCTCTGAGGCTGGACTGCAAACCACTACGTCTGCGCAGTCATTGAGCAAACAGTGGAGCTGCTCAGTGGCCACAGGTGAATCTGAATTACTCAGGAGCAAATATAAACATGTGTATCCTTGAAAAAGATCCTTTGCTCTTACCTTTCATGAATAAATATGTGAGTAAAAAAACAGTTGTAAGGAAAATATTAAAAACATCTGAACCTTCCACACAGATGAGAATGTGTTTGGTCAATACGTCTTTAAGTCTTTTTAATTTCCACTTTAATAGCAGTTATAGTTTTAAGGATCACATAGTAATAATTAAAATGTTTAGAATCAATTTTTTTTAGGCAGCATCCTTTATTTACACATTAAATTACTAACGAGATTTCATTAATATCCTCCAATTTATGCAGATTTGATGCTTTGATTCTGAGCAGAGTGTTCAACAGGGACTTACTGTGTTTTTGCATTTGGATGATGAAATTTCTTCATCAGATTAAAGTTAAAGCAAAAAAAAAATTGGGATTTCTTGTAATCCACAAACCAAAATGAGGCTAAACATAAATGTGTTTCGCCTGTTTGTTTCTTCCTACAGCAGATAAGTATCTCTTCCATTTCGAACATTGTAAAGTAACACGTCTTAGGGTCTACCTGTATATAATTCAGTCTAAAAGATGAAACTGCCGTAGGAGAACAGCACTGCGATCCTCGCTGTGGGGAAAAGCTTGTCAGCTTTTTATGAGTTTGTGAGCTCTGAAGACTCCAGCTCTGGAGGATAAAAGCAGCAGCTGCAGAAGGTCAGGGAGACGCATCTAGATCGGTCTTATGTCAGAGCTGGTGGGTTGCAGCTTCGTGCAGCTTTAAATTTGGGTCCCTGCTCTCAGGTATTGATTGTGGAAATATAAACAAAATATGTAATTAGTTTGAATCGCCCCAAATTCATTTTACCACCAGAATAAAAGATCATTTTCCATTTTCTGTTTATGGAAATATTCATCCATTAACTGAACGATGCGCTCACATGACGAGCGCCTCAAAGTTGGTTGCATGTTAAAATCTTCCACTGGATGAAGATGAATGTCAGCCGTTTAATCTGCTTCCTGTGGTTTCAGTTTCCCTTTAGTGAAAACAGCTTCATTTAGATTCGGCATAATCTGCTGTCAAATCAGACATGTGAGGAAAAACAAAGGTCCTCCAGACCTAATGAGGGAAAGTTCACCCGCTTTGTTGACTGGAGATACAGTTGTCTTTCTTTGTGTTCTGCATGTCCATTTCTGCCATATTTTTTCTGCAGCTGTCAAAATAATATGACGGCTGTTTTGCTCTTCATCCAACACATAGTAAAACACTCTGAGAGCTGCGTTTAAAAATATGTGAGGTCCTGCATGTTAGCGCCATCAACAACGGCGGGGCTGAATTTATAGCTCCATGTTTTTTTTTTTTTTCCCCACTTAGAGGAGGTTAATCAGAGAGAAGCTGGAGTCTGGAGGCCTGTTAGAAAGCTGAGACGTCTGACAAAAGCCAAATGCTTTTCTGGCTTTTTAGATACGAGACTAAAGGGACTTAAAGGACTTTGAACAGAACAGAATAATGTTATTATTGTTGTTAAAGTTGTATGTGTAGAAGGAACCTAGTGTTCCTAAAAAGGAAAATCCTTTTACTCCATCATCATCTTGGTTTTCGTGATGTTTTGTGCATTACGTTCACATCAGGTTCAAATACTAAATATCCACAGCTGCATCCATGACCTGCAGGATTAGGTAACTGTTCTGCCAAGCTGGCTTTGGCTCCTCTGATACCATATTGTTTTAATGAGGCATCTAAGAATCACAATGCCAGTAGAAATGTTTGTATTTCTCAATCATTTTGAAATCTCTCCCCTTTGTACAGGTAAAGGTAAAATTCACAACAGAATGAAGAAAACTATGACTTGTAAGACACATTCCAATGATGCCATCTCTTGGTTTGAAGGGAAATCTTCTAAAAATGTGATATTTCCATGTTTTGCCTTCACTGTTTGCATCACTGCAGGATAAAGCGCCTCAACTGTGTCTCTTGTGCTTCACTTGGTGATGTTTGACCTCTAGAACTACTAAAGTGTGTCCCTCAGTTGTCTGTTACAGCCGTGGTGGATGTTTTCTCTGCAGTTCCTCATTCAGACTCAGAAAAACTCACTTGTATCCATGCTGAGTGTCCACACACACCCCGCCGTTGAAGCAGGGGTTTCTGGGATATGAGGCGCAGGACTGATGGACCTGCTCTCTACCGGGACAGGAGCACACGGCCGTGGACTCCACCGTCACCGACACCAGACTCATGGTCCCACAATCCACCACGGTGGGCGTGTCCCGAATGTTCAGGAGGCTGGAGCAGCCGCCCGAGCCGCCACACCCTGAACTGGAACACTCGTCCACGCGGATCTGGAACACGCTGATCTGCAGGTAGGACTGGAGCTGAGGATGGAAGGAGAAATGAAAAAAAATGACTAAATCAAAAACTGTTAAGTTGGGTTTTCCCTTTTTTAAAAATCAACGCAGGCAACATGATGCTGATGCTACTTGTGGCTCCCAACTGTTGGTACCATATGTCTCCACTCGTCCCCTCCTGTACTCTGTTCTGAACCTATTTAAGGTTCTCAAGACTCAGAATGAAACCTCGCTTTTTAAAAAGCAGCAGCCTTGAGTCTTTGAAATGCCTCGTCCTCATCCGTTTGGGTGACAAACACTGCAGCGATGTAAGAAAGAGCTGTTAGTTAATTGTTCTCTTATCTGTTTTGTTTACTGTTTTAATCTTGCTCTGTTTTAATTTGTTTTACTCTGTGAAGCCCTTTGTGATTCTATCTGTGAAAGGTGCTGAACAAAATGAAGCTTCCTTACTTCCCTCATGTCTCATCAGAGTAGAATTAACACGTAAACATTCCCCCGTCTGTGGTTCCTAAGCAGTTTTTTTTTTTTCTGTTTTAATGCAGGAATGTCTTCTTCTTATAGACATTCCTGAACTAGAACCCCCCCTCCCCCCATAGCCCCCCATTACTTTATGTTTCTTAAGGTAAGGGTTCTTTCTTCTAATGAAACCAAAAAGCTCTTGAGTCTGCAAAGATGCTTGCACTCCCTATATTTCATATCCATTCTCCAAATGTGAGTGTTCCGATAAGCATGGAGGACTACAAGTCCACTCCTGCAATGCAAGAAGAGCAAAAAAAAAAAAAGCCAAGACCTCAGGGATGTATTGTTCCTCCGTCTATTGTTCCTGTGCATTTAAAGGAATCTGCTGTCCTCTTTTATAGCCTGAGACGCAATTAATATAATAAAAAGATGAAGATTGACATCCAAGAATCACGAAAGCGGTTTTTAAAGAAATGGAAAACTGATGAATCATTAAAAGTGGAAAAATTGAGCCATTGCAGGGAGAAACCAATGGATGGAGTGAATAGGGGCTTTCTTTTTTTTCTTCTTCTTCTTCAATGGTCTTATGAGAGAATTAGGAACATTAGGAATCGTCCCTTTTCCATTCTAGTCCACCAATCCTCCTCCACTGGTGTTGGTCCACCCTCTCCACCTCCTTCCCCACCACCACGCTTCACATCTCATTCTGATCAATGCCTCCACTTGAAATCTTGGCTGAATTCAGATGAAACGCTTTGCCCCCTTCTCACAAATCACACCTGAAAGCCCATTCCTCTCCACTTACACATCTTTCTCTCAGCCGTAATTCTCCTTCAGATATTTTATCCTTACGCTTGCACCACTTTCATTGCAACTCCAATCCCTCTTTGTATGAGGCAAGAGGTAAGCAGCAGAACTGGCAGAGAAGCCAAAGGCTGAGCGGAGTGACTCACCTGAACTGACTGGTCTGATCATGGCCGAGCTGGAATTCTTTTTTTCCTGAGCAGGTTTGTAAATGCTAATCCAGTTTGGCTGTACATTCGCGCTGACAACGAGGGTCAGCTTTCTGTCTGAGATGTAAAGTTCACCCCCTATGACGCAGTCTGGAAATGAAACACCTACTTCCACCCGGCCTTCTGAAACATGAAATGCTGTCTGACTGGAGCCTTTGGCTAATGATGTCACCTGTTTTAACGTTACATATCCTGTCCTTTCAACGTGACGAACTGGGATTCAGACAGATACAAGCTTCAAGTCGGTTTTAAAAGACAGACATACTGACTTAAAATAAATCCAATTAAAAAGAGGATTTTATTTTTCGGATTAAAGCAGAGTGACCAGAACATTTTGGCTTCACATTTTTAAGAAATTCTAAAATAAGAGGAACGAATGCTGAGGTTGGAGCTGCCAAGAACACCAATACTAGATTCATGGATACAGAGGACATATGACGGCGGCTGGTGTGAGCGAGGAGGATGCACAGGAAGATGAAGGTGGACGATGGGGGACGCCAAAAGGCAAAAGAGAGGTGAGAATTAACATTGGACTCATGATCTCAAAATGTTCTCATTACAGAAAGAAATAACGATTGCTTCCTGTACTGATGAGACAGCTCCCTGCTGACTTCTGGGGGTGTCGCATCAAAACTGGATTTTTCACTGGAATATGTCACAAACCGCTTTTTATCGGCCCGTTCTGATGGATTAGGCAAAAATAGAAAGAGCCATCGGAAAAGCAAAGCCGCGGCACTTGTGTCACTCCTTCACTCATTTCACTTGCTAATGTATATTTAAGAGATTTCAGTTCACAACCCTTCATTTTCCAATAAATGTCAGTCTAAATATAGGCTCAGCTTTATGTAAGAGTTGAGCAGAAGGTTGTGTGCACTCTAACGACATAACGATGGGGAAGAATATTAGATCAATCCGTTCCTCCATCGACATGACCATGATGTGAAGGAAAGATACAATTATCCCCTTTTCTTTACACTTGCTTGTGAATTTAAATGTATGATTCTTTGTTTGGATTCATTTTCTTGCATCATTTCAATAGGAAGATCCATGTCAACACTTTTCACTTGGTGGGGTGTGGAGTTGCGTCACCTCGATTCACGAATTTTCTCACCTCTTTGGGACAACAGTGAGGTTTTTTTTTTTTTTACCAAGCCAATCAGTGGTCTTCTCCTATTCTGTCTCCCCATCTTCCAGGAAAACCCTCTTCCTGCCCCCATCTCCATCTCCATCTCCATCCAGTCCCAAAGTGTCACCAAACCTCCTCCCCTTCATATCCACCAGCAGCCTGAAATTAGTCCTCTTGTTTTATGTTATTTTATGTTATATTACATCCTTGATTTGTATGTAATAACCCTCATTTATGTTTTTGAGACAGGTCTAATCAAAAATCCAGGTGATCAAATCATGATCACCTGGATTAAATCTTCTAAGAAAAAGAAGAGTCGGCAGGAATTAATGTACCAATGGATTTAAAGCAAAACAAACAGGAAAAGGTGACCTACCTTTTGCTTGTGGGCTGCCAGGTACCCATGGATCCTCTCAGGTGGCAGGAAGGAGGGGCCTCCGTGCACGGCAAAGCGAACGTCCAGCATTCTGTCCTTCGCATCCATCAGGCTAAAGATGTTGACATCATCCGGCGGAACGGAGAGCATCTCTGACAGGAAGTCCACCAGCAGCTCGTAGCGACTGCGATGCTTCCCTCTCATTTCAATGAATTCCTTTGCTGTGATGTCTGAGGAAAACACGAACCAAACGGACGTCAAAGGAAAACCAAGTGGTTTAAAATGTACATTAAAAACTCTACATTTATGCATCAATCCATCCGTCATGAAGAAACTCTGTTAGAAAGGAAGACTTGTAACCCAACCACTAACGTCACCATCATATGGAATGGAATCAAGGAGCTTAGCATTGTTTGTCTGGCTTCATTTCAGTGCAAAAAGTACAACATCGTGTCTAAGCTGCAGAAGGCAGTGGATCTTTGTCTTTTGGTAAGATGTTAACGAGATCCTCCGTTTTTTTTTTTAGTTCTTTTTTTTACTGAGACTGGAATGGAGACCATCCGGAAATAAAGCTTTACGGAGATTATAAAGTCTTTACAGCTTAACTCTGATGTTTCACACAGAATACATTAGAAGAAGTTCATCTTCCTTCTGAACTTCACGATATCCCATAAAAAAGCAAGATGTGTCTAAAAGTTACGACGCTGAAGCAGATAGACTTCAAACTAAAATCTGTAACTGAAAAAATCCTAAATGTGAGCAGAGAGTTTAAAGTGGACGGGAGAGGAACCGGGCCGTCTGACGTTGCCTTCTGCTCAAGATAATAAGGATAATAGCTTTCCAATCTTTTAATGCGCTTCCAGAGCCTTTTCCAAGTCACAACATAAAACACTGAAGAAAGACATGACAGAAACCGAGCTTATGAAGATGAATACGGAGCCGTCTACCTGCACCATTACTTAATGTAGGATTGCACCCCTTTAGCGGGGCAGCGTGATTTGATGGCGGCTGCGTTAAATGCAAAATTGATGGCATCTTAAGTTGTTTTCTGACGTGCAATCGCAATGATAACGTATGTTGGAAAATTTCATCCCAAGCAAATTATTGGATGTGGGAACGCTGCAGCCATTAGGATCATTGCAATTTGGCTTCAAGCTTAAACAAAATAAAGAAATGAGGAAGGCCACCAAGGACAGCAACCTTCAGTGACTTTAATTATGGGATATTTGAAGGACTTCAGGATGCAAAAAGGTAATTTTCTCAATGTGAAACGTGTGTGTGTGTGTGTGTGTGTAAGAAGTACCTTAAAAGCACAATACATTTCAAATCATTCCCTTTTTTTAACCTAAGAAATCACATAAAGTTAAACACTACTTTCTTTAACTATGGACTTGAAAAGGAGCCTCATAATGTTATATATGAACCTTTTTCATGTAGCATCGCACATTAAAGTCTATAATCAGACTAGATGCATGATATTATTTATAAAGATGTTCATAAAACACTTAAATGTAACGTCATGCATTCCAAATGGAGTGTCATCATTTACACCCGGTCTTTATATACTTTCAGACAAATGCCAGTTTGTTTGCTTATTGTTTCACTGAATTTTTTAGTGAAAAGTATACTTATATAGTGCTTTTTAACATTCGTTGAAGGCCCCAGGTGCTTTACTGTGAGAATCCCATTCAAACACACATTCCCACACTCTACAGGTCCTCTAATTTCATCCCACAGGAAGAAGAAGACAAACGCAAGGTTATATGGATGTATGGACGCATTTACAG
>CM074489.1:11829128-11841628 GCA_037389245.1 Oryzias sinensis | reverse complement strand
GTTGATGTCAGTGGATTTTACACATCCGTGAGTGACATATTCCCATTTCTGCCACAAGTCTCCACTGCATCCGCAGAAGATGCGGCACACCACTGTTTAAAGGCAGGAGTTTATCTGAAGTGCTGAACGAAGAAAACGCCCCACTGACCCATCAGTTCCCCTCTATGCTGCACAAATGAGAACGGAGAGTCTCGAAAATGTTTGTGAATACAATTTAAGATCCATACTTCCATGAATAAATATAATAATAAACAAGATTCTGAGGAGAATTCAGGAATCCGTCCTTCTGCCGCTGCTTTCTTCCACAAATATTCAAATGTGTTTCCCAACACGCCGCCTCTGGATTTGCCGCCCATTAATTTGCCTCGGCTCACTCTCAGAATGAGAAGAAAATCTCTTTATCAGCTTCCATGAGGCTTGACTCTCACTTGCAGCTTTTCCTTCCTCCATTCTCGTTCTGCGCTCCTTCTGAAGGCGTCGGTTGGCCTCCTCGCCCGCTTCCATTAAACATATAATAATATCTGTGAAATCATTAAAATCCTTCAACCATGTCCCATTCCTCCAAAGTGAATTTAGTGCGGAGCGCTGCAGCGCGTCAGGTGAAGATGGATGCAGCTCAACATGAGAGAGGAATGTGCTGCCTGAGCAAATCCAACACTAATTATTTTACCTATGTAAGTACAGCAGAAGACAACTGAGACCCCACGAGCACGGAAGGCCAATAACAGAGGGAGGACCGTTTAGATGGAAAAAATAATAATGAATTAACAAGACCATCAACGTTATTGTTTTAATGGTTTGTAAAAGTTTTATTGGTCTTGAGGCTTCTTATCTCAATGATATCTTTTAAATGATGAGCCTCACAGACCCTGAGGTTCTCCGGACTTTTAGTTGTTCCCAAAGAGAGGACCAAGACTTAACGTAAGGCCTCGTTCCCATTAATGTTATTATCAGACAAAGATTAAGAAACCATCCATACAAGGTTCTTTACGCTTTGTACAATAACAAAAGCACCTTTTCTACATGACTTTTTGAACAATCTTACCTGGGCATTCGGGGTGCTACCAAAATTTGTTGTTGCCGATCTGATTCATAGTAAATATTGGTTCATTTTGAAACATCCGATTCTCTGACTAAAAAAAGATCCAGGACATCTTTAGCCCGAACTTCCAGCAGTGTGACTCAGATACTGAACAGAGTGGCTGAAGATTTCCAGAATCCTTGGATTTTCATCAAGATCATCAAGTGTAAGTGAAATGTGTGTCCAAACAAACAAGTAAACTGGAATGAATGTCAAATCCATTCACATTTTGGTTTCCTAAAGGTCAGCCCACTGTTGTTTTTCAAAGAATCCAAAGGGAACATTCTTAGAACATTCTAGAACACTGGGTGGTGTTCTAGGAAGTGTTTCCCCACAAATTAATTTATAAGTATCCAATTTTAACTGTCTTTTAGTCCCAGTGTTTTCTTATGGGATGTTTGTCTCGGGGCTTGCCGGCTTGATCTGTGGTTGTTGCGTTGTTTTTCTTTTTTTTTTAGAAATAAAGTCTGATTTGATTTGATTTATTCTGCATCCATTTGCCAAAAAGTTAGTCTTACCTGCCAGGCGAAGGGAGCCAGAGTTGTAGATGGCGTCATCTCTCAGCTCCCTCACGTGCACAGTCACCGTGGAGACTGCATCAGGCCAGACTCCATCGGACACACGGACCTGGAACTGGTAGGTGCCGGTAGGAGCGTTTTCCTTGATTATTAGAAATCCTGTTCGCTTGTTCAGGATGAAGTAGCTGAGGGGAAGAACAAACGTGCAATTACCAATACCACAGTTTATTCGGGGTGGACTGGGGTCGCAAAGACTGATGCCCAGTACCGACTGAATGGTAGTTTGAGCACAGGTGACGAGTGTATTCACCGCATGGTCCAACCTTTCCTTAATGAATTGAAGCCTGAGAAGGTCAAGCTGTTCAATCCTGGAATGACCCCTGCAGGCTACTCATTAGTCATCAAGCTGCAGATCTCAAAGGGGGCTGCAGAAATTATTCCTTTCTGTGGTCTGACAAATGAAATTAAAGCCCTGCATAACTGCAAACCCATCCATCTAAAGCTCCACAGCAGAATTATAAACATTGCTGCTCACAGCATGATCTTCTCAAACAGGCCATCATGCAACAAATAGGAGCTTCATTGTCATGGCCTCACATTGAGATTCTCATTAGTGAGAAATCCCACAATAAAACAAACAGATCAGCAAAGTCTAGGGGTCTGTTTGTTGATACATTTGTGTAGCTAACATTGTTTTAGGCTGTATGTCGTACTTTTCTGTAATCCCCCATGAGGATCGTGCACTGTGCAAAAAAAGGAGCGTTTTGTCGTAAAACTCTTGCAGATCCTTCAGCATCAAATGTTGAAGAATCTCTGGGTTTATTAAGAGAGGAGAAGCGGTTGTGAGGGAGATGAAGAGAGGAGGTTCACCTTTGAAGGTGGAGCCTTAAGCTGCATTTGCCCCAAAGAGTTTCAACATAAAGTCAATGTACAGACGCGATCTGAGGGCCTGTGGGACATTTTGAGCGTCAGGCGCAACGAAAATTCCGACATGGCGCAATGCGTCTACAGTTTAGAACTTTGGTGAAGAATTCACATTAACCAATCAGGAAGTCAACTTTGGCCCACGACGTGTTGATGACGTGATCAGTAGGTGGAGTCCAAACCCAACATGGAGGAGAATCTGATCATTTTCTTCCTGAACTTCATATTATTTTTCTTATTTTTGTTTTTTTACTCATCTGACTGATGCGGGACAGCGAGTCATCAAACTGGGTCACAGAGACACAGAAGTACCGCTGAAAGTGTCATTCGGACGCAGCTCCTGCAGTAGATGGTGAACCTCACCGTACTGGGAGAGTCTCTGAATGATCTCCTGAAGCACTGAGACGTGATTATTGATGCCTTTGTAGAACTCTTCACAATAAATAAGTAAATCTGATCCTCCAACTTCATCGGTGTCTTCCATACATCAACTATATATTATGAGATCTATAGAAATATAGTTAATACACTGCAAAAACACAACATTTCACCAGTTTTACAGTCTCTTAAGTTAAAGGGTCTTATCAAGCTTCATATAAGACAAAATTAACTTTCAGTAAGATATCATTATTTCAGACAACAAATCCTGAACCTGTTGAGTCATTTGATCCTAAAAGGATATTTTTTTCCTGTAATATTTTTTAACATTTTTCAGCAGAAGTTTTTGTGTGGTGGTGAGCGGTTTTGCTTTCAAGAAACAGACTCGTTTAATTTAGGAAAACTGTGTGTAACTCTTGTCTTACATTAAGATGATTATAGTCTGGACTTAAAAGAAGACGGAATTGTAGATAGATATGTGTTTAAAACCAATTTTTTTATTTAATTTTTGCCACAACCTATCTGGACAAATGTTACCTGGATTCCAAATTCTCAATACCAAATTCTATTTCCATTGGCAGACTTTTTACTAAAAACAAGGAAAAACAAAGGCAGTGGATTCCTTCCACTGCACAGATCGTGTAGATGCAGCATTATCCTGTACCTCAAAGTTTGGACTACAATACAACTAGATATAAATATATATTCCATACTAGTTGTGAATGTTTTCTGTCAAACGCAGAGTTTATATATTTTTGACTTTTAACTAAACCACAGATTTTCTAAATCAAAGTCTACATTTATTGAACAATGTGTTAGTAAAATGAAAATTTTAAGAGGAGCAAAGCACAGCCTGTTTATTATTGTCGTGAATAGTTTTAGAGTGGAACAGTTTGAGCCGCGGCTGGTGTGAACATCACAAAGAGCGACTCCATAAAAGAACTTCAAAGAAAAAAATAATTAAAAAGAAATGAGCAAAATAATAAAACTATAAATGACGCATTCTGCACTCAAATTACACAAGTGAATTATGTAACACAGCTGCTCTGTGTGTGGAGTTATATTTTGCTTAGGAGTCTGACAATTCAAGGATAAAAGCTGCCTCCATCCGTCTGGTTCTCTGCTTCTCCACCTCCAGCTATTGTCCACAGGAGCAAAAAGACAAAAGTCCAGGGTGAGTTTTATCCATAGGGACCTGAAAATGTCATCTGGTAAAGATGGGATGTGTTTTGTGCCGTTTAATCACCATCTGTGGGGCATTCCTGTAGGAGTGCTGGGATGCTGTATATAATGGAACTTTCTATCCTGGACCGAAAAAGGGAGGCCATCAGTTATTGTTCCACATCATTTTTTCTCCAGACTTTGAGGAGGTGCAGAAATTTCTACTTCCAGAGACATATTGGTTTCTCCAGGTGAGATTTTGTGCACTCCCAGGAATTTGTAACAGAAGACCCTCTTCACCCAAAAATTGATGTGAAGTGGGGCCTCCGAAAGTCCAGCACCACCTCCTTTGCATGGTTTTTGAGCCCCATGGAGACGACTGCAAATCCAGTAGGATTTGAGATAATACTGCTGTGTCATCAGCAAACTTTATTGGGGCTCACTGAGAGTCAGAAACAAATGAAGAAGTATAAAAAAAACATTTATGATGGCAATTTAAGGCACATTTTAGATGATGTGGAGAATATGGCACTTCCTGCAGCTCTGGAGATAACTGTTTTCATGTGTTTAATTAGAGTTTCCAGACAGAATATTCAAATCCTCCAAGGAAACAGCATCATTTTCTGAGCAGTCTCATTAAACTGTGGGGTAATTTCCATGTTCAGATTGTGCAGGTGCTTGTTTCGAAAATTCAAGCTTCAAAGAAATCTACACTTCTCATATGATTAAAAGATTTTAGACATTTTGTTTCCTTTGAGGGAGACATCAGCTGCAAACAGCAAGCCTGCATTTATTCGGAAAGCTTCCCAAATCCACAATGTTCACTGAAAACATTTTTTTAACAATTGTGTTTCAACATTTCTGGTAACATTTTTACAAGTTAAAATAATATACATGAATTAAATGTTTTTTTTTAATAAGGTCATAGCTAAAGATGGAAAGGAAATATTTTTTTTTCCTGTATTTTATGGAATATGAACTCATTTATGCTATTTGTTATGGCTACAAATGAAATTTGGACAAAAAATGGTCTTGCTTTGGGCCACTATGTGGTATAGTGGCCATCACTCTCTCTCTTTTAAAAAATAAAAATAAAGCTTAAATTAGTACAATTCTAAGGCATATTTTTGACTGTAAAACTGGTGAAATGTTATGTTTTTGCAGTGCATTGACCATTTATCTGTATATGTCATGGTATGTGAGTGGACTCAGCCCTGCCTATTTGGCCTTTTTAGTAGTGTCGGTAAATTGGACAGTTTGGCTGACCCTACAGATTATCCAATCAATTAGTTTTTATCTTTGGATTAGACTAGATCACTTTAAAAACTCAACTATTGTTTTAAGGTGATGTCACACAGCCACTATGAACATTTTTTGCATATTGCATGGAAAAAAATTGTCATACGTGAATCGAATTGCAAAAAGTGAGAAAAGTTGTGGTTTTCACAGATGTATTCACGAATGAACCACGTTAAAACCACGGAAGAAGTAATAGACCACACAAAGAACACGTCCATCAACGTAGAACATGAACCGTGTGATTATTTCGCTGTTTACATGCAATTCATTAATGATTCGTGTGTCATGTTATTTAAACGTGATATGTGCGCCTTGTACTCAATATAAAAGTTATACATCAGTTGTACTTATATGGTGCTATCTACCCTCTTTCGAAGGCCCAAAGCGCTTTACAGTCACAGTCCCATTCACCCATGCACACACACATGCACACACACATTCACACATTGATGGCGGCTCCGCTGCCGAACACTGGCGCCAAGCTCCCACCAGAGGCAAGGTGGGGTGCAGTGTCTTGCCCAAGGACACTTCGACACATGGACGTGCAAGGCGGGAATCGAGCCTGCAATATTACGATCATGGGTCGACCGCCCTACCGCCGTACCACGGCCGATTTATTCATTCATTCTTTTTTTTAATCCGTTTGTTCCCTTTCGGGGTCACAGAGCTTCCATAGTCTATCCCGGCCACTCATGACCGGAGGCAGGGGACACCCTGGACAGGTCAAATCATTCCATGATTTTAAAAAATAAATATCATCAATAAACTGGAAATAACAGGATGTTTTGGTGGAAAATTGTCTTCCACACCAAAGCCAGATTTCTGCCAGACCTATTAAACTAAACAAGTCCAAACAGCAGCTGTCTGACAAAATAAAACACAAAAACATCCACATCAGTATCAGTATTTCATCTTTAAACTGATTTACGTCAGCAGAAAATCAGAACAAAGAGATGAATGAAAGCAATTTGGAAATGGTTGCTGTGAAATCAACACAATTAGAGTATGGATTCAATTTTAGGTTAACTGAGTTTATGACTGTCTAGCTAGAATCGAATAATACTAAGTTGTACTAATATTTTCTGCTGCATATATCTCTGTTCAGCCTGCCAGACAGCCTATGTGATCCAGATTCAACCAGCTGGTCTCAATGGATCCAAATAATCAGCATGCAAGCATAAAAAAGAACATATATCGTGGTGTAAGGCATTTTCAGATAAGTCTGTGTGTATCTTTGTGAGGCAGACGTGTCTGAAGGTGCTTTGAGAGGCAAAGACCTCAAAGTTTGACAAAAGTTGTCATTTTTTCCACAGATCTGCCTGCAGGACCAGAGGAAAACATCCGAAATGTTGAGCCACAGATAATATTCCAACCATCATCGTAGTCTATTTCGGAACTTTCTATTACGCAATTTGACGTCCTAAAAGATTACATTAAGGTAGAAAAAAATCAGTTTGGTCCTTTTACTCCATGGTGACCTTACTGAGAAAATGCAATCATTTATGTCTAATTAAAGTTAGTTTAAAGCTTAACAACCGTGAATCAAACAATAAACCACTAGTTTGTCTTTCTACTCTGTCTATGTTCTACGTCTATTTAAGTTAGATTACATTTTTTCAGATTTTCCCATCATGTCTAAGGTTAAGGTGTTGATGGTCTGAATCCTTTACCTTGGCACGTGTCCTTCGAACACGTAGGTCTTGTTGTCCCAATCATCCGGGTCGGGAGAGTAAACCTTTCCAAGCACCGTAGTTGGCATGCGACCTGCACAAAGAGGATGAATCACATCGTGAGCTAATATGTGGCAAATGGTACAGTAGTCCAGGAGACAAGAAATACAAATCTAAAGAAAAGCTTTTGTGTTAGGTCAGTGTTACACCCAATAATAAAATTACTGTTTGACGGCATCTTTTTAAAAATTTTTTTTTTTTTTTTACTTGTCCTGTCCAACAGCTGGGCAAGCAGATGAGAGCTGAGGGCCTCTTGTGTTGGACATATTTTACTTTAACAACAGGGGTTATTAATCTTAAATAAACCCCTTTTGTTATTGAGGCCAAACTTTATTAATTTCAACCATGTTTGAAAATTTTGGGTGTTGGACCGGACGGAAAAGGAAAGGAGGGAAGAAGAGAGGGATGTTAGAGAGAGAGAGGGGGGGGGTAGGAGGGTGATAGTAGGAGGGGAAGGGGGATAAGACCATGAAGCAGCATAAAGCAACAAGTTTACTGGTTGTTAATCATTATGGTAAGGTTCAAATGTAGTACAAAAAGGGCGGAGCCTGTCCACACACACACTCAGATGTTATCAACACACCTGCTAGCTGCAAAAATGTCCACATGTCGACATGCATACAAAACAGATAGTGTTCACACGCATACTTATGCCTTAAAACCAACTAGTGTGAAATTCTATTTCATTCAATCACGCAAACTGTTAGTGCAAAGGTGAGCTAACACCTGTGCTCAGGTGAGTGTTTATGTTCTTCTAAAATGGATGGTGGGAGGTGAAAAGAAGGAGGGAGAGTGCCCAGCCATCCCCACCCCAAGACCCCCACCGCAGCAGCAGCGGCAGCCGGAATCCCCCCAATGCCACACGGGAGCAGGCAGGGAACAACCGCCGCCCGGGCGACCAAGCCCGCCACCCAGGCCAGGGCCAGCAGGAATGCCGCGAGGCCCCCAGAGCCAGAGAGCAGGGAGGCACGGAGGGAAAGAGAGCGCCGCCCCAGCCCAACCAGGAGAGCAGCCCCCCCGCCGCGCCGGGAGAGCCCAACGCAGGGCCCCACCGGAGAAGTGCGCCCACAGCCCCAGACAAGCACCCCATCACCACCCAGGAGTTCCGGGCATCCCCCCGCCCCAACCCCAGGTACGAGACAAGATCCCCCAAGGGAGACCCGCTCCGCAAAAAATCCTTTTAATTGTGATTTATTCTCAAAATATCCATCACACTTTAAAAACGTCAATTTCAATGACAGATTTTTTTAACGTTTTTTTATTTTTTTTAATCAGAAGCTCTTTAAAAAACTTAAATGAACTGAGCTGGAACAACTGAGGTGTTACCTTTTCAAGTGAAATACCATCAATGAACATGATCAACTGTGATTCAGCAGTAGAAAAGGTCTTTCATAGCACAGCTTTGCTGTGAGGTCTAAACAGGACTGAGCTTGATGTGATCAACTGCGGGGTAAACTGTCTGGGCTTGCTTGGGTAACACCTACATAGAACAATGTGATGCACAGACATAACACACTGATGCCAAAAAGAACCACTGAGAAAGCAGCATTCAAAACGCATTTGTACAGGAGAGATGGCATGGGGGGAGATTAATTGATAAGGTCAACGGCCAATCAGGACGCATAACATGAAGACCCACGAAACCTCAAGATCACAAATGTTAGATTGTGATATAGTGAGGGACCACTGTATTGGTTTTTATTTTATATTTTTAAAATTACATTTTCAAAACACAGCACAAGGTTAAATGAGACATATATAAAAGTGTTAAAATATGTCTTTATACATTCAAGTTATTAGAAGTGACAAACAGCAGCCATTCAATGTAGTTTATTTTTGCCAGTTCACATGACGTTCACATTAGTGAAATCAGACCAAGCTAGAATTATAACCAATTTTAAAATAATCTTCTTTAAATACTGGAAAGTCTACTGGACAGCTAAAGCTTTGTCCAGAGTTAACCATTTAACTGTCCGACTTTCAGGCAGGAAGGCGTTGGGTCCCATTCTTAGTCTTTGGTATGACTTGACTGGATTGGAACTGACGACGTTCCAGTCTCAAGGTAAACACTCTACCACTTTATTAAATTGGTTCATTGAGTAGGTTAAAATCAACTCATGTGGCATGAAACTAATCCAAGCATAAAGCTAAATTAAATTCAGATCAACTCAGAAAAATAACTGAAACAGAATTAGAAGTATTATAACTATTTTCATTATTAATTTGTTGACCCTTAAAAATACAGTAAACCCTTGTTTTTTGCGGGGCTTACGTTCCAAAAAGAACCCGTGATAGGCAAAATCCGTGAAGGAGAAACCTTTATTTTTTCTTAAAATTAATATACAATTAAATACTCTATTATACATTGATTAGAAAGAACAAACCATTTTACCGGGTCAAGCATTTGTTTCACAAATTAAAGTACTTTAGAAACGTTTTTTTCAACAAATTACTTCTGTACTGTACTGTCAAATAATAATTTGAATCATCAATGTATCCAGAAGGCTTCAAATTGCGGAGATTAGCCCTGCCCACCGCGACCCGAGTAATTGGATTAAACATGAGAAAATTTAAACTGATTGAGAAAAAACAGTGACTCAGGTGTATTTCACTGCTCTTCAGACTGAGCCACTGCATCCTGACTCCGCTCTGCAGTCCAGTGTTTTCTTTTTTTGAAGCCCGCATTGCAGCTGTGTTTGTTTGGGGGAAGAACACAGTGATAGGCAGATGTCGCTCTTTTTTTCTATGGTTTTAGGAGAAACTCATAATTGCAAGAGAATTTGCACGTACGTAATGTTAATTTGGCAAGCTGTTTTACGTACCTGTACATATTAAACTGCCATGTTATTGACGCACAGGTAGAGAAGAAGCGGATAAACATTTTAGCCAATCAGAATGCAGAACACAATGCACAATGCAAATCCATGAAGTAGAGAAACTGTGAAAAGTAAACCGCGTTATAGCTAGGGATCACTGTAATTTAAGAAACGGTTTGAAAATGTCTCTAAAGAAACAACATATTTTTTTCTTTTTTAAGGTATCCAATGCTACCACAACATCCCTTAAAGAGAACAAAAAGCCCTCTCACCTCTATGACTGTTGATGAAAATGTGTTTCTCCCCCGCCACGTGCTGGTGGTCATTTTGGTCACCAATGGTCACAGTCAGAGTGCTGGTCACTGTTTGGGCTGGATGACCACTGTCCCTTATGACGACAGGAATTAAGAACTCCTTCTGCCGCTCGCGGTCAAATGCCCTCAGGGCAGTCAGAGTTGCAGTTCCATTCAGATTATCCTGCAGGTAGAAATCGTTGCCGTGGCGATAGTCAGGAGGCACGCTGAAGTGAAACGGTGCTCCATTCTCGGGGGAGTCTAGGTCTATGGCTCGGAGAAGGGTGGACGTTTGGTTCAACCTCACTACCTAAACAAGGAGACGGAGGATGAATCGTTGATTTGTTAAATTTCACAGCAGCAGATTCACACGTGGAAAACAAGCCCCACCTACCTGTGGTCCTGCCACATTCTCAAACACTACTGGGCTGTAGGCAGCCTCAAATTCTGGTCCGTTATCGTTTATATCCAATAGAGGCAGCTGAACTGTTGCACTTCCTGTTAGTGCTGGAACCCCGTGATCAGTTGCCATGACAACCAAGTGATGCTGTGCTACTTTCTCTCGATCCAGTGGTCGTGCGACCGACAGCACACCCGACTGATCAATGGTGAACAGCCCGTCAGGGTCCGATTCTGCAGACAGGCTATAGGTGATGTCCCGGTTCTGGCCTGAATCTGAGTCACTGGCCACCAAACGGGCCACACTGATTCCCACAGAGATGTTCTCGGGCAGTGGCGCCAGTGAGAGGAAGTGTGGAATAAAGACAGGGGCATGGTCATTGAAGTCCTCAACTTCTACCCCGCATTGCAGAAGGCTGGAGAAGTCCAGGTCTTCCACCTAAAACACAGATCACACTGGTAGGTACCGCCATGGAGGAAGGTTTTTAAATTAAAATAACGGAGGGTTGCTGTCTGTAATTGATTATTCGTCTCATGGAGACATATCCGTACTTTACTGTTCTGTTTCCATCTAATATAGTGCAAAACGAGATACGCTCATCCCCCAGCATGTCTGCTGTGTGGCATTGACGTTTACAGTTAAATATTATCCATTGGTTGATCTTAGCCAAGAACTGCCCTGTGAATTTGAAAAAGAAACCCTTTATTTGGACTCTAATGGTTTGGTTCAAAAACCATAACAAAGTGCTGAAAAAAAGTTTTTAAGACCCACTTCCCTGGAAATTCTGTTTTTGGTGTTTTTAACATGTTCTTGTTGCATTTTTGTGTTGATGGATGACATTTATAACAGAAATTAAGCTTAAAAATTGCATTTCTGAGTATTTCTTTATTCAAATCGTTGTTAATCAAAACATTTTATTGAAAAAGGAGCCAAATTGTGACATAGAAAACACGTTGGGCAGGCCACAAGCTCCCTGCTCCAAGCTTTGAAAAATAGGAGGGGAAGGGCAGTGGGGTTGCTCTGCAGGAAGGGTACTGCCCACATCTCAGAGGTAAGTTTCGAATAAATTCCTGCTGCTCTGCAGAAAATAGGTCCTCGAAAACGGCACTGTTTTTTTTAATTTTTTTATTTTGGTTAAAAACGTCATAATCATAATCAAAAGACCACTTGGGATGTTTTGAAAGTAGATCTAAAGATGATGGAAGTAACTTTTTGAAACATATGATCATTAGGAATCTGTCATATAAGAAGGTCCTTTTCAGAAAAGGGGATGGTAAGTTTTGGTTTTACAATTTAAAATCAACCAGCTTTTGCATAAAATTCTTACATAAAAAAACAATATTTACAGGAATTTTCATGTGTTTTCTATAAAATGCATCCAATTGGAAACAAACTTCAGCCATAGCTGCTCATCTATGCCTATATATTTTTTAACACTTTAAAATAAGACTATGTTTTCCATACAAATACACTGCTTACTTATAAGATCTTGTAGATTTAGAAAGGAAAACATAACACACCTGCTGGGATTTGCACAAGTCCCACTCACCTTAAGTGTGAGGTTGAACCTCTGCTCGCTGTGTCGCTCATAGTCCAGGCGCTTCTTCAGCCTCAGGACGCCGCGCTGCTCCTGCTTGTGACTGACCATGTAGAACTTCTGCTCTGGGTCTCCGGCCACAATGCTGAAGGTCAGCTGGGCATTTTCCCCAGTGTCTCTGTCCTCTGCTGAGAGCCCCAGAACCTGAGAATGAGCAGTGACAGATGGAAATACTGGATGCTGGGAAAAATCTGAGATGACTGTGAAGGTTAACATATAGTTTACCTTCAAATAAAAAAAAGGAATGGATAAGTATTTTATTTAAAAAGCGAAGAACCTAAAAGTTAATATATATATATATAT
>CM074489.1:11765043-11828628 GCA_037389245.1 Oryzias sinensis | reverse complement strand
GGTCTTTGCAAACTCCATCTACATTTCTACTCAACTGAGCCCAAATCCAACAGAACCGACCCAGAAAGGACCACAGAGATGACCCAGCAGACAAAGCCTCCCTGCAGTCCATTTAGCGGCAGCAGCGCTGTGTGGAAATGTGGGATTACAGCGTTTAGCTCAGTGAGGAGGAGAAACATCAAAGCCAGCGGGGAGACGTTCCCATGGCAGCACGAGGGGGGCAGGGGGGGCTGAATGACTTCATTATCCTCGGCCTCCAGAGCGCAGGACCGACAGCAGCTCTGTGGGTCCATAATGTCGGCAGCTGACCCACAGACCAGAGGAGGACCACAGACTGACGAGGCCTTCAGAGAACCTCTGCAGAGCTTCAGGATCGTGGTGAAAACTTCCAGACCAACAAAAGTCCAAAGAAAACCGTCTAGAGCAGAATCTGATGTTCTAGATCTCTAAACCTTTCCAAAAAACTGGTTTACTTTGCTTTGAAGGATTCCTGGTTCCCAACACACTGCTACACATCAAGTGCTACGCAGTAACACAACTACAGCAAATCATGACAATAGCTTTAGGGGCTGTCAAAACCTGCTACTATGATGGAATCTACCTGGATGAATGAGAGTCTTCATAGACAACTACAGCAAATGTACAGGTTTTGTTGAGAAGGTTCTGCTCGGACGACCCAAAGCTGCAAACTTCATGTTGCTGCAGGCAGTTGTGTCAGGATGCAAGACTTCCCCAAACCTCAGAGCTCCTTTCTGAACCTTCAACAGCCGCTCCACCAAACCCAATGAAACAGACTCAAACCGACAACGCTTCCAAACAGAACCATCATCGTCCGTCACAACAGCTCTGCCGGCTGCGTTTAGGAAAAAGAAACTTCCAGACCTCATCAGTAAACCTGGAGGTTCTCAGGTCTGAGCTTCAGCGTGTTCGGTGAGTTTCACTGAGGGTTACAGGGGGGTCAACCTCATTTTCACTGAGGGCCACATCAGCATAATGTCTGTCCTCAAAGGGCCAGATAGAACTTATCCATGTAACTACATGTAATGAAAGATAAATGTAACTACTCCTTTATGTTAAATAACTCTTTATAATAACGTTTAAAAAATTAAGTTAACACAACAACACACTATATACAGTTGAGTAAGGTGGGAGCCCAGGTGGGCTGGGAGGGTGCGGCCTGTAAGTAGCAGCGATAGTCCTTTGGTGGTGGTGGGGGGGGGAGGTCAGCTGGGGGGAGTTGGGGTAGAACATAAAACTGAGCTGCAAAGAACATGTATGACACGTGTAACATTTTACAAAAACATGCTGCACACAGCCTTGATGGTTTGATGACAACAATGTGTCTGCATCCACACACAAGACCTGCAAACAATGAATATTTAGAGTAGCAGCTACACATAAATAATATGTAATCAACTAAAATAAATGTATTTTAGGACATTAAAAACTTTTCTGCTCTCGTGGGCCACATGAAATGACATGGAGGGCCACATTTGGCCCCCGGGCCTTGAGTTTGACACACGTGGTTAAAACTATGCTCCAACGTCTGCAGCAGCGAGCACGGCTGTTAGAAACCCCAGCAGGTCCCAGCACCTGTAAGCGGAACCGGACAGCAGCCGGCGCTTCTGCTTCAAACACAAGTGACGCAGTGACATCACGGCGCCGGATCTTCACCACCCCCGACGGCGTGAACACAACCACAGGAAACAATATTCGTAACAATGCATTTGTGTTTTGGACTTCAAAGCTTGTTTTTCTAAATGTGAGGTTTAATGACCCAGATGGGGCGTCAGAGGATCCAATCTCTCTGGTTCTGCTGGTTTAATGAATAACCAGTGGCAGCCAGTCTGTCCCTGGAGGGCCGTGACTCATCCTCCGACCTGACGGAGGAACCAGTTCCTGAAGGGAGTGGAGGAGGAGGTGTCATCTCGGGGTCACCGTCAGAATCAATCAGAAGTAACCGGCAGCGATGAAGCAAAAAGCAGAACTATCCAAAAATCTACGTCTGGTCTCCATGGTTACACCGACGGATCAAAGCAGACGGAGAAAGCGAACCGTTTCCAAGGAGCAGAATCAGAAACCGTCAGGAGACGTGACCTTTGACCTCGAATGGGGCAGAAGAAGCCAGCTGTCTGAAACCTGAGGCCTCTCCTCTGGAGGAGCAGATTCCTGTGAGATGTCCCGACGGCATCCCACGCCTCACAGGAGGCGTGTCTTTTAAAGCCTTTGCTGTATCCGCTGATTCAGCATTTATCCCATAATGCATCCCAGCACGTTGTGTGGTCCCTGTACAGATCACTGGCCATGGTTTGACACGCTCGTGTACCGCAGAACACAACCAGCTCACCAACACCCACCACCACACGTATGATGTTAAAGGCCGTGGACTCGTAAGGCGCTTTACAGCCCCAAACAACTATGTCCACTGCACATGGGCAAGGCAGGAACTGAACCTGGGATGCCCAGATCAGAGGTCGACCGCGCTACCTCTGCACCACAGCTGCCCAATACTCATTGTGAGCCGGTTTATGAACTAAATGGTGTCCTAGAAATAAATAGCTGCTGTTGCCTTCAGGGTGACTGCGGTTAAAAGGCATTGATGCTGTTTCTCTGGAATGTTCCTAGATCTAGCAGAAATACAACACACAGATCCGGCCCTTCTTCCTGTTGGACTGTGGGCACAGTTCTTCCACAGCTGCGTGTTTTTAAGGAAACTGGTTCAAACCCTGCATTAACATTTTGAAAGTTTTGTCTGAACTCTGCTTCTTCTCAGCTGATGTAAACATTTCTTAGCATATTTAGTCACATGCTGAACATCTAGATATGCATTTATTATTCCTCTCCTTAATGATTTGCTGTTTTCTGCTTTAACGCCCTCAGCAGGGGCAGAGGGAACCCTCAGCCTTGTAACAGTATTGATCCTTTATACACCTGATCATTGAGCTCCACGCCGGTTCCCACCGCTCTCCAGCCCACCCTCCAAGGTGTGCGGCATCTGCCCACATCAGCAGATCAGGTGAGTCGCGCTACGGCGCTGCTGTGACAACTGCTCACCCACATTTACATCCAAGCAGTCGGGCTGTTATGGGCTGACCCCTCCAAACAGTGAGGGATCAGCCCGTAACACGAGTCCCGTGTGAGGACGGGCTTCCTGTGCGGATCGTGTGTTCGGTTTCTGCGACCTGCTGCAGCACGTTTCAGAAATGTTTCCCCACAGGGATTAAAGTTTCGTCTGCGAGATCTTATCTGCAAATGACGCGCGGCTCAGAGAAGAGCCTCCAGTCGGACAGAAGAGGCGGCAGAAACACGTTCCAGACGCTAGGGCCGTCAGGACGTTTCCATCAAAACAACGGCGGGTCCTGACTGAACCAGTTCTTTCTGTTCCAGATAAGAGCCACTAACTGTCACACGCGACGGTGTGGGAAACGTTTTCTCAACAGGTCTTCTCAGCCAGCATTCACTAATGACCCATAATGCACCTGGCATGTGTGAGTGCTGCTGTTTCACCCCCGTCCAGTAGGCGGCAGTAGGGTCTTTTTGCTGGTGTACTATCCACCAATAAATGTAAGAAAAACAGCTCATGGGAGGAAAAAAAAACAAGATATTATAATTTATCTGTCGAGTTAGCATTGCAACATAATATTTGCACCAGCTCAGTGGCCTTGTGGTTAGTGTCCGCCCTGTAACTGGAAGGTCGTGGGTTCAAACCCAGGCCGAGTCATACCAAAGACTTGGGACCCCTCCCTGCTTGACACTCGGCATTAAGGGGTTGGATTGGGGGGTTAAACCATCAAATGGTTCCCGAGCGGGGCTGTGTCTGCAGCTCGCCGCTCCTCCAGGGGAGGGGTCAAATGTGGAGAACGAATGATAATGGGACTTTAACTTTAATTCAGAATATTTCAAGGATTTAATGATCTTTGTCTTTTCAATGCAGGTGGAAAGAAAATATGATCGGGTTCCAGGCAACCCTTTACAGAGCACATAAAAACATGATGGAATGGAGATAAAGACAATTCAAATTATAATTAACAATAAAGAAAAACAAGAATATCAACACAACGTAAAAAAGGGCAGTGGGACACCCGTTTGAGATTTATGATAAAATCTTGAGGATTTCATCATTTCCCAGAGCTTAAGGTCTATCTGACTGTAAAGAACGCTCTAGTTTGTACTTTTTACCAATATTCTCCACTTTCGTTGGCTCATTTGTTTTCATTTATTGAGCTTTTTTTTGCCTTTTCCCTCCTCCTGCTGGCAGATCAGACCTGCTGTTTCCTGTAAGGCATCTTCACTGCAACTGCTTCACATAAACACAACACTCTCCCTGAGAAGAAGACGAAAACATCTCAGCTACAGTTTTTTTTGGGGGGATAGCCCCAACCTTGACATGACACAGGTCCCTACAACAGCAGATTAGATTAGGAGGTTTCCCACAGAGCCAGCTGACAGCACCTGCAGAACATCTCTGAGAAGCAGCAGAGAGGGCTCAAGGCCGTCAAAGTGAAGAAGTTTTGATCTGGACCCAGTGACCCCATGAGTGGTCAGACGGAGGTACCAGGACTTATGACCTGGACCCAGTGAAACCAAAGTGGTATTTTGATCCATTCACGCACTTCTGAGTCTCCCTCTCTGAGCACCAGCCCCTCCCAATCCACAAAAACGAGCAGTTCCTCACATTATGACATCACAAAGTGAGGAACAGCCCCTTCCAGGAAGAGTCTGCACTGCCAGCCCCGCCCCCAGGCTAACAGACACGCCCACTTTCTCAGTGGAGCTAGCAGTGACTGGCTAAACGCTTTCCTTTTCTATGAACAATATGCTCGTCCATTTTTGCAAAAGTTAAGATGTTTGTTTTTCGTGGGAAAAATGCAGACAAGCTGCTGAGGCCGCCTCTAGGATGACATCGTGAAATGGGAGGTACCCACAAAGAGAGAAAGGCGGAGCCTCAGAGATCGAATCATCTGTGAAAATAAGACATATTTCATTTAAAAATCGTTCTTTAGTGGGTCAAAGGTAAAATATTATCATATAAATTAATATAGTTTACCATAAAAGGCTAGAGAGAAGCACAATATAAGCGCTATTCCTTTGTAGGTGAAAAAGTAAAACATTTAAATCAAAGGTTTTTCCTTGAACACTTTCCTGTTTTATCAGCTCCATTTTTTTGTTGCTGTACATCTGAAGGTCGACCGTATGGAATGTTTTCATCTTTTCACATGTGCAAACATTCACATGTGAAAAGAAACATTATACATTCAGCTGGAGTCTCAGGAGCTGATCTTTCTGAAGCTGTAATCTTCGTCTGAAGGACGGTTACCTGCAGACAGGTTCCTCAAAGAGCCATGATGCCAGCTCACATCATTAATGTGGCAATAATCCAGCTCTGAGTGTTTGATCCCAGAGGGCCCAGCAGATCAGTGTCAGGCCGCTCTGGCCTGCAGAGTGCAGCAGGTTCAAAGGGGAACCTGCCTTTAAGGGGGTTCAATTCATTGGGGGGTGTCTCCTCATGGGGGAGGTTTTATGTTTCTCTTGAGAGGCAGAGGCTCTGCAGTAACACTGCACCTTTGTGCTGAAGGACTTCACAGAGCACTGCCCCGGAACTGACCCGTCCCAACGACACGCCACTCAACGCCTCCGACAATTAGCACTTCCTGCCCCAGACGAGTCCGGGAGCAGTGGCAGGCTGCAGGTACAAAGGCCAAGTTCCTGCGGTTGACATGTGACCCAGCAGGCAGCGTGTTAAATCTGATCCACATGGCGCCCCGCAGAAGCTTCTGCACATCTGAACTTTGAGAGTGAGCTCTACACAGCGTCATCCATCAGAACAGAGCGGAGAACATTCCTGCAGAGCCTCACTGCTCACAGGAAGGCACCCAGCAGCCCCCTCAACAAGCCCCAACAGCCCCTGAGCTCCAGCTCCTCCTCATCCTCGTCTTTGTATCTTTATCCAAACTGGAACTGCATCAGAGGATTCCAGCCTCGGTTTCTTCCAAGCGGCCTGTTTCAACCAAATGAGGCACGTCCAAACCCTTCACAGATCCCTAGATATGTCCTTTAGGCTGGAATCACCGTCTCAATCTGAGACGCTGCATCTGAATCAGGTGAGGACAGAAAGCAGGGCTGGGGGGCTGACTGCAACAGACATGTTTGTAAAACACCAGCAGACCGGAACTTTGACAATCCAGCATTTTATGTGCTTGGTAAAAAACAACAACATTAAAACTAAATAAAATAAATACATTTTTTTAAAGTAGAAAATCAGTTAAAATGTAGTTTTAAGCAACTTGATTTTATGATATAAAGTATCATAAAAGTCTCATGGATCCATCCATCCATCTTCAGAACTCAAGCCCTTTTAGGGTCATGGGGTTACCGGAACCGACCCGGATGCGGGTGGGTCGGGGCGTACCCAACAGGTTGCCAGTCTGTTGCAGGGCCACAGAACCACACATGCACGGCTTGGGGCCATTCAGAGTCACCATGAAGCACGTTTTTGGACTGTGGGAGGAAAAGAGTGGCTGGAGAAAACATGCAGACTCCACACAGAAAAGACCCAGCTGGGATTTGAACCTGTTCACTCCAGACTTGGTGAAAATCACGGCGCTCATACAAAATACTAGATGTAGTAGTTTTTGTTGCAGGATGTTTTTATTTTTGCTTCAACCAATGTAAGTAAAACTGAAGATGATCTAAGTTGGATCATTAACCTTCATTTCATGTTATGGAGTTAAAGAAATGTTCAAGAAAACTCAACCTTGTGGAAGGTTTGGAAATGTTTCTTTTGTTCATTGAGCTTCTGCTTAAATTAGAACTTTTTAAAGGGGGTGTACTCATTTATGCTGAGCACTGTACAATGTTCATTACATCTATTAAACATATTTAACCGGGCCAGGGGGGGTCCATTCCTCCTGCTTAGATTAACACTATATTGTATTAATATTGATATCCTAAAATTGTAGATTTTCTATAATTAAGATTGAGATCAACTTTATAAATCCCTGTAGGGAAATTCAGCTGTAGTAGCAGCACCATAAAATAAAATAAGTACAGCCTAAACTCTCTAAACTCTCATTTCCATGTACATTCATGGTTACCAGATGAATTGTAGAGTCTGATGGCGGACGGCAGGAATGACTTCCTGTACCGTTCCTTTGCACAGCGGGGGGGTGAATGAGTCTACTGAGTATTATTACCATACGGCATCAGTACCATAGTAACTCGTTTGAATTTAATTAAATAACAATTAGTTGTTAGTAGACTGATAGAAGTCAAAAGCTGGTTAACCTGCACTGAGGTTCTGTCCTCTATTCTCATCTACTTCTCCTCTGTTCTATTCTTCTTCATTTATTTATCATTCAGTTCTCCATGCCTCTGACGGGCACAGTGGGATTATATTCAATTCATTTCTATTTACGTGGTCCAATATTACAACAATAGTCGTCTGGCTTCATACCAGAAATAGAATAATAAATATTAAATCATGAAGAACATAAAGCCACAGAATTCTTTAAGTAATGGCTAAACTAAACTAAACAGACTAAACTGAACCGGGCGTCACCTTAGACCCCCTTTCTCGATTCTTTCCCCTCTGGGGGAGCAGAAGTGATTCCAGATTCCAGTTGGCTCGTCCGAGCTCCGGTACCTGACCGTGGACCTCCTCTCTGCTGCTGCTCCTACACTTGACCATGGAACCCCCCCGCTGGCTTGTCACTCTCCGAGCTTCTGACCAAGACCTTCAGATACTTGAACTCCTTCGGTAAACGTCATCTCAGCTGCTGGTTGCTAGCCTTGTGGTAATGCTATTTTAATCTTGACCAGCAGGCTGAATGGCGTCAATTTCAGAAAAAAAAAGTTAGTTCATCTTAGTGAATCCCAACAAAGCAGAGACTCAGAATACTTCAATTCCACACCATCCTTAGACGACTGATAGCTGACGGTTCATAGTCTTCCTCCTTCAAACGACAGTAGAGATGAAGGTTTTGCAGTCATGTTACATCAGTCTGCTTAGGTTCCCACAGAGATCAGTTCCTGTGTTTACCAAAGCAAAGCTGCGATCCTTCAGGTGGCGTCACAAACAAACGTTGTGTTTCCGTTTACATCATTTCTCATGAAAGCTGCTTCTGCTTCCATCAGACCTGCATGGAAATCAGATGAGCTCAGAACCAAACCAGGACTTCTTCCTCAGGTTCACACGCTTCTCCACTAGAACGGTCATTTCTGTCACCCCCCCGTAACTTTCTGCTTTCGCTGAACCGCTGCCCCATCGCTCAGAGTTTGTCATGTGACCTGCGGGGGGTGGGGGGTTTCTGAGCAGCTTCAGTTTATGAGAAAGGAGCATCTGATCAGAACACGGTTGGAAACCAAAAATAATCTCTTCCGGTGGTCCCTAAACAGACCCAGAGTCGGAATGGAGGTCTGAAGCCCACAAGAACCAGAACCAACCCAGCCTAAACTGTAGGAGCTGATAAATCAGACAGAACCCCCGGATGAACACAAACCACATGAACAACAACCATGAGTTCAAGCTGCAGACAGGTCAGGATCGCTCCTGAGGCAGAGCAGTGGGCGCCGCGAGGCGTTCAGGTGCGTTCAGAGAAAAACATTTGGAGAGTTTTCAGCAGACTGGCGCTGTTATGATTGCTCACATTCACAAGTGTCAGCCACAGTTTAAACAACACAAACAAGGCCAACAAACACACACCTTTTTTAGAAACTCTACACCTCCACCCTTCCCTCCCCCACAACAGACCTGGCTCTCTCTCACATACACACGTGCACACGCACACACAGACGTGCACACACGGGTCTCACCATGCTCTCCGTGGTTCTCGGCCCCCTCTTCTGTGCTCCGGCCTGACACCATGCTCTCTCTCTCTCTGCAAGTGTCTCTTGTGCTGGCGGCTCCCAATCTGCTTTCACGTGTTAAGCCCCGCCCACCAGCTGGTTCCCTGAAGCCTCCCCTTTTCCTCACCTCTCCTCTCTGCTGCCCCCTGCTGACCTGCTAAATGAAACCCAGGAAAGCTTGTGTGATGTTACCATGGCAACCACAAGTTCTGCTTTCTGAGGCCCCCAGGAAAACATGCACCCCCGTTACAGGAGGCCACTGAGGACATGGAGGGTCCCAGTGAGTGAAGCTTGACAGCCGTGATGAAGACCACAGCAACAATGGGCGAGCTGCGGTCTGCAGGTGAAACCATGGCGACGTGGACGAGCGCCCAGACCAAGCAGGGCCCGGCCGCTCCCACGCTGGGCTTCATTCACTCCCAGCATTCCTGCTTCCAGGCTGGAAATTTATGCAGGAAGCCGGATTCTGAACTCAAAGGCTGAACGGCGCTGCGTTCACCAAAATATGGAAACGGCAGCTCTGCAGCACGTTTTAGGCCGTTCTAATGGACGAGTGTCAGTGAAAGCATCAGCATGAGGAGACCTTAAAGAGCGCAGAAGCGTTCTGAAAACATCTAAACCAGAAGAGATTTCTGCTGCTTCTCATTATTCAAGGGAAGAAGAGGAGGAACACCTCTGGAGGTTCTTCCTCATTCAGGCCATGTTCTCCCTGGATTCTGCTTTTCAGAGCTGATCTCCTCACAACTGAAGGAGACTTCAGGTTCTCGATCCTCTGGCCGTTTTAAAAACCGTCAACGATCCAGAGATCCTCAGAACGGTCAGCGGTTCTGTTAGGGGGCGGGGCCAGTGCATTTTTGGTCAGCTCTATTCTGCTGAGCAGATGTAGAAACCATTAAAATATAAACACCAATTGGAACCCTTAAGTGGGAGGAGCATACAGCCTGGAGTTGACCCCGCCTACCACTACAATGTTCTTAAAAACAGAACAATCAGATCACAGAAAAGTTTGAAACGGTCAGGCCCTCCCACCTGCCCATCAAAGGACCCCACCCCTAAACATGGAAACATTTTGAGCTTTAGTAAAAGTTTAAACTGAAGTCGACATGATGAGGAAATGAAGTCATACCATTAAATACATTTAGTGGGAACATCAGATTTTTTACAGGAACGTTAATGAGCTCATGTGTGTGACCTGCTCTAGTGGTCATCTGAGGAACTGCATCGTGTGAAAGGTCTCAGACTCCTCTGCTGGAGAGGGTTTCTCCAGGAGGTCACAGAGGTCCTCCTGGACTCTCTAAACCGGTTCCAGGTGTGACTTTGGGATCTTCAGAGAGGTTTCTCTTGTCCTTCAGCTTTAGTCCAGGATTGTTCTTGAGGTTCTTCTGTACTGTTCTTTGTTGGTTGTTCTGAAGCTCAGAATTGAAAGCAATCTTAATTTAAAAAAAAAAAAGTAAAAATTTCTCTGTTGAATTGTCCTGGAAATAAGGTGTAATCAATAAAAAAGGGGCGGGGCCACATTTTCAGTTTGTTTTCCAGTTGGGCAGCTTTACAATAAAGAGCGTACAACAGAGGCTGCACATGTTTGTGTTCTACGTTTCATGTTTTTTTCCCTATCGGTTTAACATCTTCAGCTCCAGCTCTTAAATCTGAACTTTGAGGACGATCCATCATCACAGGTTTTCCTTTGACCAGAGTTCCTCTGTGCTCCAGGAACGTCCAGAACCGCAGTGATGAATTTGTTGGTCAGCTGTGAAGAAGCTTCGTCCTCACAGCTGACCTCAGAGGTGAAGCTCTGCAGGAAGGAATCAGGAGCTGAAGCACAGACAGTCTTCCCCCCTCCGCTTATCCGCATTTCAATATCCACGATTTCACGTGTTTGAAGGCCCGCAGTTGAAGCTCTCTCCTGACTGGCGAGAGTGGTTGCCATAGAAACAATGACTCAGACTGACTCCGGCACTCAATCCAGTTCTCAGATGAACTGAACTCTGGTGCGGTTCACTACAGTGAGAACGCTACAGGAAGAAATGCTCTAAGCTCAGAGTATTTGGTGGGTGAGTGGGGGGGGGGGGGGCAGGATCATGACAGATTTAAGAATAGCGCCCCCACATGAGCAGCACTTGGAACAGCATTTCCCTGTAGGTTTGGTCCGCTTCAGTCTTTGGTTCTTACGGACCGTCTGCATCTGCCTCTGACGGGCAGAACCTTTAAATCTGAAAGAATTCACAGCAGCAGCAGCAGAAGTTTTTTCCTCCTCCAGACAGAAACTCCAGCTGTTTCTGATGAAAACATGAAGCAAATGTGGAAACAAAGCAGGGCCAACATCTCTGCTGGTTTCATGGAAGAAGAAGCTGCTTCTGTGCTGCAGTGCATCCTGGGTAAATAATGCATTACGTGGTTTCTCTGAGGCTTTAGCGGAGGAAATTAAAAGGAAGATTCCAGACTGTGCTCCATATCCCCTCAGGTGTGCCCCTCAAAAGAACCCGGGCCTCTCACGTAAACAACAGCAGACTAACCAAAACGGGTCTCATCTGATCGGACCGTCACCGGCCAGAGAAACTCAGCGGTTCAACCCAAACCTGAGTCAACCTGCAGCTCCACAGCCAAGAACTTCAGCGTTAAAGTCTTCAGAGTTTTGCACAATTAAACAACAAGTGCGACTGTAGAACTGAGGTGTAGAATGGAAGAGCCTCACCTTCACACAAAGGCAGACTAAAGAACATGGATCTGCATCATCATCTTATTTAAGATCACAAATTGGTTTCTGCAAACATCCAGAGTCAAACTAAAGTCTTCATAGTTTCAGACTATTATCTTATCAATAACCCAGTCTTTGAACGCAGCAGAATCTGTCTGAAGAGCACTTTTACCTGAGAAAACCAGAACCTGTGGTAACTAATCCACCATTTATTTAACTTCTTATTGTTTTAAAAACGGTTTTATCAGGCAGGAAGACACAAACAGGAAGACCGCTGAAACTGAGCGAAACAACGATCGACTGTAACAAGCAGAACATGCCAAACACACGGGATGTATGTCGACACATAAAGGGCCCTATCAGCATCAGCATTGTGCAGAAACTGTGACTGTAGTACTTTAAAACCATCAACCTTTGTAGTGTCAGTCACAGTTTATGCCCCGCCCACAGCAGCAGACAGCTGCTAAGTTAGCTGACAGAGAAAACGTCGCGCCTAATGGGGTTCATGCTACGCGTTCCTGATGAAAATGCATGTCTTCCTTGACTTTGGGGGCGGTGCCTTAGGAGGCTCCACTCACAGGTGGAGGTCCACGTGTTTGTGGTAAGAATATTGAACGTAAACTCACAAAAAGTAACCTGTTCTCCACATGGAGAGCATAAGTTGGCCACCGGGTGGAGATGGAGGGCTGGCGGCAGGCCGGCACAATAAATCGCAAATTTATCGTTATGGCGTTATCACCTGAGCAATAGACATCGCAAAAGACGGTGAAAATTGCAAAAAATAGTTCCCTTATGTGTGCTAAAACAATCTTATGGCAGCTTGAAGTATTTAATCAAATAAATCCATGCATGCATTTGACCAATGGGATGGAGGCCTTTTATGTAGACGAGGGTCATTTGGAGTGTTCTGTATGAAATGGAAATGATGTATTTAGTTGTTTTACTATTTCTTTTGTATCACAAGTTATATTGTCATTGCAATACTGATCACTAATATGGCATATTGCAAGTTTTCCTCGTATCCTGCGGCCCTAGTTGAGTGAAGAAGTGGATTAACTCGTTGACCAACGCTGAGTCAGTGTTTGCTCCTGTGTCCTGTTGATTTTGTAATCCACAGGATGTTGTTCTTGGGTTGTTGTTATTCAGAGGGTTCTCCATCTCGGCTCCACAGATTCCCCTCATGAGGTTTGCCCTCACCGTGCTGAACCACCCCGGTTCCCAGAGTCTCAGGCTTTCAACAGTAACCACACCTCAGCTGTCAGTCAAGGTTTGGATTGCTAAAATGCCTGGTTTGTTTGTCCACAGTGACAGTCTGTGTTTTCATTCAGCTCCACACGGTCCCGTTAATGTTATTTAAATAACCTTGTTGCTAGCAGAGTCCTCCTTCAGGTCAGACTTGAACAGTTTTTGTGGTCCGGTTGTTTCCCTGAAGGGCTTGTAAGCCGGGACACTGAGCAGCGGGCCATGGTCCAACGTGTCCAGGTCCGGGTCACCTTTATACGTCTCCTTTCGGTAGGATTGAACCTCCTCTGATAGTTTTTTTCTGGTGGGGTTCTGCACAAACTGGAAGTCTCTGGCTTCAAAAAGTGCTATCCCTCTGGATGAGCTTTCTGCAGTTTGCTTAGCATATGCTAAAGCTAGCGTTAGCATCAGCACTGTCAGCTCTCTGCAGATACCCAGTCCCTGTCTGCTGTTTGAATACCAGCCTTCATGAACATGAGTCCAGAGTCCTCCTCTGGACTACCAAAGCCGGTACTGTCAAGGCTCATGCTTACGTCTCTGCAGAGTAGTACCAGACTTAGTTTGCCAAAGATGTCTATTTGGTCACCAAGAGGCTCGTAGGCGTTGGTCTGAACGGCTGCTTCCTTAGCTCGGCCTCTACCAGTCTCTGCATCATCTCTCTCTGCTGTGGCTGCAGGGCTTGGTGGTCTCTAATGTCCGGCGGTATCTGACAGGACTGCAGGAAGTCTCATTTGTTCCCATTTTTGGCAACTCTTAGCTGGTTCTTACAGGTTTGGAAACCTTTACAGACGCAACTAATCCTATAGATTGACTGGTCCAGAGATCTCTGTGCTGCAGCGTATGTTTGTGACGTCACCTCCCACCATCATCATCATCATCACTCTCATTAATAAAAAAGGAAAAATGCTTTAAAAAAACATCAAACTGAACAGTGAAAACTGTTGAATGTGACTGAAGAATTTCCTCCTTTTATCTTTGCTCAGTTTATCAAAAGTATTCCTAATCTTAAACCAAAAAACACGACTTTTCAAAAATAGAACGTCCTCTTCAACAAACTGGACTGAACAACCAAAACAGCAGGAAACCACAGACAGACCTGCAGGCTGAGATCTCCCATCAGTGTGTGTGTGTGCATGCCTACACACACAAACATACACACTGAGGCAAGTGCTCACCTGCTGCAGCGCGACCCCCCCCCGGCACATTCTACCCACTCCAAACACTTCAGCAGGAATGCCAGCAGACAAATGCAAGAACGCCGGAACAAACGTCCAACAGCCGCTTTCCTGTTTGGTTTGTTTGAAACATCCTCAAAAGTCTCAGAAAGATCACTCAAATCAAGTCAAATTCTGCTTTTTTGTCCAGAAGCACGTAGGGAGACATCAGCAAAGGAACATCTCCACGTCTTCTCTGGTTAAGGACTCCAGAGACCACGTTTGGTAAAGACTGAAGGAACCAGATCCACTGTAGATGCAGACGCTGGTGTGTCTGGATCACAGCAGACCTGCTTTCTGAAGGTTTCAGTGATTCTAAGTGACGACTTTTAAATGTTCATGTTGAATGTTATTCATGTTTTGAATGTTATTATCATTAGCGTGATGTAAAATGAGCCAAAGAGGCTGAGCACCACAGAGAATGTGAAAACACTACCATGCAAAAAAGTCCAAATGTGAAGCGGAAAAAAAGAGGCAAGTGTAGTTTGAGCTGGTATGAAAGCCCAGATAAATGCTAAATACCAATCCTTATTTTTAGCAGTGTTCCCTCGTTTATCGCAGGAGTTATGATCTAAAAATAACTTGTGATCGGTGAAATCTGGAAGTTTTCATCTTTATTTTGCTGCAATGTTTGAAAAAAGTAATCAGCCAGGATGAAAATAGAAGAAAAAAAGCCACGAAAACTTTTAGATGAATATAGATGATTAAGTAAACGCATGATAAAGTTTAAGGTAAATACTTAACTGAGAATAATTTAACTAAAGTAAATTTGAGTTTTAAAAAATCATGCTGACTTTTTCATTAAATGAAAGATAACACTTAGCTCTCAGAGGAGTTTTAAAGGACTAAAAGCTTTTAAATTCATTTTAAAAAGCAGAAAACAGTTTATTATAAATAAAAACGTCTAAAAAGAGACTCAAGTAAAAGCGGGCATCTCTGGCAGAAACAGCTGACAGGATGACAGACTTCACATGACCTGAAGAAGGAAAAGCAGAACCAGACGCTTGGTTCTACAGCGTTCAGCTGGTTCTCCTAAAACCCAAACGGGGTTTCTGCCAGCAGCATCTGACCAACACAAATCCCTGTCAGGGAGGAACCTGCAGACCTGACAGCAGCTCCAACTCACAGCTGGACACCAGCAGATGCTGGAGGAGCTCAAGTCCTCCTGAAACTGAAGGAGGGTTCAGCAGAAATCAGCTAGAAATGATCCGAAGCTTCATCTGGACCAAGGAGCCCTGCCTGTGTCAGAACTTCTACCTGCAGGAACAAAGTCCCAACAGACTCCAGCTGAGCGGAGATCCGGGTCTGCAGACCGCGGAGGATGAGAAAACCCTCAAAGTGTTGGACAGAAGCTTTCAAATGTGGACGTGTTCTCCTCCGGGGAAACTTACTGTTTGGTTTCCAGCTGCAAACGCAGGAAAACCTCCTTTGTGGTTTGGATCCGTCAGCAGAACTTCAGAACACGCCGCTGATCCAGTCCCACGACCCGGAAATAAATCCACACCGCAACGTCCAAGTAACGACAGCAGCAAACGTCCGCACTGCCAAGTTGTTAAGCCGTGACACAAAAGCAGCAGCGTGTGAGCAGACTGACAGAAGCTGTGGAGCTACAGGAAGCTCCGCCCCCAATCTGAGAGGAGGACGCGGCAGAGATTCACTGACACACACTCACACGCAAACACACGCTGAGTTACATTCAAGCAGACAAGAACACACACACAAACTATATCACACCCAGACATGCAGACGCCAACACGCGCACACATCAAATCACAATAACACAAACAGAAACACACACAGGCAGGTGCTGGAGGGTCATCAGACAGATTCCTGGGCAGAGCAGTGTGTCTGTAAATAGAGCATCTCTGCATTTGTGACAGCTGCACTCTGCACAAACTCAACTCCACACCCACTTTCCAGGAAGTGACACGCTTTAGCTACTGTTGCTGGGAATCAAACCTGCAGCTCTGAGGGACGTCCCACCTCAGGTCTGCTCCACACTAACCAACTGGGCGGATAATCTCTGACGGCACCCAGAGGATTATGGGCCAGCAGTACGAAGCTTGAGCGGGGTTAACCCCCCCCCCCACCACCACCACCACCACCACCACAAACTCAACAACGCTCAGAAGGTGGAGGAGGAGAGACTGACAGTCCAACCACCTGTCAATCAAAACACAAACCTACTTTCAAATCATTTAAAAAACGAAACGCTGTTATATTAGATTTTATGCTTCCATGGGAGTTAGGGCTGCACAATTCCAGGAAAACTCATGATATTAGTGCGATAACTATATTATTAGCAGTAAATTAGCATATGGCCAATCATCTAAATACATTATTTCACTGCAACAGCTGAATTTAAATAAGAGTCAACATAACAATTACACTCAAATGACCCGTGTCTAGATAGGAGGGGCATCTAACGTCGAAGGAGTCCACCCGATTGCTCGAATGCATAAATGAATTCATTTGATTCGTTAAAAAAATATGATTGTTTTAGCACATTTAAGGTCACCGTTTATCGCAATTTTCCCAGTCTTTTGCTATATGCGTATTGCACAGCTTGATTTTGTAATGACAATAAGTTTGCGATTCATTGTGCAGCCTAAAGGGAATCAAAGAAACTGCTCGGTGAAAAGCCTGCCTCCAGTGGTCTGTTGAAGAACTGCAGCATCTGCTACACATTTAAACAGAATCATCTAAACTCTACGAGCAGAAACAGACTTAAACTCTGCTGAACTTGACAATGAAAGAAAAGATACTCAGAAGTGATTTCACAAATCTCCAGGTCATTTTCTAAATGTTTTCCCTTTAAAATTGATCCTCTCTCACTTTATTATTACGCTTTATATTAAATTTAGCCCCCTGAGCACAATCAACTACTTCATGCATCCTATTCAACTTACTTTTTTTTTTCCAGAACTTCTTCCCACCTTAGAGCGGGTTTAAATCCAGACTTGAGATGTTCTGCATCACCTGAACTCCACCTGATGCTCTTCCATAACTTATACTTGCTTTGTTTTTTAAAGTGTTTTCTGTGTCTCTGTGTCTTGTTCTCTGCACTCAGAGGTTTTCATGAAACCTTTAAGCGTTTTTTCTCATGACTGCAGATTCCTGTGTTTAGCATTTTCAGAACAAAACTTTCAATGCACAGACCTTTCTGCACTTAATGATGTGACTTCCAGAGGAAACAGCACTTTTGAGCTACTTTTTGTTTAGGTTTCTGTAGGACATGCCTGTTAGGGGCGGGGTTTAACTTGAGCAGCAGCCCCACCCCACATGACTACCATTCATCCTTTCGTTTTATGCTTTGTTGTGATCTGTAGCTGCTGATGTGCCGCTGAGCACAGACAGAACGTGCGTAGCCTAAGCGACACCCCCTTTCTAACCCATCGGCCTCCCAATCAACCAAACCACAGCAGCAAACCGACGCCTGCACCACCTGCAGGAGCCCACAGACTTCTGCAAGCAGGCACATTTCTGAGAGCAGAAGGGGAAGTTTTGGGGTGGTGCTCAGCTGTTTTCAGGAGCTTACAGCCCCTCATGGAGCAGGAACGGCTCAGCTGAGGAGAGCACAAAGACGCCGCTGCTCGCCGTGTTTTTGTTTCATCAGGCGGCAGCTGGCAGGGATGTACACGTAAATCCCGTCGGCCGCATGCGGCCCCAACAAATCAACAGCTCAGACATTCCAGCAGACTCCCAGCTCCATGGGTTCGCTTCCAGAGAGCTTCCTGCAGACAAACCACAGCCTGGCCTCGTCGCACGTGCACGGAGGGAAAGCGTGCACGTGCAGAAACAGAGCTTTCATTCAGTCCAGATTGTTTTAATCTGTCAGAGATTTTCCTTTGTCTGCAGTTACAAAAGTCTTCATGTTAGTCCCATCAACAGACATGACCTCTGACCTTGTGGAGGCTCCATCTTCATTCAGAGTGACACCATGAGAAAAGTGTCTAAATGCACCCCATCCCTGAAAAACAACATAACCCTGGACCCCCCATCCTGTTGGTTCCTGAGCTCACTTGAAAGAAACGCCTCCTGCTGGAGTGACAGGCTATCCAACCCCCCCTGAAGATCCATTAATCGGAGAACACGGGGAACGACAGAAAGCGTCTGTGGTTCCTCCTCTAACCTCCTGCAGTAGAAACCAGAAACGTCTGGTTAGAACAAACACCTCCGTGGGGCAGAGGAGCTGACGGAGCTCCTCATTCCAGAACCTTGAGCTCCGACCATGAATCAGACTGCAGTTCTGCGTCCGTCGCTGCAGGTCAAAGCCACGAGGCAGCAGGAGCGACCTGACCTCAGAGGGCTCCGTTTAGCAGAGGGGGCCCTGGGGGCCTTAATCAAATCAGATAAGAGCACATGAATAATAAAAAGTGTCACACAGGGACCTCAGTAAGAGCGGGCACATGTTTGAAGACGCAGCTGTCTGACTGCATGAAGACGGAGACGCCGTCTGGGACCAAGCTCGCCTCTCTGATCGATTTCATGAAAAGACCCCCCCCCCCCCCCCATGAGGCTCAACGCCCACACCGGGCTTTTAAACTGAAAGGGTTAAGAATAAACAGACCTGGTAAAAAAATGTGTTTGAAGCTGTGAAAACAAAAACCTTCGTCTGAAAGTTTCATAAATATTTTGGATTAATTCCGATTATATAAAGTATAAAGCACACATAAATGATCCTCATCGTCTTAAGGAGCAAAGCAAAGAAAGAAAAACCTTAAAGCCTAAAACCCTTAAACATTAAAAGGTTTATTTGGCGTTTTAAGATCCTAACTACGTTTTACTTACAGCGTTCCCTTAGGGCAGTGCTTCTCAAATAGATGCCCCCCCTGGCATTGGGGGGCACGCAGTAGTGGCGGTTTTAGGCACAGGTAATACGGGCAATTGTCCGGGGAGCAAATTTAACGTGGGAGCGATGGTGACAGCGGCTCAGTGCTTGGAAAAAATCTCTCATGCTTTCCTATTATCTGTTATATGACAGAGTCTGTAACAGCATGAAACTGAACCGCCGTCCCTGCAGCTGCTCCCGTCTTCTGTCACACGCGTGTGTGAGAAGGAGAGGGGAGGGGTAGCGTGGGCTCAGGCTGCGAGGTGGAACACGCACGCGGAGCGCTGCAAGCGCTGACTATTGTGCAACACCAGGATCATCTCGTGCCTTTAGATGACTCAGCTCATGCTAAAGTCATTCTATGAACTATTGTAGACATTTTGATGACCTGTCTTTATTTTCCATCCATGCTTTCTTTGTCTGTCTGTGGTTTAGTTGGTGTCAGTATTTGACAGACAGACAGCAGGTAATGCAGGAAAAAAGCTGCACTTTATGAGATCATAAATAAACAATCATTTAGAAAAAAAATCAGAACAATGTTTTTATCTATTTCTTCAGACTAAAACGTTAAATATATGGGTGCTGCTGTGTTCATGTTTCAGATCAATTTACATTTAATATTATTTATTGATTGAATTGTTTTTCTCAGCATCAAATGGTTCGGTTGGTCAAAATGTTTTTTACTTTAAATAATGACTGACAGATTTTTTTTATTTCAGGCACTTTAAGCTTCTTTTCTGTTTTAGACTATAACAGGGTTTCTGTGGATATATAAAGTTAATATTTGTCGAAAATGGATTTATGTTGCAGTTTTCTTTTGTTAATGTTAAAATATACAATTTCAGGTATACTTACACAATTTTTATAGATACTAACTTAATATCTTGTAACGGCGCAAGTGTGTGTGTGTGTGTGTGTGTGTGTGTGTGTGCATATCGCATTTTCTTATCCTAGGGGGGCCTGGAAAAAAATAATTGGGAAGCACTGCCTTAGGGTTTATCTTTCACGGTCTGACTCACAGACCAGCATCAACAGGAACTCTAGGAGGCGGTGTAGCCCTTCCTCCACCATAGAAGACAGATATAAACGTATGTTTCATGCTGCAATCACACCGGCCGCGTTAAAGAACCAGTTCTACACGCCTTTATGAACGTCCATCCAGCCAATGTTGTACACACTGGATTATGGGGCAGGGGATTAATCAATATAATGGATTGGTTTAAATTCATTGTTTTAGATTGGGGTTGTCCCAATGGACGATACCATCGTCCATTGTGATGGGTGACTGACATCCCAATGGAGAGACACCATCGTGATGCCACGCCCCCGCCACGCTGCGAGTAGACACTTTAAGCCAACGTTACATGTGCAAAATATCTTGATGGGATCAATAGTCGGATTAGAATCCAACCCTGTACATGGGCCCAGAAAAATGTTTTCAGAATATAACAAATGTTCACATGGGTCACACTTTCGGTCGGAATAAATCATTCGCACATGTGCAGTAGGGTTTGAAAAACCAGAAGTGGATATAAGTTCCGCCGAGTGGTTACATTGATATGTAAGCTCGGTAATATTCGAGACGATCTTCTAAACGTGCTTTTAATAATGTTACGATTATTATGAAGCGCCTGTTCGCTCATCATTTGAATTTTAATCCGTGTGGTCTGTTGAAGAACGGAGCCGGAAAGATTCAGAAGCCAGGATTTGTAGTATGCTAACACGGGCTAACAACCTTAGCTTTGGGTGGCGCTGCAATCTGCATCCTGGCTGCAGGTAAATGTCTGGGAATAACATCAGCCTTTATTTAGCCGGGACACGACTGGAAACACAAATCCACGTGATTGTTTGAACGGTTTCTAAGGACTGAGCCACATTTCTGCTTTGAAGCTCACACACCGCCCCAAAGCCGCTATGTGTGCTCACGGTCCGAGCTGTGCTCAGACACACACTTTCAAATAAATAAAGTAACAAAATAAAATAACGAATAGCAATTATATAAGAACGAAAAATTAAAATTAAAAATAGCCCCCCCCCCTACGATATCATCGTCCATCCCGATGGTTGACAGCAAACATCGTCAACGCCCAATTTAAGGGCCCAACCCTATTTTAGATCATTTATTTTTGTTTAAGAAACTAAAAGTAGGAAGGGGGAAAAAAAAAAACTTAAATCGAATTTGGATTGACAATGGTACATTCCATTTACATGACATCCTTGAGAAGGCCGTATGAGTCTTAAGGGAACAAAAAGACACAGCTGCGCTGCCCTTAAGATGCAGCCGCTCCTCTCTATGGCTCTATGGACCGGGAAAACCCAAAACCCTGCAACACCTGTATGGTTCAACCAATATATATATATATATATATATATGTGGAAGACCAGAGTGTTGGGAAGCCGGGGCTCCAGACTGCGACCAATTGGTCGCATTTTGCGACCAAAATTTGAGTGTGCGACTGAATTTTACATCCAGTCGCACATGTGCTACCAGTAAATTTGCCTCCCCCACCATCCGTATTTTTTATACATTAAATGTGGAAGGGGCACGTCAACGATCGATGAAATGAGCAATGAAATCATCAATGAGACGCGAGCGCACACGCACGCAGACAGACACACACACTCGCGCGAATACTCATGAGACTGTCATCGCGTGTCATTGAGTGATGCCTGAGGCGGCCAATGTGTGTGAGAAGAATAGGGAAAGTCACTGCAAGTGGCTAAAATGCGTGGAGGGGGCGGGGCCTAGAGATAATCGAGCGCGCGTAAACATCTGTGGGAAGGAAACGGAGACAAATATCATCACAACCTGATATGTGCGTCTGAGCTATGAGCAAGTGAACTATTGATTCGTTCTTCCGACCTGCAGCTAGTGTACCAGTGACAGAACTACAGCAGGGGTCTCAAACTCGCGAAGCAAACCGCAGTTCTCATCATGCACTGCTGTCACTGCAGCACACCGCTCCCGCGGGAGATGGTCAGCTGAGGAGAATAAATGTCCCACACCTACATGCGTGACAGCTAACGGGGCTCTGACATTAAACACGTGTGAGCGACAACACGATTTAGTCTTAGACACACTTAAAACACGTGTGGAAAATGCAGCGATAGACGTGTTTAAGATGAACCAGCGCTGGGGGGGGGGGGGGGCATGAAGGTGAAGCTGCAGCGAGACTGAAGAACAGGAATTAGGAGTTGTCTTTAACATTCAATTTAGTTTTAATATGCCTCTCCCCCTAAGTATGATCTGTGATATTACATCTTTTATAATTATTTTAAGGTTTTGTAATGGATGTAGCCTTTTTTTAATCAGTTGATATTTTTAATTATTTTAATTGATCAGTGAACTACAAAAAACCCACCAGGACACATCATGCATTGTTTTGTAGTCTGTAGGGCAGCTTTCAGTCAGTTCAGTACTAAATTTCCAACTGCATTCGCTCAGGTTGGGGTCTTGCTTCCACCCCTTTCTGGTGATATTTTTGTTTTGATTGACAGGTGATGTTAGAGCAAAAACAAAAATATACGTCTCACACCAGGTGATCTGTGCAGCGTTGCGTCCATCTGGGTGATCTCAATATTATTGTGCATCTTGGCTGCACCTATTTTGTGTCGCCAACATGAATTTCCATCCCCTAATATTTACATACATTTAAGTATTGTTTGAAACAGCACATTGTAATTTTTGCTTCTATTATTAAAGTATTTATTCGTAATACAGTGGAAATCAGTAGATTTGGTTAGCATGTTGATTTACGGTATGCGCCCCTAAATTTTCTGGTTGTGCTCCTACAATTTTCAGTTAGGGGCCACTGTGCTCCTAGTGAAAAAAGTTAGTCTGGAGCCCTGGAAGCAGACGGCCGATCAGAAAATCAGCATTCAGAACTTGATATCATGTTGCAGACGGTGCACGCAGACAGCGGACAAAGACAGCGGACGCAGACAGAGGACGCAGACAGCGCACGCAGACAGAGGACGCAGACAGTGCATGCGGACGGCGCACGCAGACGGCGCGTGCACGCATGTGCATCAGGCGTAAATGAAGCTGCAGCTGGAGCTACAGACAGAACAGGTTCCTTCTCGGCTGTGAAAGCTTCTGTTCAAACAGCTCATTGTCTCTTCAGTTGTGTTGGATTTTTTCACACCCCTCTATGGCTTGAGTTCTTACATAACACCTCTGTATTTTTATAAATGTGGGAACGGTTGCACGAGTTCATCAATTCTTTTGTGAGTGATGAGAGAGCCGTCCGCCGTGTGAGACGCCGCGCCTGCGTCCGTCTTTGAGTAATCACTGATGCGGCTGAAAGGAGGATAACTGTGAGAGCGAGTCGTCCCTTTGCTCCGTGGAAAAGTACCGCTCCAGGAATGCCAGCAGCTCGTCCGGCCTGCAGCCAATCAGAGCGGACTCCGGCACGCAGCTAAGCCTCGCAGAAAACCCCGTTATTGGACGGATGACCCCCAGCCTGCTGCTCTAGATCCACAGGAACATCCGACCACATTCCTCATGACTTGGGGTGGGGGGTAAACCCAGTGGAATCACAGATGCTAAAAGTCTCAATTAATACCTCAGGACATTTCTGTAGAAACTACAAAACTACAATTCTTTAAAATGTAAACCGTTTGGTGCTTCTGATGGAGATGAGGTGGAACATGAGGAGGAAAGTGAGGAAGAATGTGGTTTTTTCAAAAAACAGATGTGACAAATAATTTTGATCTCAGACCGTTGGAAAGTGTTGAAAAGCAAATCCAAGTTCATCACTGGGAGAGTTCAGCAAAGTTCAGCCGGGTATCAAAGCCAGCAACAACTCCAAGGTTTTTATTTTTGTTAAGATTTTACGGCTAATTCAGAGTCACAAAGGATAGTGCGCTACCAGATGAATACGTCATGAATCAGGGAGGATCCAGTAGGTTGAGCGGACTTCTGTTTGACGAAGATCAAAGCGAAGTTGATCTTTGTGAAAATGAAGCGCTCGGACGTTTGCATTTATTAGGACCAAAGGATTCTGTTCTAAGAATAGTGAAGCTGAGCTGACGAGCTGATTCCATTTTTGAACTCATCCCAACATTAAATTAGCAGAAAAGAAAAAAACATCATCGTTCTGTTGTTCAGGACGTTTTCCAGTTTTCCTGATCAAAAGAGCTAACCATTCCAGAACAGAACTAACCATTACTGACCATCCCAGAACATAACTAACCATTACTGACCGTTTGTGAAGATCACACGGTTCACACGTTCCGTCACACGTTCCGTCACACGTCTGTGTTGAGCTGTTAGATCTGCAAAAGCAGGAAACAGATGAATTTAAAGTTGAGGAAACATTTTGGTTCATCAAATGATTCCAGGATTTCTTCCTGTAACTGCAGTTGTTTATTTTCTGTAATTTCAGAGTGAAACATAAAAACATTTCTAGAGTTACTGGAAAACATCTGTTTTTAGAACCCAAAACATCTGAAGTTTCTCTCCCCCCCCCCGTTTCTTTTTTTTTTTTGACTTATCAGCATCAGTAGGAGGTTCTTCTGGTCAGAAAGATGGCTGCTCATGAACGCATCCGAGCTCTGCTGGTTTATACAAGTGCTCAAAAAAACAGAGTGAACTTGAACGCAGCTTAAAGTCTTCTGACTCAGACTGCAGAGAGACCAGAATCTGGTTCTGTTCAACAGATCCTGAAAACTGAAGCTTGAGAAGTGAGGATGGGAGGGGACAGGAAGCCGTGTCAGAGCTCGAGGGGGGCGGGTTCTCCGTCCGTCTGAGACGGACAGAACCGTCCTGACACCACCCCCTGGTGAGGCTTCAGGTCAGGCTTTGGTGGAGCAGGAGAACAGGACGGTGGAGAAGAACCTGGAAGTATCCAGAATCATCCTGCACCTGCTGTGAAACATCTGGATCCAGAACAGAAGAACCCACCAATGTTCTGATCAATTTCTGAACAATTATCTTTACGACCCCCCTTTTGAAAGGACTTTGAACAAGTTATTTTCCTCCATCCAAAGATGTGCATTGGCGTTTTCAGACCATTCCACCCCTCGGAATCGGCTCCAGAAGGTAACTGGACAGGATGCTGGAGCTTCAGGGGACTCTGCAGCTGCTGCGGCGAGCTTCCATGGTGGGCGGGGCCGCGATTCACCGGACCAACTGGGAGCAGCAGCTGAGGGCGACGATGACGCTCAGACTCTTCACCGCTCAGACACGCCTGCTGCTCTCACATCTGCTGGTGGAGGAATCTCCACAGCATTCCTGCTTCCACTAAACATCTAAGGAATGTGGCGGTGGCCAGAGATGTTTTCACGGGTAAACGATAGAAAGCTGAACTTCATTCTTACAGTTTGAGGAAGAGCTTTGACATGATCCCTACAAAAAGAGAGGAGTGACCCGAAGTTCCTCTAAAAAGAGTTTTCAGGCCTGATTCAGATTTTAAGTGATGACGTTTGGATCAAATGTAGACGGAGAAGTTGGTAATGTGGAGCAACCAGACGCAGCAAAGAGATTCTAAACATGTTTACAGAAAAACTGTTTAAAATCACACATGAAATGCTCAATTTCCCATGAGTCTCTGCAGGAGAGCAGAAATTTGAAAAACAATGTCAACAGAAAACACTAACTGGATTCCCGTAATCTATGGACCAATTCTCAATAAGGACCAAACAGCAGAAATCTGCTAAAACCAATGTTGTTCACGGATGATAGTAAAGGTTACTGAACGCTGCAGCTGCTTAGACACGTGATCTTCTTAACAAACCCTTCATTTTAGAAATGGCTAATAAGGTAATGAATGACCAAATTCAAGATGGACTTTATTCTAAATGATGTAGTTTAAATGTAAATAAAGCACAGTTTAAGTGAAAAACAAAAAATCCTTTTAGCTGAAGGGTCTTTTCAGAGAGCATGAGATGGATTCATGTTTGAGAAAAGATAAAAGTGAGCAAACCTGAAGGACAAACAGGAAGTTTCTGAAGGACATGAGTGTTTTGGAAGCAGAAACGCTGAAAGCAGGAGAACAAAGAACCTTGAATCTGGATGGTCATGTAACTAATAACTGTCAGTTTTCAGAGTTTAGCACTGACTCACTTCCCTCCACACAACATTAATGACAATCAATCCTTTCAGCTCTGAACACGCTGCTACACAACTCCCAGTTACACAACTCAATAGCTGCAGGGCCAACACAACAGTCACACCCACACCAGACAGCTAAAGGCTGCAGGTTACACTTCCTGTGTGTTTGGCAGCAGAAAACGCAAAACAACACACAGCAGCACCATGAAGGCCTTCTCTTTATCTGATGATGATCTCACTGAGGAATGAAAAATATTTTCTCACAAAAACAAAAAGATTCAAAGAAGAGCTGGGTGATAAGGCCAAAAAAAAAGAACTCCGACTATTCCACACCAAAGTCCAATTTTTCCCCTTCCTTTAACTTTCTTAAACAATAATTATAGATGTCAGAATGTATTTAACAAAACTATTTTATCTCAGCATCTCCTTATGAAATGTGCTCAAACACAAAGTTCAGCTAAATACAAGTGGTATTAATGTTTGTAGAGCTGAGCTAGCTTGAGCCTCTCAGAGGGAAAAACGCTTCTCGCTCTCCTTTCAGGTGTTTGCCGTACTCCCACTTATGGCAGCTGCAAACAGATTTGGCTACGTCTGCTTTGGCTCTCCAGGTTTGAACTCACAACCACAGAGGTCAACATTTTCCTCACCAGCTAACACGGCCGGTAGATTTGTCTCATCTCTACAGCCACAGTTTTACCGGACAAACTATTTCATCATTTTACTGGAGGTTTCATTCTTTTTGTGATATTATGTTGAATGCAAAGAGAGAGGACGTCACAACATAACGACAACATCAGATAAAAACACGTGTAAAGTGATTTCTAATCTGCCTTTTGGCATTTTCACACCGTCATTAAAGTCTTTTATTTTTTATCACAAATGAGCTGTTTCTTCTCTTTAGCACAGCTAAAAGCCAGTCAGTCACCTGTAGTCTGAACCAACTGATTATATGCCTCAGGGTAGGGCAGGGCGATAAAACGATATATATTGCGATAGACTTTTATTTTGAAGGATCAGAGTTGTGAGCATTTTCTGGGTTTTGGCGAGTAAAAGTTAGAGGGCTAGTCGCCACATGGCGAGTAAACGTTTGCTTAAACGTAGTCATGTTTATTCACCTCGTTTGTTTTGTTGAATTTCTATTGTCCTGTCCTCCTCTACAGTCTGTGGCTGTGAGACTCCGTTTACGCCGTGGTCACTTCACTTGTGAGTGGCGTTCAGTTTAACCTGATGAAACAGCGATGAAAAATCGGAAATCGAATTAAAAAAAATTTAGGCCATATCGCCCACCCCTAGTTACTGGTAGTTCACAAGCTAGATAGGTAGTTGTGAGTTGTAAATGTTATTTGTTAATAAAGTATAGTACGTTGTAATTGTATTTATTTCAGATGCGGCCGCCGGGGGATTTCTTTTTTTTGGGGGGGGGGGGGTGCGGTTAACCGCGACACCGCGGCCCCTGGTGGTTCACCAACGCGGTGATCAAAACTTCGACACCGTCACAGCTTTACCTGAAGCACCAAACATGTTCAATCTTAGACTGAAATAAACCAGGATTCTCCCAAAAACTACAAAGGTCAGACCTGCACAGCAGCAACAGCATAAACTACCAGAAGAAACTCTGAATTTGCTTTTAGTTCCTAGATTATTCACAGGATATTTACTAAAATGTTTGTCACTTTTTATGTTTGCTCTGTAAAACTTGAAAACACTAGAATTTATTTGTAGAATTTTTTGTTTGTGAATGGAATTGATCTACCATTCTGTAGAAGAACCATCTGTAATTCTATTTATAAATCAGAACCGTTTTAAGCCAAATGTGCGCTAATAGCTAACACAATACGCCCCCCAGTGGTTACATGGTGAACTGACCTAAGTCCAGTTTATTGGTTTTCAAATCAGCATCAATCGGGAAGTTTGTTTTCGTTCGCGCTCCTTTCTAGGGTTTCCTTCTGCTGTCCGCGTTGGCGCTTCAAGCTAGGCTAACCAGTTTAGCCGGCTAAAGCTAACTCTCCTAGCTAAAGGAGCTGAACACGAGTCTTCGTCGACAGCTCGCAGTGAACTTATGCGAACACCACCGCCATCAAACAGTTGAACCGGTGTGTTAGCCATGTTAACGTGCAGGTGTGAACTCACCTGGCCAAACGCCTAAGGGAAGCCTCGAGCCCTCCCACCTCTGCTCTGCTCTGCTCTGCCGCCTTCAGGGTTACGCTAACGGCAGAAGAAGAAGAAAAAAAAAAACGGGGCCCGCGAGCGCGAGCCTCTCCTCCCGCCGTCAGGAGACTTTTCACTCACACTTCCACCTAGTTTTTTCCTCACTTACGTGTTCCCACGTCCTCGCACTCGGGGTCACCTGTCCGCCGGCGTCCACCTTGTTGGTCACGCGGATGGCGCTCTAACGGTCAGGGGTGACGGTTAGTCGCTTTCCCGCCCAACTGAAGGAGAACTTCCATGTTTGTAAAACTACGAAGCTAAAGTTTAAACTAAAAATGATTGTATCAGCGATTTCACTGCACTAAATTCCCTTAAAACATATGTTTAAAAACCTGCCGACTAAGATTATTCCGCCCTGAAGCTGCGGTTCCAAGAGGTGATTCTGTGAATCACGTGATCCTCTCATTCTGAGTGAAGCGCCCCCTGGAGGTCAGAGAGGAGAGTTTTTACAAAAAATGTCAAACATTTGTTCCATCTATCCAACCAGAGCCTCAGATGTCCTGTTTCCATCCCAGAGGGGCTTGAACCCTTCAGCAATGGTCTCTTGCATGGAAACTGCAGCAGGTGGTTCATGGTTTGTCTGTTGATGTTTAATGTCGGCAGCAGAGATGGGATCCATCCTGAAACCGCCAGGATGGATCTGAGGATCTCAGGTGACCATCGTGGGCCCTCCTCTGTGTCCCAAAAACATCCAAACACTAAGTCTCAGATACTGGAGAGGAGGTAATCTGAGAGAGATGATCACAGATTACAGAAACTCAGCAGAAGGACCGCTGTGGGGGGGGGGGGGGGGACTCCATTTCTAGAAGAAAAGCTGCAAATCATCCAGTTAAACTGGGAGCAGCTTTCAGGCTCTGTGGTTCCATTTCTACTGTATCTATATGAATAGATCCATAACACTTCTATTCATTATTTTTAAATTAACGTTGAAGTAAGAACAATGTCCGAATGATGGCTTTTAGAGTCATTTACCTTTTTTATTTTGTTTGTTTTAGGTAGCAGCAAAGTGACAGCAGACAGTAATACTAATAAAAATAATGAAGATAAATGTAGTAACAGAAAACAGTAGCCAAAAGTGAGTTCTCCAGAAAGTTCATTCACACCACATTTTATGACTTTTATGACACGATTTATAAAACTTGATTCAGAAAATGATGAATTGTGTTCCTAAAACAGCAAGAACTGGTAGAAACCGGCTAAAACGAACGTTAGCATTGAGCTGAACGAGACTCACAGACCAGCTCCAAACAACATCAATGACTCCAAAGAAGAGAAACAACAAGTGCATAAACTGGAGACGCTACACATTTGGCCAAAAATAATAGTGTCCAGACGGAGGTTGTGGGTAAAAATCCCCTGTTGAGTCAAATTACGTGTTTAAAAGAGGGGAGCTGAGGCCTTCCTGTTCTACAAAAAGAAAATGGGCCGCAGTGCTTCCCGCCACACTCAGCTACCGGTTAGACATGAACTGAATGTTTAACTTGGAGCTAACAAGTCCTTCCTTCTTGAATTCAACCTAAAACCTTTTGAACATCATGAATTCACCCAAGCATAGGTTGAGCATGAATGTCTTTAATGAGCAGAGCTGTTTGACATCAACACGTTTCTGTAGGAATGTTTTCCAGACGCAGAAAGATGAACTTTCCTCCCTCTGAATGATCCTTCAGGAGAACCCGTGACAGAGCAGCGCCGGCCTCCACGGCTGCGGTGGAAGGACGCCTGATGCTCCACAGTAAGGCAAAAACAGTCTTTGGCAAAGCAAGACACCAGTAAAGGCACAGCATCACAACAGAAAGGACACGCAGCCACAGCAGGAAGGAAGATTTGCTCTTCAAACACACAAGCTACACGTTTAGATCTGACACCAGGGCTGTTTGATGAATCCATTTCTATTCCTAACATCCAACCAGATCCATCTGATAAAAATCCTTTCAAAATGAGATACATTGATAATCTATGTTGGAAAATACCATTTAGATTGAGACGTGGAGGGTTTATTTGACTCTAAGGTAAAACCGACCAATCACAGCGGACAACACACATGTGATGTCATGAACACGGATCAGTCCATCATTCCAGTCCAATGTGTGGACAGACTGTGAATAAAGTCATGTGACCATCCAGTGTCTAGAATGTTCTAGAATGTTCCCTTTGGATTCTTTGGATGTGGAAAAACAACAGTGGTGAACTTTAGAAACTAACATGTGAATGGATTTGACATTCATTCTAGTTTACTGGTTGGTTTGGACACAGATTTCATTAACTTGATGATCTGGAAGAAATCCAAGAATCTGGAAAACTGTTCAGTAGCAGGAATTTCTGTCTGAAAGTTTGGATGAAGAGGATCTGGATCCACTTTAGGTCAGAGGATCTGGATCCACTATAGGGCAGATGATCTGGATCCACTTTAGGTCAGAGGATCTGGATCCACTTTTGGGCAGAGGAGATCTGGATCACTATAGAGGCAGAGGATCTGCTGGATCACTTTAGAACAGAGGATCTGGATCCACTTTAGAGCGAAGGATCTGGATCCACTTTGGGCAGAAGATCTGGATCCACTTTGGGGGGATCTGGATCCACTTTAGGGCAGAGGATCTGGATCCACTTTAGGGCAGAGGATCAGATCGTTCAGAATGAACAAATCAACTATGAATCGAATTGTTAACCACAAATTATGATATGAATGGAATCGTCATTAAAATTTGATACGAGAAGTCTCTGAGGAAGACCACGCAGTTGTGGAGACGGGATGTGTGAGGAAGCAGAGGGGGGTGGGGGGGTTGTGGGGACAGGCAGCAGGTATTGTAAAAACGTAAAACCTGCTGTCCGTCACTCACTGCAGCGTGTCAGTGAGTGTTTGGCTCCATGTCTGTCTCACATCTACAGAACATTCAGACCTACGATCAGGTTTAAAGTCTCAACGCCTGCATGAAGCAGAAACTCACCACAGATCAACCAGACTAGACCATCAGCAACACTACCACCAGAAATACTCATCATTTATTAGGCACAGCATAACCATGTTATTAAAAATAATCCACAGACTTATTGTAATTTAAAAATGTTGAAATTAAATCAAATGCACACATTCACTTGTATATTTAGTTTTAAACATATTGTTGCGGTCCGACTTGGACTGGGGGGGGGTGTTTTAAATGACCTTCAATTCCATTCGAGGACGTCCCTGTAAGAACCAAAGCCGGATGCTTTTTCTACTGAAACCTGTTGGCACATAAAGGCTGTTCTTTAAGGAACTTGAAGAGCTGAACAGTCTGACCGCTGCTGGAGACGTCTCCTCTGAGGACAGTCAGTTATTCTCCTCAACCACCGCTAAAAACCAGGAGTTACTGCTTTCTAGCTTAACTTCCCCTTGTTTGTCTTAACACGCTATTAGCAGGACGTTGCTGAGTTGGGCGGAGCAAACTCCGGTCACATCCCACTTCCTTTTCGTGGTGCAGAATCCAGCGGCTGACGTCAGCCGCTCTGTCCAGAGTTTGCATGTTTGTTGGACGTTTTCCTGACGTTTGAGAGGCCAAAGACTTTAGAGGAAGCAAAGTCAAGAGAGCATGACCACAGAAGATTAAGGCTGAACATAAGGCCCTGAAAAAAAACTGTCAATTCAATTTACCAAATGGTATGAATACGACCTTTAAGCTCAGTGATTTCCTGCCTTGCTCGGGTCACCGTGGCAACCGGCTCACAGTTTGCATTTTGTGCTTTTTGTTCTGACTGCTCCTCGTGACAAAGCATCGTTAGGACGTACATTTTTTTTCTGACCCGACTCCAAGACATTTTTCTGTTTTTGTTTTAGAGAATCACGACTCTCATGTGAAACACAAGTTATTTTTACTCTCCCTAACTATCACCTGATGTTGAAGCCGGTGACTCTGCCCCTCCCACACACTGCTGTATCAGCTACATTCATGGATTTCTGCAGGTGGAGTAGAGTTCACTTCTCTGTGAAATGTTTCAGACATCCTGAAGAACATTGTTGAAGTACAACTTTAAAAAAAGCTGATGTCAGCGATGGAGCTCGCCTGCATCTTTACAGGAATTTAAAGCCTTCGGCCAAAGCGGGTCTAAGCTGACCTCGTGAAGATGCTGGCATTACATTAAAAAAAACTAATATTGATCATCTTTGAGGTCTAAATTAAATCTACTTTCATCCTAAACTTGTGTTTACAAGAGAAGTTCAAAGGTTTTACAATCCCAATATTATGATCTGTCTGCTTACAGATGACCTCTGAACTGGATTGTAGCTTTGAGATCATACTGGATACATTTTGGGATATTTTCTCCTCAGACAGACCATAATATTATCGTGATTGTAGTTCTTTCTGAATCTGTCGTATGGTGGCTGCAGATCAGAGTCGGAGATAAATTTACTGTGAAATCTGCTGAAGTCCTCTGAACGCCAGGAAACAGCCGCTGAGGTCAGAACGGCGAGCAGCACTGTTTTTGTGTGGATTAGACTGTAGGGAGGCGGGGCCGGTCGGTTGTGGTCTATAAGACAAGCTCCTCCCCCAAGTGTGTTGTCCTCCACATCTACAGCTGGGTGGGGCCTCGACTTGGAGGCTCAGCACTGCCAGGAGGGGGCGCTGCCACCAGGCTCCTCAGGTAGACACAGGGGTTTCTTCTCCTCCCAGAACCTGGCGGAGGTGGGGGAGGGGGCGGAGGCAAGGCCCCGGGGGTTTTAGAGGGGGACATGAGCGGCCTCATTTCCTGTGATGCTCCTCCCCCCATCTCCTCTTCTTCATCCTCTTCCTCCAAATTCGTCTTCTTCTTTTCTGGGAAGCAGAAGGAGCTCTGTGACACCTGAGCGGCGATGGAGGTAGTGCTTCCCGCCACACTGCCCGGGGGTGTGTAGGAGGCAGGTCGGGGTCCTCCCAGCCTGAAGAGGGCGCTGACGCGCGGGTGGACCGCCTCAGGGGGTGCGGGTGGGGAGGAGACGCTCTCCAAGGAGGAAATACTCTGATTCCAAGCCTGCTGAAGGTCCACAGGGATGATTTTGGTGGCCTCCAAGGACACGCAGGGAGGGGGCGAGCTCACGCTGCCCTTCCACGGCAGATGGTTGTCTCCACCAGAGGGGGGTGCTGGTTCAGCTGGTGGACTTGGACAGACCTCCAGAGCTGCTGGGACTAAACCAGAGGACAAGAATGCAAAGGTTACCACAGCTACTGCGATTCACACTAACAACTGTAACTGTTGGAATGTGAGTGAAAACTCTGCTGTGGCCAGGAACCCTCACTCCACTACGCTAAGGAGGTCTACAAGGACGTCCATCAGTACATCTACGAGGACGTCCATCGGTACGTCTACATGGACGTCAATCGGTACGTCTACGAGGACGTCCATCGGTACGTCTACGAGGACGTCCATGGGTACGTCTACATGGACGTCCATCAGTACGTCTACGAGGACGTCCATCGGTACGTCTACGAGGACGTCCATGGGTACGTCTACATGGACGTCAATCGGTACGTCTACGAGGACGTCCATCTGTACGTCTACGAGGACGTCCATCGGTACGTCTACGAGGACGTCCATCGGTACGTCTACATGGACTCCATCGGTACGTCTACGAGGACGTCCATCTGTAAGTCTACGAGGACGTCCATCGGTATGTCTACGAGGATGTCCATCGGTACCTCTACGAGGACGTCCATCGGTACGTCTACGAGGATGTCCATCGGTACCTCTACGAGGACGTCCATCGGTACGTCTACAAGGACGTCCATCAGTACGTCTACGAGGGACGTCCATCGGTACGTCTACGAGGACGTCCATCGGTACGTCTACGAGGACGTCCATGGGTCCATCGGTACGTCTACATGGACTCCATCGGTACGTCTATGAGGACGTCCATCGGTACGTCTACGAGGACGCCCAACGGTACGTCTACGAGGATGTCCATCGGTACGTCTACGAGGACGTCCACCGGTACGTCTACATGGACGTCCATCAGTACGTCTACGAGGACGTCCATCGGTACGTCTACATGGAGGTCCATCGGTACGTCTACATGGACGTCCATCGGTACGTCTACGAGGACGTCCATCGGTACGTCTACGAGGACTTCCATCGGTACGTCTACATGGAGGTCCATCCGTACGTCTACGAGGACTTCCATCGGTACGTTTACGAGGACGTCCATCAAGGGGTCTACGAGGAGTTGGGTCAGGACATTTATGAGGAGGTCAACTTTTTTCTTTCTTTTTTTTCTTTTTTCTTTTCCTTTTTTATTTTATTTTTAAAATCAGAGATGTTTTAGAAATGTGAAAAAACATTTGTGGTCACGTTCTTTGCTCAGGATTCTGGTTTGGACCAGGATTTATTCAGACTATCTTTGGACTTCTGCTTTCTCTTTAGAGTAAGGAATGGAACCAGCACACGGCCCCTCGCTTTGGTGTGATGTTTGTCAGGACAGAAGCATCAGAGCTGGTCTCCTGAGTCCAGACGTACTTCTGAGCTGCAGCTTCACCTGATTTGGGCCGTTGCTTTGGTGTCTCTGCTTTGCGAGCGACAAAGGTAATCCCGACGTCTTCCTCCTTTTCCGGATCGGAGTGTTCGGCTTTGTCCTCCTCCGGCTCCACAGGAACAACCACCGGATCTGACACAGAACAGGAGAACATGACTGAATGTCTGCTTTAGCGGAAACCGGTTTATAACGGTAACCTGGATTCAGCTTTATGAGCAAAACGTCTACAACTTTCCTTTCTGTTCAACTTTAACTTTTCTATAACGGTCTCTACCCTTCTGGATGAACGAGAGCATTCTCAGATATTTGCTTTAGAGGCAAAGAGCAGTGCAGTGAAAGACTGAGAGGGTCTGGGGGAGGCCCAACATGAAGGCCCTGAGGAGGTCAACAAGTCTCTAAGGAGGCCCATGAGGAGGCCTTGGAGGAGGATCCTAAGGAGGGGATGTCACAGGTGGAGCAGCCCTGAGCTGCCATCTTCAGCTCTTTTGCTACATCCTCCTTCATTCATTCATGTTTTGATGCTACATGTTAAAAAATCCATGTCAGGTGTCAGACTTTCGTCGACGCCACTTCCACTCGGTCATACCTTTGTCGTGCCAGCTGACGTTGCGTCTAGGTTTGTCTCCGCCCTCTTCTTTGACGTCGGATCCTCGGCGCTTGAAAAAAAAGAGACAAAAACAGCAGATCAGCTCATAACTGAACCCGACTGAGGAGAAATATGGAGGGAACACCAAAACTAAGATAAGAAGTCTCAACTATGTCAAGGCAGAAATTCAAAAAGAATTTCAAACTTTCCCAACAAAAAGTCATTTGGGGGAGGAGTTTAGAAACCTTTCTTTGGTTTGTTCCATCAGCTGCGTTCCAACATCCAGCAAAAACCGCTGAATGATGCTGGTCATCAGGCAAATCACAGTTTGATGAGCTCCGGACCGCCTTCCTGCACGCCGTCTGTCTTCTACTAGTTGGTTCTACTAAAGTCAAAGTGAAGTTAAAGTCCCACTATCTGTCACACACCTATGTGTGCGGAATTTGATCTCCACATTTGACCCCTCCCCTGGAGGAGCGGTGAGCTGCAGATACAGCCCGCTCGGGAACCATTTGGTGGATTTAACCCCCCAATCCAACCTCTTAATGCTGAGTGTCAAGCAGGGAGGCACTGGGAACCCATTTTTAAAGTCTTTGGTATGACTCAGCCTGGATTTGAACTCCAGGACCAGGAGTTCAAATCCAGGAATACCGTCAGAAACCAGAGCTGCTGTGGATCAGACAGACTGAAACAAAACCTAATCCATTTGGCACCAAATCCTGACAAACCAAAAATCTGGATTCAAATCAACTCATCTGAAATGAAACCAGTTCAGGAATTTTCCCTAAATAACATCTCAAACCAGACTTCCATCAAAGTCCAACCGTGGACCCAAGTTCAGCCTGGTGATCCAGAGTCACCCGTGTTCATGTGGAGGGGGTCTCACATCCAAACTGGGAGCTGCTCAGTGACCACAAACTGGGTTCAGGGCAGCAAAGGCAACAGTGAGTGGACAAAACACTGCTGGCCATCAGGCAGTCTCAGAGTTGGAACCAACAACCCAACAGCTCAAGGTCCGTCACAAGCCAGGAGAACCCGTCCACAGAGAACCCTCCAAAAACAGGTCCACCAGCTGCTGTCACAGAACATCTTCAGACCCAAACAAGGAGCCAAGGACACCGACTAATTCCTGAAACCAACTGAGGGTTTTATTTTCTATGACAGTGTGGCGTTGAACCCTTGTCACCTTTTTCAGGCTGCGCTCCTTCTTGTGTCGTTTGTATCGAGTGGATTTGAACGTCTCCATGCGTCTCCTCATGTTCCTCTGGAAAACCTCTCGGTCCTGACGCTCCTGCTCCCCCAGGGGCATGAAGTGACGGCTGTAGTGGGACTGGTACTGAACAGCAGAGGAGACACAGGGTCATGGAGGAGCAGCAGCAGAAACCCCGGCACCAGGCCGGCGGCACATCCATGAACGGTCATGACCAAGCCTTTCATCCGTCTGAGGTCTCAGGAGTCCTGAATTTCCTCGGAGCTCTCTAAACTCTGGGCTCGTGGTTCTTTGCTTACCCGCCTCCTGGGTTTGTACAGGTTTCCAGCGAGGACATGATGGGTCTCGGTGTCCTCCTCCACTTTGGCTCCAGGGACGTTGTCAATCACCTGAAGGTCCAGGCACACGCCACTGCCGTTCTCACGCCTGAAAGAAGACGTACCAGAAAACTAAACGCGGGCCAAGGTCAGTCTCAGTCCAAACAACGGTTTTAGACTCGTGAGCTGAGGAAAGAGGCAGAGGATCACGTTAAAAGCTCAGGACAGCGTCTCGTGGTTTTCAGATAGAAGTTAGAAGTCATTTCTAAGGGGGAACAGCAGGAAGTCGCCTTAGTGGTGGACTTCACTCCTTTACAGAAAATGTTTGGGTTTCCCTTAAGCTCCGATGGTGAGAAACGGCATCACTAAGGATGAGGTCATGAAGTTACCACATCTGCTCCAGAAACACCAAAAAGAGTTCAGGAAGCCAGGACAAAAATATTAATGGATTAGATTTATCTGCTTTTCCAGACACTCAAAGTTCTTCCCATGTGTCCATTGTTCATTCATACTTGGCTTGGTGGTGGTAACTACTGATGTATCACAGCTGCCCTGGGGCAGACGGACAGAGGCGTGGCTACCAGTTGGCGCCTACGGCCCCTCTGACCATCACCGGTACATCCATACATTCACACACCAGTGGAGCCGCACTGGAGGCAGAGAGGGGGACGTATCTAGCCCAAGGACACAACGACAGTTGACTGGGGGAAGCGAGTCGCCAACCGCCTGTGCCACTACCGTCCGATGGATGACAATGAAAGTAAAGATGGTGGGACGGACGGATACCCTTGATGCTTCAGCAGAATGTCTGTGTTGTGGAGGGAAGTAACTTACAGATAGTTGGTGACGTTGGTGACTTCTGGGAAGGAGGCTCTGCTGGCCATGGAAGGCAGAGACAGTCTGGCTGAGGTCAGGACGTTCCCCCCCTGCCAGGAGACACACAGGTTCAATGAAGATGACGGTCCGGACACGCCTTAAAGTCGGTCTGCAATCACATAATTTCTGTTATGAAATGAAGAATTTCTGTGGTGACGCCAAAAGGGAAAGCCAGACACGGAGGTGGGGTTATGATAATGTGGGGAACCTGACTTGACCACAAAGACTTTTTTATAAACAATGAGAATCCCTTTTCCCTTGAACAAATAAAATCTTTCTTTCTTTCTGTCACTTCTGTCGTTTGTTTGATGTTAACAGACAAATAAAACCAGCATGTTAAGAAAGTGAATGGGGGGCAAATACTTTTGGTTTCATCTCAGTTATGGATCAGTCTGAATGGGAACCTGCTGCAGTCCTGGTTCATAGACTGTGGCTGTATTTGTTGTGAAACATCTCCACCTGCTGGCTGTCAGAGGAGCTGACAGAACCAGGAGACCCCCCCCCCCTCTGTTTTTCAGTCATTTGTCCATAAAGCTCCTTCTCTCACAGTGTTTCCGTGGAAACCGGAGGAAGCTGAGCTCTGATGCAACATTTAAAAAACAGCTCATCCTTTCTTCAAACATTGATTGAATTGAACGGTGAATACAGTTAGTGGGTTGTGGTGAGCGCCATCTACAGGTCAACTTCCCAGCTGAGGATGACAGCCAGGGACCGAAGCCTCTCCAGGTCTACAGAACTGTAGACCTGGAGCTCCACCCTCACACCTTAGAGCAGACTTCATCAGGTGAGGAGCGGGTCCGCGTTGGCAGGTTCTGGTACCTGGTCAATGACGCTGATGGCGTCCCGGATGTTGATCTTCTGGTACGCCTCCCACAGTTCGCTCTTCCGGTACACGGACTTCCTCAGCAGCAGTTTGCTCAGGTAGTTCTTATCGAACTGCTCCCACCTGCACACAAACGGGGTCATGGGCTCCGGCGGTCACGGTGACGGAACGCCATCAGGGGGAGGGGGAACTCACTTGTCTCTCCAGTGGTGGTACCCCTGCAGTCCTGCAATGTCCTCCACCGCTGTCAGGATGTGGTCGAAGGCCTGAAACCGCAGAAGCAGAAGGACTTCAGTTTGGCTGGAGCCGTCTTGACAACGGGAAGCAGAGGAAGAACACTCACCCTCTCGTGGATCTCCTCATTGATGGTGGGCTTCCGGTTGGTGGAGCGAGGAACTTCGAGCCACTTCACCAGCGGTTTGATGGTCAGACCCTAAAGCCAGAAGCAGGATTAGACGGTTCCTGTGGGACAGTTTCAGATCATCTGGATCAAGCCTGAGCAGATGAGCGTCAGAGGAACAGTTTGGCCCTTTCACAAGTCCCTTTACAGAAAGTAAACCATCTTCTTTAGTAGTTTTTGTGCATCGCCGCTCTGTCCTGGGGGAGGATCCCTCCTTCATGTGGACACCCCTGAGGCTTCTTCTATTTCCCCCCAGAATTTTTTCAGAGTTTTTCCCCCCAGATGAAACTCAGCTCTTCCCCTTCCGGTTCCAACAGACACCTGGATATGAAAGAAAAGCCTCTGGGCTGAACCCCTCCAAGACAGAAGAACTGGTCTTTTCTGTCAGTCTCTCTGTTCTCCATCATGTTCAGATCCTTCATGAATCGTCCTCACAAAGGAAACCAAGACTTGGTCATCATCAATGCCGTCTGACCATCAGAGAGAACATTTGTCATGCGTGTGCGGTTTATCCTGCTCATCTTCTGGTTCTGCTGGGATGCTACCGGGGGGGGGGCGGGGGGGCTCCAGCATCTGCCGGTGATCCAGGATGCAGCTGCAGGGCCCCATGTCTCCAGTAGCTGCCAGCATCAGATTCAACTAACAGTCAGAGGAGCAAACTCCACCGCCCCCCCGTACCTGGATGCTCTGGTCCAGGTGTGTGCCGCTGCACCACCCTAGGCTCAGGTCAGGAGCTAAACTTCTCTGATCACACTGTGTTGGAATGGCCTGTTCATCTCAGCAGACACAATAATCTTAATCCTAATCTACAAGAAAAGATGAAAACTAAATTATTTCACAACTTTCCGTCTTGGTTGAGACATTTTCCTCGCGCCACTTCACTACAGATGAACTGGACCTTTGTAGCTTCGTGACTCGTATGTTAGGAAACAAAGCAGCTGCTAAACAACTAAATCTAACTTTACTGCCAGGAGGTGGCGCTCTCACCTGGAACATGACTGTGAAAAAGACCACCACGATGGTTGTGGCCACAAAGTAGTCCTTTGCTTTGACCTTTTCTCCATCCAGGAGCACCACCAAGGCGAATGCCACTGCCCCCCGCAGGCCGCCGTAGGACATCACCACCTGGTCGATCTTTTCCAACGGTACGAGGCGGAAGCGGTTGAGGACCCAGGTCTGACCAACCACTCCTGAGGAAAGAGGTCAACCGTAAAACAGCTGAAGAGGTTGGGTGATTTCCGATGGAAGAGGAGGGACTGACCCACAGCTCTGAAGACGAAGATGAACACCAGCGTGCAGGACACCAGGCCCGTGTCCCACGCCCACTTCGACTTGTCCACAGCTGAGATCCCCAGGAAGATGAAGATGATGGTCTCAGCGATGCTGGCCAGAGTCTTCATGGTGTACTTGACTGTTGTCCGAGACTTCTGCGAGATGTTGGCCTCCACGTACTTGTTGGCTCCAATGCCGCAGAAGGTCATTCTGTCAATAGAGACGTTTCTTCACATTGTCTACAACAAGATGGCGGTCTTCCTGGTCGGTGAACTCACGACAGAATGGCGGACAGTGAGAAGAGCTCCGCGGTCAGGTACGCCAGGTAGACCAGCAGAAATACGAAGAGCGGCTCGATGATGCGGACCTTCTTGGTGAAACGCGTGATGAAGCCGAGGAGGACGGCAAAGACCAGACCCACCAGAGTCCCCCCGATGCTGACGATGAGGAAGGAGGCTGGGGGAGAGAAGGGGGGTGAGTCACGGCGATCAGGTTAACCCTGAAACGATTCTGTCTTTGGACCCACCGACTCCTTTGAAGTAGTCTGCTGTCTGGACGTTCTCCGGTCCCACCTCCACAAACGAGATGTAGACTTTGTACAAAACCTGCAGGAGACATCCGGGAGCTTTCATCTTCTGAAACTGCCCCCCCACCCACCCCCATCATCAGCCTTTATGACAGCTCCCCCCCAGCCCAAAATATCAACAAAACAGTCAGGATCAGGCTGAGCGTTCCATGAATGCTTCCAAATCACCAACCAGAGCACTCTATGACGTTGTCATGGCAACCATGAAGCCACTGAACTTTCCTCCAGGCACAAAAACCTTTCATGAAAAAACCTCATAACCCTCCTGAGGTCAGAGGAGGATAAAGGTCAAGTATCTAAAGGGAGATGCCGCCTTTACGTCCAGAGATCCACCAATCACTGCGTTCTTCCAGAGGATCCCCAAAAGGAATCCCAGAATCCTCGGTTCTTCTACCGGTCCACCGGTGCAGACAGCGGCCTTTGAAGTTAACACGCCGCACCATCAACTTACCCAAACTCTCTACGCTTATCAAACTGTTGCCGTGGTAACGGGCTAAATGCAGTGTCTTCAGAGAACTACCGCACCCACAGCAGATGTGACGGTAGGAACCCGGGCTTTGCTCGAGTGTCGCCATGGTAACCTCCAAAACAGGTCAGTGGCGGTTTTGGCAGTAGACATAGCCATTTTATTACTTAAAAAAGATAGGTCACATGACCTTTGACCTTTGTTGGGGCTGATGTCGTCCGTCGTGTGTCAAAGCTGTCCAACCCCTGTAGACACGTTCATGTGAGCCCCCACCACCAGAATCTGCTCTCTGAGGAAAACCAGGTCCATCCCCGAGGTCTCCTTCAGGCGTGGGGGTCACGGCTGCAGAATTCCCCCCCTGCTTTGCTCCACTTCTTGCAGGGATTAGCTCATATTCTGAGGATTACAGAGCAGCAGGTAATCTGCTCACAGATGATTAGTTTCAGCCGCTGAGGGAAGGTGGAGGTTTTGTTCTGATGGAGAAACGCAGATGTCCCCAACAGAAAGTGGCTTCTCACCTGTTATCACAGCCTTCGCTGCTGACGTCACATAATAACTCCGCCGCGGATACAAGGGTCACACGCTGTGCACGCCGATTACTCATTATGGGCTCCTTATTGCCCTTCTCTCAGTTGCCACAGTAACTATTACCCACCATGACAGCAGGTCTCTCTGCCCCTGCCTTCTTATTTCACTGTGTGCGTGCATGTGTGTGCACGTGTTGAGATTCCCATCTGGATCTGGGTTCTGACTCCAGACCAGACGTGCAGCTCCAGACCTACATCACCGCCGCCCTGGTTTGCAGAGACCACGTCTCTGGATCAGACTACAACATTGACGGAGGTTTTTAGAAAAAGCCTTAAAGGAAACTGATGGGGGCAGGGGGGGGGGGCATGCTTTTTAAACTATTGAGTGTATCTGAGAACTGGACTGCGTGGCCCCGCCCCTTCTGGGTTTCCAAACAGGAAGTACCTGCATAGTTCTATAGAGAAATAAACAGCTGTTCTTCAGCCAGAAGAATCCTTCTGGCTCTGAAACCTTTTCCTAACATCTTCTAGATAATCATAATCCTTTTTTTAGGATATTTTTTACTGTACTTCAAGTTATCCAAGTTCTAAACTGACCAATCCAATGCCTCAATTAAAAGTAGGCGGAGCCTGCTGGCCCGCACGTTCAAAATATTTGATTGACAGATTTCTTGTAGCCTGCTTTCAATGTGGCTTTCCAGCAAGCTCTCTCCTGATTGGTTGCCATAGAAACATCAACTCAGACTGACTCGGACCAATCGCTGCTGACTGACCACATCTGGCTCCAACATGCTTGGGCTCACATACAGTTGTCTTAGAACAAAAGACTGAAGTGGACCAAAGTCCCTTTCTCAGAGTTCCATCAGGCGCTCATTAAGGGGGCGCTGCGGTCCGAACGTCCGGAACCAGGACCAAGAAGAGCAGCTCGTCTTCTCATCAGCATTTTATCAAACTTTAGCTCCCCTTGGTTTGTAGAAAGTCTCTCTGCGTTCACACTGAAGTGAACCGTACCAGAGGTCATCTGCACAAGGACAGAGACGCTTCTTCTCAGGAGGACCAGAGGCCTCCTGTTTGGTCCAGACCAGAGTTCAGGTGAGCTTTCACACCTGCAGAACCAGAAGGACCATCAGAGGAAACCAGACCGTCATCACCCCAGAACCAGATGTGGATCAGATCAATCCCAAAACTGGATCAGTCGAAAACCAGACATGGATCAGACCAGAAGCAGATCTGCCAGAGTCTCTCCAGAGCAGGCCCTGTGGTCACTGGGTTGAGACGCTTGTCTGTCAGTGAGTTGGTTGGGGTCAAATCTTGGTTATGGTTTCTTTGAGGAAGTCACCTGACCTTCTGTTCCCCTGAACTGATAATATAATATGGAGCTTCAGACAAAAGGTCTCAATAACCCTAGAATGTTCCCCGTGTTCCTGAAACACATAAAAACACATGTTGCTTCCAGGTCCTCAAACGCCAAACTTGACCTTTTCCCGTCTTCAGATCAGATATTTTACTGAGACTCTTTGCAGACACAGAAGATCTTCTGTGGATAAACCGTCTCAGCGTTCATCAGTTTGACCTCACGGGTTTCATCACCAACAGCCAAAAACCTTCCAGAGTTCCAACAGCGGCGTGTCTCACCACAGTGACGGCATCGTTGAGCAGCGACTCTCCGAACACGATGATGAAGAGCATTTCATTGATGTGAACCTCCTCGAACACGGCCAGCACCGCCACGGGGTCCACGGCTGAAATCAGGGCGCCAAACAGCAGGAAGTCCATCAGGTCCGCCTGCACGCGCTCGTCTGCGAAGACGAACACAACATCACTGCAGACCACCAACATGTTCAGGACACACAGGAAACCCCCCTGCAACATGACAAATGACCCCATTCACTAACCTATGACCCCCAGCAGTTTGGCGGCGTACAGACAGAAGCCGGTGCAGAAGGCGTTCCACAGCGTCCCCACCACGGCGTACATCAGGATGGCCCCCAGGTTGTCGAAGAACAGGCGCGCCGGCATGAAGTATCCGGCATCGCCCACGATGGTCGGCAGTAGGAAAAGGAAGAAGAGGGCGGGTTCTAGCTGGTACAGCTGCTTGTTGCTGGCTATGAGGACCACCCCCCCCAGAACCAGACCCAGTAGGATCAGCATACAGCTCTCCGGAACCACAGTGGTGAACCGCTGGGAGAAGTGGAACACTGTGGAACAACAAGACTGAGTCGGTCGGTCGGTCTGGTTCTGGATCAACGAGAAACTCTTTCCTCAACGAGAAAAATATACATTTACAATTAAATTATCATCTAAAATACATATACTAATAAAAACATGCACATAGTGAAAACATAAAAAACAAGTATAAAACACACAAAGGTGATAGAGGGGAGGAGGAAGGGCAGGTGTTAATCCAGTTCAATGTGAACATGTTTGCTGTGATGTGAGCCAGTTTTTTAGGTTCTTTTTAAACAGAGTGTATGTGGTGATGTGTCTTATGATGTGAGGGACAGAGTTCCACTCCCGTGATGCTGTTACAGAGAAGGCGCTCTGGCTGAAGGCACTTCTCCTCAGAGGAACTATACAGTCTTGTTGACCCGACCCTCGAGTCACTCTTTGGGAGGATCTTATGTTAACAAACTGACTGAGTTGAGGGGATGACAGACCGTTAATGATTTTATAGAATAGGCATAGTTTGGTATACTAAATGAAATTCTCCCAGCTTAACAGTTTGTGTTTTTGTAAAATGTCACAGTGATGATGTCTTATTGGTTTTCTATCCAGTACTTTAATTGTTTGTTTGTAAAGTGACTCCAGAGGTTTTAATGCTGATTTGTTTGCCTGTGACCATGTAGTGAGGCAGTATGTCATGTGTGATAAAATCATTGCATGCATGAACATTGTGGCAGCTTGCAGTGACAAATTTGCCCTAATAAATCTAAAATTGGACAGGTTAGACCTCACACGGTTACAAACTTTTTGAATTTGTGATTTAAAATTGAATGTTGTATCAATTAAAATCCCAAGGTATTCAAACTTTTCAACAATGTCTATTTTCTTTCCTGCCACAAAAACATCAGCCAGAATATTGTTACGGTTTGTTTTGGAAAAGAACATTGCAACTGTTTTGTTTACATTGAGACATAGACTTGACTGCTCCAACCATTTTGCCACATGTCCCATCGTTTCAGTCAGCTTCTCTGCCACCTCAGGAGTGTTATTGCCATGTGAATAAATGACAGTATCATCAGCATACATCTGAGTGTAGACATTTGAACAAACAGAGGGCAGATCATTGATGTAGAGTGAAAAAAGTTAAGGCCCTAGAATAGAACCTTGCGGGACACCTGTAGAGATAGGGAGAGGTGAGGAATGACAGTGATTTATCCTAACTGACTGGAATCTATTTGACAAATATGATTCTATCCATTTTATGGTACTAGAGGAGAAATTGAATTTGGTTAGTTTGGTCAGTAGCTTTTTATGATTTATAGTGTCAAATGCTTTTTTTAGATCAAGAAACACAGCCCCAACTACACCCCCCTTATCCAACAGCTGTTTTATGTTTTCTGTGAAAAAGCAGTTGGCTGTCTCTGTTGAGTGCAGAGCTCTAAAACCAAACTGCATTGGATGAAGAGAAAAAGATGTATTGTTGAGGTGTTCAATGATTTGTTGGGCAATAAGTTTTCCTGTGATCTTGGACACTGTGGCTATGATACTGATGGGCCTGTAATTTGAAAGCAACATGGAATCGCCATTTTTGTAGATTGGAATCACCACTGATGACTTCAATGCACTTGTAAATATGGATTCAGAGATTGATTGATTGAGAATAGTGGTTAAGGGAGATGTTAAGGATGAGCAGAGTTCTTTGAGCACAAAAGTATCCATACCGAATATGTCTTTTGTTCTGCTTGACTTAAGAGACATGATTGTTTGTGCGACTTCAGTTTCAGTGACAGTCATTAAGTTAAGTATAGGCTCTGTCTTATTTATGGGACAAACATGCAGATCATTAGCTTTAAAACGAGCAGCAATTAAGGAAACAGATTCAATGAAACATCTGTTGAAGGCATCTGCAACTGTATCTGGATCATTAGTAGTTTGTCCTTTTACCTTTATTTCTAAACCTTTTTTACATTTTGTGTCCTTTCCTTCAAGTTTTTTCAATTGGCTCCATGTTTTTTTGGAATCCCCTTTGGCATTCTTAATTATTGTCAAGAAAAATCTGCCTTGGCCTTCCGTATGCTTTTTACCACTTGATTTCTCAATGTTGTAAATAGATATCTTGAACTATGAGATTTACTTTTGATTGCATTTTTCAGTGTAATGTCAGAATTCATCCAGGGTAGCTGGTTTTTATTCTGTTTTATTCTTGAACTGAAGCTTTTAATTTTTTCTTTAAGTGTTTTTGTGAATAATTCACAGTCCCTTTCACAATCAGTTCTCTTTAATATCTGATTCCAGTCGGTTTGATCAACAGCATTCTTAAAATCCTCCTTTATTTTTTTTTGGGATCCCAATGAAGTCATGTTCTGTGGCAGAGAAAGAAAAACATTCAGTTCCTCTGCTGGACCTCAGCCCTTAGAACAGTGGCCCAGTTCCTTCCAGCCTCAAGTTCATCTGAGCGCAGCTCCACTTCCTTTTCCAGCCACAAGAAATGTTCAGGTTTCCGAGAAAGTTTTAGTTCCCCAAACTAGTGACATTCAGATCCCAGGTAAAGATAGTGAGGTGTCCCTAGTTGAGGCACTGAAAGAATCCCTGACAATGACGAGACTTCCAGCTCCAGAACCGTTTGTGTTTAGTGGAGATCCTCTCAAGTTTGTAGAGTGGAGAACATGTTTCAAGGCTCTTATAGAAAGTGGTTGTGTAAGTTCAGCACATAGACTGTTCTAATTGAAAAAAATACACAAGTGGAGAAGCTCTTAGTGTGTTGGAGGGAACGTTCTATCGCAGTGATGAGGAAGCCTACGTTCAGGCTTGGGGAGCCTTGAATAAGCGATATGGCCATCCTTTTGTAATTCAGAGAGCATTCAGAGGAAAACTAAGCAGCTGGCCAAAGATTGGGTCAAAAGAGTCGCTTAGATTGAGAGAGTTCAGTGATTTTCTCATTTCGTGTAAGAATGCAATGCCCTATGTGCAAGGTCTGAAGATTTTGGATGACTGTGAGGAAAATCAAAAAAATACTCCTGAAACTTCCTGCCTGAGTGACGGCTCCATGGAATAGACATGTGACTAAAACGTTGGATGAGGAAAAGGAATATCCTGGATTTGTTGAGTTTGCAGAATTTGTGGCAAAAGAAGCGCAAATAACATGCAATCCAGTCTAATCTTTGTTTGCATTAAAAAGGACTTGAGAACTCAGTCAAGGAGCAAAAACACGTTAAGGCAAGTGCCTTGATTACAACAAAGACAATCAAAAGCTCGAGGACCTGTGGTGGAGTGCAGAGTAACAAATCAAATCCTGACACCTTTCCAGCTCGGAACAAAAGTTGGATTGAATGTATTTGCTGTAAGGAAAGTCCCTTTATCTACAAATGTGAAAAATTCGCAGCAATGTCACTCCAAGAAAAGAAAAGGTTTGTTATTGAAAACAGCATGTGTTTTGGCTGCCTCAGATTTGGACACATTTCAAGGAACTGCTGCATGAAAGCCTACTGTAATATTTGCAGGAAAAACCATCCCACTCCACTTCATGAAGATCATCCTAAAGTGGACTAATGTGAGACGCAGCTGGCAGAGGAAAATCCATCAGCAGTGTCTAACAATCTGACAGTGGACCACAGGGATCACACTGTGATGGCCTGTGGTTTACGCTTTGCTAGACACACAAAGCAGCAATACATTCATTGACAAAGAAATGTCAGACAAGCTCAAACCTGTGAAGTTAAAACTTACAACAATGACAGACAAAGGTTCAATCAGACCAAGTTTCCGAGTAAGTGGATTAAAAGTAAGAGGGTTCTACTCACAAGAGTACATAGAACTACCCCCGCATATACTCGTGAGTACATTCTACTTGAACAAAACAGTGTGCCCATTTGTAAAACAGCAGAAGCATGGCCTCACTTGCACAGTATTGCAAAAGAAATACCCAATCTGTTGGATTGTCCTGCAGCACTTCTGATTGGTTAAGATTGTGCAAGAGCTCTAAAACCAAGAAAAGTAATTCCAGGCAACGACCATGACCCCTATGCATTGAAAACAGACTTAGGATGGAGCATAGTGGGATCCATGAAGCCTTGGACAAGTACTGTGGATGTAACTGGAACATGCCATCGTATTAACGTGAAGGAGCTGCCATCCATCACACCTTCTTCTGTCATTAAAGTGTTGGAAACAGATTTTACGGACACAAATCCTTCAGAAGGAAACATATCTCAGGAAGACTTCCAGTTTCTGCAGTTCCTGAATGAAAACATTCACTACAACAACAAAGATCATTTGGAAATGCCTTTACCTTTCAAAGAGCGCCTTCAACTTCCAAACAATAGACAGCTTGCAACACTGCGCTTGAAACATCTAAAAGGAAAGAGGCAAAGAAATCCAAAATACAAAGAAGACTGAGATTCATGGCCAGTGTGTTTGAGGATGGTGATGCAGAAGAAGCAGACAGCACATCTCAGGATGGTAACACATGGTTTATTCCTCACCACGGAGTTTACCATCCAAGAAAATCAGAGTTGTGTTTGACTGTGCTGCTAAAAGTGAGGGCCCCTCTCTAAGGCCGGCTTTACACTGCAGATCTTGATGCCCATATCCGATTTTCTGACTATATCCGAATTTCTTGACGACCCGCTTACATCATCTTTTAAAAATGACCCGTATCTGATTTTTGCATTTACACTATACAATGCTGAAACTATCAAACAGACATTCTGAGGACTACGTAGCAGTATTTCCGCATTCCGCGGACCTCTTTCGGACTTTTGTGACTGCGGTTGTCATGGAGGCAACGCAGCGACGGAAGGAGGCGTTGCCCTGGGCGCTCCTGAGGGGATGCACGGGGGAGTAATAATGAGGGCTGGGCGGCCGTTATGTGCTCTCTCTGAGTTTTGAATGAGGAAGTGTTTGCAGACGTGCTGTACTAACAGTTTGATCCAAGTATTGAACCTTTCCTGCGCGATGACTTCTCTTTTCTGACCGTAGTCAGAAACACACGGGAGATTTCCTCCGGGTTCTCTTTTCCGTTCTGAACCCTCAGCCTCCAGAGTGGGCTAAGAGACTCCAAAACTTTTGGGGGAGACACCTTATTATTAATTTACGGTTCTCCGACACTCCCCCGCTCCGCGCTCACACCCCCGCGCTCACAGGAGAGAGGGGGACTCTCTCCTTACACACACACACGCAAGCACGCGTGCGCGCGCTCACACACACACACGGTCCCCATCATACACGCCCCCAAAGAAATAACCGGCTTCTAGCCTGTTCCATAGCAACGGTGTCCCGCTTCATTAGTTACCGTTTGCGTCCGGACCGGACATAACAGCGGTTTCCAACTCGCAGTCAGAGCTCAGTAGAACCACATGTTCCTGTTTCTCTCAGCTCTGATGATTTTCTTACATTTTTCGATAGTAAAATCTCAAATATTAGACATAAGTTAAATCAAGTTATTCCTACAATCAGCCCAGAACAGGCTGAAGCGGTAGAAATGGAGGCATCCATAGAAACTTCTGTAACATTGGACTGCTTTACTGCTGTGGATCAAGCGGAAATAACATCAATTATTACGTCCTCCAAATCCTCAACGTGTCTGTTAGACCCAATTCCCACTAGACTTTTTAAAGAAACTTTTCCCCTAATCAATGATCCCATATTAACAATGATAAATGCCTCTCTGGAAACGGGTTACGTGCCACAGTCTTTTAAATATGCAGTTGTTAAACCTCTTCTGAAAAAGCCCAGTTTGGATCCTAGCGTGTTGGCCAACTATAGACCGATATCAAACCTGCCCTTTATTTCTAAAATCCTAGAAAGAGTTGTAGTTAAGCAGCTTTACTGCCACCTACAGGACAACTGCCTCTTTGAAGACTTTCAGTCGGGGTTTAGACCCCACCACAGTACGGAAACTGCACTAGTTAGAGTCTCTAATGACTTGTTATTGGCCTCAGAAAAGGGTCTACTTTCTATTCTTGTCCTGTTGGACCTCAGTGCAGCCTTTGACACTATCGACCACAGTATTTTACTCCATAGACTAGAGCAGGACATAGGGATCAGAGGATCTGCTCTCCAGTGGTTTAAATCCTATCTGTCCGATAGGTATCAGTTCGTTAATGTAAATGGACATTCCTCTCAGTGCACTCGAGTCAACTATGGAGTCCCACAGGGCTCAGTCTTGGGACCGATCCTGTTTACGCTTTATATGCTACCCCTAGGAAACATAATCAGGAAACACAGCATTAATTTTCATTGTTATGCCGACGATACGCAGTTGTATTTATCCATGAAGCCTGACCAGAATGACCAGATAGAGAAACTGAACGCTTGCATCAGTGACATCAAGACCTGGATGACAATTAATTACCTCCTCTTGAACCCAGAAAAAACTGAGGTCATTATACTTGGACCTAAAAACCTCAGAGATGCTCTGTCTGCTCAGATAGTCTCCCTGGATGGCATAAGTATAGCCCCCAATTCCACAGTTAGAAACCTTGGGGTTTTATTTGACCAGGATTTATCATTCAAGGCTCATATATCTCAGGCGTGTAGAAATGCCTATTTTCATCTGCGGAATATTGCTAAGATCAGAAATATACTTTCTAAGAGTGATGCTGAAAAACTCATTCATGCATTTGTTACGTCGAGGCTGGATTACTGTAACTCCTTGTTAGCAGCGTGTCCTAAGAGTTCCTTAAGAAGTCTCCAGCTTGTTCAGAACGCAGCAGCTAGATTGTTAGCTGGAACTAGCAGAAGAGATCACATCACTCCTGTGTTAGTTTCGCTCCATTGGCTCCCAGTTGATTCCAGAATCAAGTTCAAGATCCTCCTGTTAACTTATAAGGCCTTACATGGAATGGCCCCGTCCTATATTAAGGACCTCATAGTCCCTTACCATCCAATGAGAACACTTCGCTCGCAAAATGCAGGACTGCTTGTGGTTCCTAGAATTAGCAAAAGTACGGCTGGAGGTAGAGCGTTCAGCCACCAAGCCCCTGTCTTATGGAATAAACTCCCAGCTCATGTAAGAGAGGCCGACTCAGTTTCTACATTTAAAGTTAGACTGAAAACATTCCTCTTTGGACAGGCTTATTGTCAGACTAGTTAGTATTCAGAGATTATTTAACTTAATGTTAATGTGTTTAAATTAAACTTAACTATTTCTTTTAAAAGGCTGCTAGAAGTTGAAGCTGGGGTAACTATGGTGCACTGGGGTTCTGTCTTCTTTTCTTTTCTACTTCTACCCTTCCTCTCCTCCATTCCTGATCATTATTCATCATTTAGTTCTCCATGCCTCTGTCTGGTACAGTGCGATTCATGTATTGTCCCTCTTTTCCTCTCCCCTCTTGGGGAGTGGGAGTGCTTCCAGACTCCAATTGGCTCATCCGTGCTCCTGTTCCTGACCGTCTACCTCGCCTTTGCTCCCGCTCCTACACCTGGCTGTGGTTCCTGTCTCCGGCTCATCTCTGGCTCGTCCCTGCTCTGTACCTGACCGAGTACCTCGTCTCTGCTCCTGCTCCTGGCTGTGGTTCCTGTCTCCAGCTCGACTCGCGCCTTTGACTGTCCCCACAACCACGACTGGATGAAGCTCGTCTGCTGGACTTTATATATGTAGTTGTAGATTTAGATAAGTTAATTCTTCTCTAAGAGTTCTGGTACATCGCCTGTCCGTCCTGGGGGAGGATCCCTCCTTCATGTGGGCACCCCTGAGGTTTCTTCGTTTTTTCCGGAATCCGGTTTTTTTGGGAGTTTTTCCTTACCGCGAAGGGGGGTCTAAGGGCAGGGATGCCAGTATAGCTTAGTCAGTTTGTTAGTTCATTTTTGAATTTTCCTATTGAACTCTTTGTATTCATGATCCTTTTGAGTTCATGTTTTACTTCGAAGCCCATCGAGACGACTGTTGTTGTGATTTTGGGCTATACAAATAAAATTGAATTGAATTGAATTGAATTCCAACTACGGTCTGAAGCCTGAGGCTGAAAGGTGACACGCTGACAGCAGCATCAGCACAAAAGCACCTTAATAAGTCATGTGATCTCAGTAGGTGGTGTCCTGAGTTGCCGTCACTGACGTACGACTCGCATTTACTGGGGAATATCCGATCTGTCTGCTTACATGGCACACGCTAACGCACGTATCCGATTTGTTTCCGATTTATTTCCATATATGAGAGAGGCCTGTATCCGATCTGAGAAAAACGGAATCCATGCGCTTTTGTCCTGCTTACACATTCACCGATCATATCTGATCTGAGCCAAATGAGAGGAAAAAATCGGAATTGGGTCACTTGAACCTTGCAGTGTAAAGCCAGCCTTTATGATCACCTGCTGACTGGCCCAGACCTAACTAATACTCTCATAGGAGTTCTTTGCAGGTTCCGCCAACACCAAGTTGCAATCAGTTGTGATGTGGAGAAGATGTTTCATCGTTTTCATGTTTGCCCCAAAGACAGAGACTTCCTAAGATTTATGTGGTGGCAGGATGGAAATAGGAAGGATTGGATAGGCCAAGCACATTACTCCTCCTTCTCCTCCAACAGCAGGGGAGTCGCTGTTCTGATACATAAATCTGTTCCCTTTGTACTGGAAACCTGTAAAAAAGATCCAGAGGGCAGATATATATATCGCTACATGGAACCATTCAGGATGTACATTTAACCATGATGAACATTTATGCACCAAGTCCACCACTGTCTTCTTTTTGGACAAAAATTGGATCAGAACTTGCAGAATATAAATGTGGTCTGATACTGTTGGGGGGAGATTGTAACTGCGTTTTAGACAATAATCTAGACAGATCACCAATACCCACTGATGGGCGATGCAACTTGGGGGCCACACTGGCCAAAATGCTGAAAGAGCTTAATCTGGTGGATGCATGGAGGTCCATTAATCCTTCTTCCAAAGATTTCATATTCTGTTCCAATCCACACAATTCATATTCTCGGATTGATCTTTTCTTCTTACCACCTGAGTCTTTGGGACAAGTAAATAGATGGGAAATAGGTTCTATTTACTTAATCGACCATGCCCCAGTCTATTTAGACTTGAACATAAAGGAAGCCACACCCACAAGAACGAGGAGGCGTTTTCCATCAAATATTATTATTGACAAAGACTACAAGAAAAGGATGGAAGAAGAGTTAAAATTATATTTTGATGAAAACGATAATAGTGACACAAATCCTGAATTTTTATGGGAGGCAGCAAAGGCTTATATCCGTGGATCCACCATTTCATATATAGCAAATAGAAAGAAAAAATTGCTGCTGGAACAAAATCAGCTGGAAAAAGACTTAAAGGCAGCAGAGATGGCACACAAATCTAACCCTACAAAAACTCATTTGATTAAAGCACAAGCCGTTAGAGCAGCTCTGAACTCTGTCGTCAACGAGAAAGCCTCTAGATCATCTTTTTCTCAAAAACAGCGTTTATATGAATACGACAACAAACCTAGTAAATATTTAGCACGTATCATATCTCTTTCAGACCATGGATATGTTTAAATTGGGCGCCAACTTTGTCGACTGGGTGAAGCTGTTGTATTCTTCACCTAAAGCAGCTGTTATTACCAATTCTCAATGTTCTAACTACTTCTCCTTAGAACGTGGAACACGGCAGGGATGTCCCCTGAGCCCCCTCTTGTTTGCGCTGGCTATCGAACCTTTTGCAGAGCTCATCAGAACTTCTGAGTATAAAGGGATTCCTCATCAATGGTACAGAACATTAAATCTCATTATATGCCGATGATGTCTTACTGTATCTAGTTGAAACAGACAGCACCATCCCACACTTACTCAACCTCTTGAAACAATTTGGCCATATCTCAGGTTTTAAAGTAAACTTATCGAAGTCAGAAGCTATGCCTATTGGCACAATGACTGGATCTGCTCCCCCAACAGGGTTTCCCTTCCAATGGTCCCCGAAAATAATAACATCTCGGAATACAAGTGAGCCCCTCTCTTAATAAATTGTTCAAATTGAATCTAAAACCAACAATCTAACGTATTAGGGAGGACTTAGAATGGTGGAAAAGCCTACCCGTTTCCTGGCTTGGAAGAATAAGTGTGCTGAAAATGAAGATAATCCCTAGACTCATGTATCCATTACAGATGCTGCCAAACTCAATTCCAAATAGCTGGTTCTCAGATTTGGATAAAATATTTACACATTATCTTTGGCAGGGGAAGAAAGTAAGAATGAAACTAAGCAAATTACAGAGAAGTAAAGATCAAGCGGGTCTAGCTGTCCCAAATATCCGTTTCTACTACTGGGCTGCGCAAATGCGATATATACATGAATGGGTGAACCCAACTGTCTCAAATACGTGGACTGATATGGAATCTAGCAATTGTGGAAATGTCACATTGAAGTATTGTCCCTTTATATGTTACAATAAGGTTAAATTAGAAGTACAAAACAACTTTATTGTCTCCAACACTTTGAATACATGGTACAAAATGTTACTTTTCTTTAAACTAAAAAAAAACACTTTTCTGTATTAGCCCCCACATTTAGGAACCCAGATTTCCTCCCATCATGTCAAGACATTGGCTTCAAACTCTGGCATGAAAACGGCTTGGACCAGCTAGCCAAACTCTATGGTGGGAATGCATTGGAATCATTCGAAGCCTTAAAGAATTAATATTCTCTGCCCCAGTCCCACTTCTTTCGGTACTTGCAGATCAGACATTACATACCCAAACCAAAACATCCCCCCAAACTAACATTTTTAGATTCTTACACAACCCCAACCTACAAGATTTATCTCCCACATTTACAGAAACTTTTCTTCAAACATTACACATTCTACAGATTACCTCAAAAGACAGTGGCAGACTGACTTAGGAGAAGAAATCAGTGACAATGAGTGGACCCACCTGATAGAGAACACGCTAAAACTCCTAACTTCAAACTCACATAGAGAAACACAATTTAAAATATTACACAGACTCCATTTGACACCACTGTTGAGGAGCAAGCTGGGCTTAGACTCTCCCTACTGCTGCAAGTGTAACAGTGAAATAGGTACATATGCACACATGCTGTGGAAATGTAGTGGGATACAAAAATACTGGATTGACATTAAGAAGGAGGTGAAAGTACTGTTGGGATATGGTGTGGAACTCTCAACCTTTCAGTGTCTTCTTGGCACTAAAGTGAATGGCACTAGGCACAAACACAACGCCAAGCTGGTTGAAATTCTTCTGTTTGTAGCAAGAAAAACCATTCTGAAATTCTGGATTTCCAAGGACATTCGGACCATGGAGGACTGGTACACAGAGGTTTTGAAGATTCTTCCTAGACTAATCTTTCTTGGGATTGAACTCTGTTCTGCTGAAATGTGAAAGAAACAAACAAAAAAAGCCTGTAATAGACTTTTGCTGCTGGTGATGAAGTTTGATTGGTGATTTGTTCTTTTTATTTATTTTTATTATTTTATTTTTTAAACTGCTGCCTGTTTATGTTAGGTTGTGATGTTAAAAAGAAAATATGGGTTTGTAAACGTCTTGATGTTCTATTTTTCATGTTTGACTGTTTTCACTACCCAAAGAAAAAAAAAGAAAATAGAGTTGCATCATTTCTCAGATGCCAGCAGTAGCGGCTACGGGCAGTGTTCATATGTAAGGGTTGTGTCAACTGTGCCCTGGTTATGGCAAAGGCAAGAGTAGAGACTGTACCACGTCTGGAACTGACGGCTGCTGCAGTTTCTGCAGGAGTAAGTAATCTTCTCCGAACAGAACTTGAGCTGAAAATAGACGAAGAGTTTTTCTGGACACATTCCCAGGTGGTACTAGGGTACATAAAAAATGAAGCGCGTCGCTTTCATGTTTTTGTTGCCAATCGAGTGAAGAAAATCAGAAACCTCACAGACCCAAACCAGTGGTTTTACATTGAGACAGACCAAAATCCAGCAGATCGTGCATCTAGAGGACTCAAGGTGGCAGAGCTGACTGAATCAAACTGGATCACTGGACCTAGTTTTCTATGGGAAAGAAAGTTTGTCCCGTAACAGCATTCGCCAGAGCTTTTAGTAGGTGACCTGAGGTAAAAGTTCTAAAAACACAAGCACAGCAGAGGGACAGTTTTCTCGAGAGGTTCTCTAGATTCTCTGACTGGCATACGGTGCTAAATGTTGTTGCAAGGATCAAAAGACTTGTAAAGAGAGACAAAACAGGACCAGTTAGTGTTGAAGAGAGACAAGCAGCCTCATTGGTGCTCATCAGGAGTGCACAAAGAGAAGCTTTTGAACAGGAATGGAAGCAGTTGAGTCAAAATACAGAAAAACTACCCAAAACACAGAAGTTGTACCAACTTGATCCCATTTTCAATAATGGCGTACTTAGGGTAGGAGGCAGGCTAAGAAAATCTACTGCATCATTTGAGCTGAAACACCCTGTGATTCTTCCCAAGGAAGGCATTGTTACTCGGCTAATTCTAGATTGGTGTCACAAGAAAATCATCATCAGGGCAGACGCCAGACACTTAATGCACTTAGAGCCAATGGCTATGGGATTGTGAGTGCCAGCAGGGTTGTGGCAAGTTCATTAAAGGGTGTGTGACATGTAGGAAGCTAAGAGGGTCAACAGAAGAGCAACGTATGGCTGACTGGCCAGTAGATCGAGTGGAGCCCTCACCCCCTTTCACATACACTGGGCTAGACTGTTTTGGTCCTTTACTACTGTGACAAGGAAGAAAGGAAAATGTTTATGGCCCCTTTGTTTCTGTTTGGGTTCAAGCGCTATTCATACTGAGATGTTGAATGATCTTTCTACAGACTCCACAAATGGCAGATGTTTTATTGCCATCAGAGGAGCAGTACGATAGATCAGATTAGATCAAGTGAAAAGTGTCTTTCAGAACTTGACAAGGACAGGGTTGCTAGCTATTTAGCCAAAAATGAACATTCCCAACGCTAGTCATAGAGGGGGAGTTTGGGAGCGACAGACCGGAACAGTAAAGAGCGTGATGAGTTCTGTTCTTGCACAAGTTGCCGGACGATTAGATGACGCGTCTTTAAGGACCATGTTTTACGAGGCCATGTCAATCGTAAATAACCGTCCACTCACTATTGAGACAATCAACGATCCAATGAGTGTTGAGCCTTTAACGCCCAACCATTTGCTCACGATGAGAACAGCAGTTCCACTCCCACCTCCAGGTAGATTTGTATAGAAAGATGGCGAGAGTTCAGTATTCGACAGAACATTTCTGCACAGGTGGCGAAAGAGCATCTTAATGACCATTAGCTTAAGACAGCAGTGGCACAAGGCCTAAAAGAAATGTACAGTTGGAGATGTCAAAGCACTTCCGTGCACATACATGTCTAGATATGAGTGGAAACTGGGGTGGGTAGAAGCAAACAAAGACGATGATGGTTTAGTGCCAAAGGTTAAGATTAAAATGGGACAAAGAGATTTGGGAGAAAACGCTTGAAGCAAGTGTTCTTTCTGAACGCCCCAGTTCAAAATCCCAGTTTTAGTACAACATGAGGTGATGTTAAAAATGAAGGTTAACGGTTTAAGGTTCTTCATATTGTTATTTTTGAAAATTTCAAGATTTTACATGTGAACATATAAATCTTATGTAATTTTGGTGGCAGTGTAGCTGTCACAAAAATATGTTTTCATTTTGTAAATGTTCAATATGTTCAATTTGATGACTCATTGCTGCCTCTCTTTGTAGGAACTGAAATTATCGCATGCGCTGTCCATGCATTTGGTCATATAGAGTCTGAAGGGGCAGCATTAGCGTTATAAGACAGAAAGCAGAGAACAAGCAGGAAGAATACTCCTTAAAATGTGATCAGAGGCACTGTAATATTGTTTCTATTGTAATTTTGTAAATTCTATGTATACGGTATTCTGAAAAGTGTAATTTGTTTTTCAAGCCAGCAGTGATTCCTTTGGTTACGTGAAAATAAAAGTCAACCATAAGACTGTAGCACTGGAGCGGCTTTTTCCTGATCATATTGAAGAACTTAAGGAGGAGCTACACATGACCTGGTCATTCTTGCTTCTGTGCGCCGCCTACTGCTCACTTTTATGAGTTTTTCGCTCCATTCAGGGTTTAGCAGTGAATTCACACACCAACTGCAGGCTGTTTGAGTCCAAACCATCACCGATCGTCGTCTGTGGTTCTGCTACAGAAGATGATCGTGAAGAAAGATAAAATCTGTAGATTTTGCTCTGGAAACGTTTCTCCAGCAGAAAGTCCTCAGAGTTTCTCCCCATCTGCTGTGTGGGAGGCTCTGGAGGGATTCCAGCAGCCAGAGGACGCTCCCATGAAAGAATCCCCAAGGTCTTCAGCTCAGACGACCAGACTTCTGAGCTCGCTCTGTGCATAAAGACGCAGAAAATACGTAGGCGTGAGCGCCAGCGCATCTCAGTATAGAGCGCCAGCGTGATCTCAGCGTGAGCCGCCAGCGCATCTTAGTAGGCATAGAGCGCCAGCGTGATCTCAGCGGAGCATCAGCGTGATCTCAGCGGAGCGCCAGTGATCTCAGCGTGAGCATCGCAGCGTGATCTCAGCGTGGAGTATCAGCGCGGGATCTCAGCGTGAGTACCAAAGCGTGATCTCAGCGAGCAGAACAGCGTGATCTCAGCGAGCATCAGCGTGATCTTTAGCATAGAGCGCCAGCGTGATTCCAGCGTGAGCGCCAGCGCATCCAGCATGAGCGCCAGCGTGGAGCAGCGGTGATCCTTAGCGGAGCAGCGGGCAGTGATCTCTAGCGGAGTGGCATCAGCGTGGATTCTAGCGGAGCATCAGCGTGATTCCAGCGAGCATCAGCGGAGCGTAAGCGGATCTCTTAGCGAGCGCCAGCGTGACTTAGCGAGAGCAACAGCGCGGGATCTCAGCGTGAGAGCATTGAAGCGCGTGGATCTCTAGCGAGCATCAGCGTGATCTCAGCGAGCACGCGCGGAGCGTAAGCGTGATCTCTTAGCGAGCGCCAGCGTGGATCTCAGTCGAGCATCAGCGTGATCTCAGCGAGCATCAGCGTGATCCCAGCGAGAGCATCAGCCGAGCAAGCGATCCTTAGCGAGCGGCGCGATCCCAGCGTAGAGCATCACTGTGGATCCTTAGCATAGAGCATCAGCATGGATCCTTAGCGTAGAGCATCAGTGTGGAGTCATGCATCCCAGCGAGCGCCAAAGGCAATCCTAGCGAGCATCAGCGTGATCTCAGCGAGCATCAGCGGATCCTTAGCGGAGCATCAGCGCGATCTCAGCGGAGCATCAGCGTGATCCTTAGCGAGAGCATCAGCGTGATCCTTAGCTGCGGAGCATCAGGCGGATCCCAGCGAGAGCATCAGCTGATCCAGTGTAGAGCGCCAGCGTGATCTCAGCGTGAGCGCCAGCGTAGAGCATCAGCTGGAGCAGAGGTGGGCACTCATACGTGATTCATGCATGCTTTCCAGCATACCTGCCTGGCATGTTCTAATTGGCTGGACACACCTGATCCAGGTAATCAGCGTGGAGCCTTGGTGGTAGAGCTCGGTCTTTCAACCATCACTGTTAAAAAAACTGAAACAGACTCTGATCTGCAGCTGAAGGTCTGAGGACGACTGTCAGACGCCGTCATCTGCTGGTGGGCGGACTCATGGGAGGAAGAGCGCCTCCTGCTCCTCTCCTAGTATTTGTTCCCTCAGTACTGCAGCTAAACCAAAATCAACTTTAAAGGACAAAATGACGTCAGCCGATCGATGGTCTGCTGGTCTCTGGGGTCTGGAGTTCCTCCGTCTGGTAGCAGATCCCGTTTCCTCTTTGATCTTCCTCATGATTTATGAGGAAGACCTCTGAGAGCGGCTGACGTTAATGAGCTTTGGGTTTATGTTTGGACATCAGATCAGTGCAGGACGACTGTCAGGACGGATTTCCACTCATGAAAAATGAGGTTTTCTTGATCTAGTTAAGTTAAGTTCTTTTCTCACTGAGAAACCGTAAACAAAAATACAGAACCGTCGACGGAACCACAAACATCTACAAACACATGGAACCTCCACATGAGAACAGAACAGCTGCTTCAGTCTCGTCTTTTGCATTTGTCTGAATCAGGATCTTTTATTTTCTCCGTTCTTAAGAGAATTGAATTAATTTAAAGTCCAGACGTGAAATAGCAGCTCAGCTGAGGAAGACTCCAAACAGGAAATGCGTTCAGCCTCTTTTCAGAGCGTTTCCCCTCCAACCTAACATTTCTTATTTTCCCTCCAATCAAAGTTGTTTTTTTCTGGTTTTAAGGCGTCTGGAATTTGAATAATTCACTAACCATGACTCAGCTTTTCTCAGCTCTCACATGGTTGAAGCTAAATCACGCACAGGTTCAGCTGCTGTTCATTATTTAAATAAAAAATATAAAATGTTTCTGTTGCACCGCTAATGCTAGGTTGGGGGTGTGGGGGGCTGTAAGCTAGTGGGAGACAGCGTAAACAGATGGATGATGGGAAATGAGGACAGGCTTACCCCACGCCAACAGTCAACAAGTTTCTGAAGAACTTCTGCCGCTCTGCAGAAACAATGTTCTAGAAATCCACAGGTTTGGGGATTTTGGCTAAAAACTGCATCGTCATCATTGAGAGAACCGGGACCGCTTTGGAAACAGATTTAATGATCCGAGTTTAAACCAGAAAGTTCTGACCCAGACGGCGGGTTCCGTCAGTATCACATCAGTGCTTTAAGGAAGCCTGAGGGTCGGAACCTGCTGGTTCTGTGCTGGAGTGGATCAAACAGACTCCTGTTAAAGTTCAGGAACTTCACAGTGATCCGGATCGGTTCTGGATTCAGATTTCCCCACTGACGTGTCCCTGAGGGGGGTCACTAGGATGAACTCTGTCTGTCAGATCAGAGCCGGTCCCATCTGACCCCGTCTCGTGCGCACGCGCGCATCACTTACAGATCTTGGCCGCGCTGGCGAGCAGCAGCCACACGGCGATGATGTAGGGCGTCTGCACGTAGCTCCACTCCCACTGGACCACCCGGTACCCGCCGCCGTGATGCTCTCCTCCCTGCTCCTCGTGCGCCGCGCCGCCGGCCGGATCCTCCGCCCCGAGCCGGGCCAGGGCGGCGGGAGCCGCGGGGCCGCGCGGGTCCGTGGCGGCGGCGGTGAGCAGCAGCAGCGCGAAGCCGAGCAGCAGCATGACGACCGCGGAGCTGCGCGCGCTCACATCCCGCAGACCTTTATATACGCACCGACTCGCGGAGGCAGGTGATGCGCGCGCACGCCCCCGCACGCGCCCGGGATCCGCCGATCCTTGAGGGGGTGTCACGTGACCTTCCGATTCAGCTTTAAAGAGACGAAGGCTGCAGGTGAGACTGATGTGACGTCGAGATGAATCCCAGCCTGTGACGTCAGAGTCCACCTGAACGAGCAGAGGAACTTCGATGTTTGAACACTTCTGTGGTTCTCATCCTCTTATTTTAGACCAAATGATGCAGTAAATTCCCGCCTTGCTAAAGGTGCTCAAGCAGTGCAACGCGCGCACGTTTATGCATGTGCACACACACACGACCTCGTCTCTGCAGCTGGACACTTGTTAAATTTCTTCACAAATGTTTAAAAGTGCTGACACATGTTTCAGTTTGCTGAATTCCTAACGGTTTCCTGTAAAAGTTATTTTATTTCCTGCAGAAGCTGTTCTGTGCTCAGCACCGCCTCCTGTGGTCGTTCCTGCATTTATGAGACTACAGTATATAAGTTGTGAATAACTGGGGGGGGGCAGAACAGACTCAGACACCTTCAACCTTCAATCATGACTCTGCAGATTCTTGTCATTGATGGTTTACATTCAGTTTGAACGTCTTCTTTCCTCTCAGTCCACCTCTGGACCCGGTTCTGACCCAAAGCTTGGAGTTCTGTCAGAGGTGAGGTTTGGGGTGGGGGCCTTCAGTGTGACCCCCCCACACAGCAGCAGATTCCCTCTGAGGTGAACACAGAGATGTGCGCCGCCTGATAAGACATGTTTTGGACACCGTCCTGCTGTTGTGTCTCCACACAGACGCCGACGCGGCGCCGACTCGACCTTCAGCCCAAACTCCTCCCACTAAACCAGGAGGAGCAGGAGGCAGACGCTGAGCTGCTGCCTCCTCCGTCACCGAGAGGAGCAGTCACTCAGCTCCTCGCCTTTGACCTGCAGGCTGCCCGGTCGCCATGGAAACATCATCTGCATCACAGGTGTGGCCGATTCCCGAGACACTGAGGTCTAACGGACACTTTCAAACGCTCGGCCCAGAACCTCCAGAACCCCAATGACAGAGTCCCGCCTGCACTCACTGATTTCTGTTGAGGTTAACGCTAAGTGGTTCTGGGTTGGACGTCACAGGGCTGAGTCTGGCTTTACAGACTTGACTAGGCCCATTCTCCATAGATCCTATCTACAGCAGTGATTTTTAGGTCCATTCTCTATGCAGATCTCCTAGAGGAGCATGTTTGGCCTATTCCCTCTATGCAGATCTCTAGAGCAGGATACGGCACATTCTCCACATCCTAGAGTGATGTTTTTTGGCACATTCCTCCATGATCTCCTCTAGAGCAGTGACAGCTTGGGCCGCACTCCATGCAGATCTCTCTAGAGCAGTGATGTTTTGGCTCATTCCTCCATGCAGATCTCCTCCACAGCAGTGATTTTTGGCCCATTCCATGCAGATCTCTCTAGAGCAGCATGTTTTGGGGTTGTTAATGGCACACAGAATTTCAACTCCCTCCAAAGACTTTCTATGGGTTTGAGATCTGGAGACAGGCTAGCTGACCTAGGACCTTGAAATGCTTCTAATGAAGCCACTCCTTCGTTACCGGGCAACATGTGTTTGGATGGTTGTCATGCTGAAAGACTCAGCCACGTTTCATCTTCCATGCTGATGGAAGGAGGTGTTCACTCTAAATCTGACCAAACATGGTCCCATTCATTCTTTCCTTTACATGGATCAATCTTCCTGGTCTCTTTGCTGAAAAACAGCCCCAAACTATGATGCTTCCACCCCCATGCTTTACAGTAGGTCTGGTGTTCTTTTCTCTGGATTTGAGTAGAGTTCTTTCCAAAAAGTTCTATTGTGGTTTCATCTGACCAGAGGACATTCTCCCATTCCTCTTCTGGATCCTCCAAATGTTCTCTAGCAGACTGTAGACGGGCCTGAACATGGACTGGCTTTAGCAGGGGACACGCCTGGCCCTGCAGGGTTTGGAGTCCCTGGTGGTGCAGTGTGTCTCGATGGTAGCTCGGTTACTTTGGGTCCCAGCCTTCCTGCAGGTCATCTACTAGGTCCTCGTGGATTCTGGGATGTTTTCTCACCGTTTCTTGTGATCATTTCGGCCCCACGGGATGAGAACTTGGGGGGAGCCCCAGATGGAGGGAGATTCTGTATTTATTTAATAAGAATCTCATTTTTGATAATAATTTTCATAATGATTTTTAATTATTTAATATGAATGACATTTGTGATCTCATTTTTTGATGTTATATTATATAGATTATTTCTGAATGTCGTTTTGCTGCCACAGATAAATGAAATATCCTCTATCAGTGATTAATAAAGCCACCATCCATCCATCCATCTATCCATCCATCCATCCATCCATCCATCCATCATCCATCCAACTATCCATCCATCTATCATCCATCCATCATCCATCCATCATCCACCCATCATCCATCCATCCATCCTTCCATCCATCCCTTCCATCATCCATCCATCCACATCATCCATCCATCCATCATCCATCCATCATCCATCCATCCATCACCCACTCCATCATCCATCCATCCATCATCCATCCATCCATCCATCCATCCATCCATCCATCCATCCATCCATCCAT
>CM074489.1:11607543-11762543 GCA_037389245.1 Oryzias sinensis | reverse complement strand
CAGGTCTGTGAGAGACAGAAATCCTGCTTGTTTTTAGGTTAAACAATACTTATTTTCCACCATAATTTACAAATCAATTCTTTACATTTTTAGCCCCTCTCTCAGTCTCTGATGTCTTTCCAGGTATCTGTTGTAGCTATACTCTCCAGCTTGGGGGTTACTGCCCCAGTGCTCCAATTAGGGCACAGGCAACCACTGTCACCTCTACTTTCCAGGTTTTCTCCAGTTCTCTCTGCATTTCTCCAGTTTCCTCATGTTACTGGAAACGTAGTCCAAAATACATAAAACACCTCAATAGTCTCATAAACAACTGCAACGAATAAATGTTTCCACTGACACGAATTGTTGTTGTAGCCTGAATATCACGCGATTATATTTTTAGACAGAGATTATGAAACCACATCTGATCAAAAGTGTTCAACAGTTCTGAGGATCCTAAAGTCCCCAAACCTTCTCACAGGACTAATTCTCACCTGTTCTAACTAGGTAGTAGTTAACCATGTTCTCTAGTTAGTTTTACTCCTACGTTGATACAATGAAAACAGTAGAAAACCTGGATTTTGTTCATTTCCTAAATGTGTTACAAAAATATCCGATCAGGACTTAGACATATGTTACGGCTCACGCTGTTCGCCATAAAGACACGTGGAGGTCAGAGGTCACGGTCAAGTTAAAATCTGTATAGAAATGAAACAGACGTTTGGCTTATCTTTGTAAATCCGTCTGTGTTCAAACATCGGATTTCCAGCGAGTCTTAGCGTGAGCGGTGGCTCTGCAGGACGCCGTCTGCCGCCGAAATCTGGTCTGACTGACACTTTGAAAGACTAGAGGAACAAGGCCGTGACGTCTGCGACAGCCGACGCTGAAGGATCCAAGTCGGAGCCCCAGGTCCCCTGATAAACAAGGCAGTTTCATCGCGCTTCATTAGTGCCGCCCCCTGCAGTCCGTCTGCGGCATAAAACACGCTGAAGGCCAGAGCTGGACGGCGTTTAGCGCCAGAGGTCACTGCTGGGGTGATCTAAATCCTGCACAGAGAAAGGTCTGCAGGGAGGTGACCTTTTCCATCCAAAGGCCTTCCCTGTAGGCGGAGCTCCATGGCAACCGTCCTGCAGCTCCAGCTTGGATCCTACAACAGAGTGTTCTGGATCCGTCCAGAACCACACCGACGCTCACCAGAGGTTCTGGTCCTCCCTGAGTTCCAGCTCTGACCTCAAATCCAAACTTTGATGTTTCTATTTGGTTCTGGAAGGAGACGAGTTTTTGACGAACTCCAGAACTTCTGATCAACTGGGAAAAAACGGCGTTAAAGCTTATGAAACGACTGGTCTGTGAGGCGTTTCTGGGTCAGGTTCTGGGTCTGGTTCTGGTCAGGTTCTGGTTCTGGTTCTGGTCTGGTTTTGGTCAGGTCCTGGTCTGGTTCTGGGGTCTTGGTTTGGCCAGGGTTCTGGCCAAGGTTCTGGTCTGGTTCTGGTCAGGTTCTGGGTCTGGTTCTGGGTATGGCCAGGTTCTGGTTCGGTCTGGTTCTGGGTCAGGTTCTGGGTCTGGTTCTGGTCAGGTTCTGGTTCTGGGTCAGGTTCTGGTTTGGGTCAGGTTCTGGTCAGGTTCCATCGAGAGCCTCCCAGTCAGGTCCAGGTTCTGGTTGGTCATGGCATCTGTAAGAATCCTACTGTCTAGGAGGCAACCTAAGCGATGTTGCTGGATTTGACGTGGAACCTGTGAGATCGTCCGTGGGTCTAAGAGCCAGAGCTGATTGGCTGAGGGGCCGGCCTCTGACCTCAGAGGCGGAGCGTCCCTCCGTCACGGCGTCTGCCAGCCGTGAGGAGCAGAGAACAAACGTCAGATCCAGAAGGCCGCTTCTTCCAGGCTGAAAGGCGCCCCAAACGTGGCTACGCCAAACACGCCTAGTCCAACGCCACTTCCACTCACCAGACACCTGGAAGGCCTCTGTGACAGGGGACTGTTTGATCACTGGCTTCCAGGATCCAGGATCCTGATCTGCTCGCGAAAAACGATTCAACATATCTGCACGGTGGCGTGGCACAGTGGTCAGCACTTTTGCCTCGCACCAAGAAGGCCCCCGCCCAAGCCCGCTGGGACGTGAAAAACTACATCAATGGAGTCTGTGTGGAGCTAGCATGTTCTCCCGTCATGCGTGGGTTCTCTCCGGCTTCCTCCGGCCCAAAACATGCTAAGTAGAAGGCGAGCGAATGGGTGTGTAAGCCTGTGGGACACTTACCTGCGTATAGATCATGACACCTGTCCAGGGCGCTCCTGCCTTCGCCCAACAGTGGCTGGATAGGCTCCAGCAGCCCCGTGACCCCGAAAGGGAAACGGTTAAAAGTGATGAATGAATATCTGAATAATGAACTCCAAGCAGCTCTCTCACCTTTCTGGAGAAGCCATCGATTGGCCCAAAATGACACCATTGTACCTAAAGAGACGAGACGGTACCGGTTCATCATCCTGGACTTGAGTTTCAGAGGGAGGATGAACCTCTGCAGTCTCGCCCTAAACTCCAGATCTTGACCTGCCGCCTCGGTAGAAACCAGCAGGTCTTCTTTGGTCGCCTGCCTCCTTTTCACCTCTGCCTCTTTCTTCAGAAAAGCATCAATGTTTTTTCTGAGTTTGCCGATTCTTCGCTTGAGTCAATTTCAAAGAGAGAAATCCAGTTTATACTTTAAATCAAAAAGGAGCGTTTAGTCGACAGACGGATTTGAACCAAACTTGATTTTGGATTGAAGGTTCAGTCATTTAGCAAAGAGAAAAACTATCTGGACTTCAGGTAAAAACACCAGAACGGTTCATCACCTCAATGTTTCAGAGTCTTTCATCAAAGTCCACTTCCTGCTGGTCTGCTAACTCCATCCTTAACAAACTAATATCTCCTGGGGAATAAAACCCACAAAACAATGGGTCGTAGTAATAGAGGAACACAGGAATCCGCCAGGCCTCTGGATTCAACCCCACAGCAGATGCTTCAAATGTTACTGGTACCAGGATTATTGATTGCAAAGATATAGGGAGGGGCGTGGTTAAGGAGGACGGCGAGCGTTTCAGCAAAAGCACAGACAGAGAGAAAGTCATTTCTGTTTGAAGAGAGGAGCAAACTGTCAAAGACCAATCTGAAGCTGTTTATTTTTTTGGCAAAACTTTATTGACAACATCAGATACATCAAGGTTTCCTGTTTGTAAATTGTTTGCGCTGTTTCTAATGAAAGTTAAAGATTCTCCAGAAACGGAGATGGCATGAAGCAGTGCAGCACACACACATGAACACACACACACACAGATGCACACACAGACACACACACAAGCACACACACATGCACACATGAACACACACATGTACACACACACACACAAGCACACACACACACACACACACAGACACAAGCACACACATGCACACAGAGACACACATGTATTACTTTAACATAGATGTAATGACACATACAAACATGATTATACACATAAGTACACACACGGCATACACACACACACAGACACATTACATGTGGAATACACACACAAATACGACGACATATGCCACACACAGAGTAGAAGCAATCTACACAGACAGCCACACACACACACGAATAACAAGCACACGAGACACACAGACACATACAAACAGAGACACACACATGCATATTAGTGCCAGATGCACGACACACAGACACATACACACACACACACGCATGCAGAGAAAGACTCAAACAAACCCAAGCATACACACATGCATACAAAGACACACAGATGCACAGATGCAAACACACACATGCACACACACAGAGTCAAATACCCAGTCGCACACACAGTCACACACACATGCATACACACATGCACACAGACATGCACAACAGTAAAAGTGCTGACTTCATGTCTGTTTCTTGTTGAATTGCAACGGTTTCTGTCAAATACATCGCATTTTCTAAAATGTCCATTTTGTGCGGAAAACGGGCGAGCGGTGAAATGTCCATCTCAGTGACTTGTGCTCCACGGCGCCAGTGGTCGTTATGGATTTATGCAACACTATTTAGCTGTGGACAAAGTTCAGAAGACTTCATCTTTAAACCCAAAGCGAAAACAAAACCGAGAAGAAAAAACACGATTCTCTTTTCTTCTGTCCAGCTTTTCCAGAAAAAGGAAAGATGGAGGCCGGTGACCTTCGTGAAGGTCAAGTCAGAGGAACCCAGGGATCCCATGACGAAGCTCTGAGCCGGTTAACATGTGAAGAGGCGTGAAAGGCGGCGCGGGCGGCCGGAGCGTGACGTAACCAAACCTCTGAGCTTTAGAAACCGCTCCAAACACAGAAACAATCAAAGCTCCTCTAAAAAAGTCCTTCTGACCCTCAGAGTTGCCGTCCAGCTGTGGGCAGAACCCGTGTGGAGCGGTTCTGTCTCGGTCCTGGTTCAGGTCCAGCTCAGACGGTTTCTCCGGGCTTGCTGCTGAGCTCCTGGATCTGGGCGCGTCCACGCCGAGGCCGCTCCTCAGAGTCCTCCTTACTGCAAAACACAGAGGAGTTGGATCAGCCACACAAACGTTCTGCCGGTTCGGACCCTCCAGGACCCGGTTCTAAGGCAGGAGGGAGCAACGACCAGAACAGACTCAGAAACCTCTCTCAACTTCAATCATGACTCTTGCAGATTCTTGTCGGCTGATGGTTTATGGCATTCAGCTTCTGAACGCCTTCTTCCTCTCAGTCCACCTCTGGACCCGGTCCTGACCCAAAGCTTGGAGTTCTGTCAGAGGTGAGGTTTGGGGTGGGGGTCTTCAGTGTGACCCCCCCACACAGCAGCAGATTCCCTCTGAGGTGAACACAGAGATGTGCGCCGCCTGATAAGATACATGTTTTGACACCGTCCAGTTGTTGTGTGTTCTCCACACAGACGCCACGCGCGCTTTCACTGACCTTCGTAGCTCCCAAACCTCCCACTCAACCAGGAGGAGTAGGGAGGCAGTCGCTGAGCTGCTGCCTCCACCGAGAGGAGCAGTCACTCAGCTCCTCGCCTTTGACCTGCAGGCTGCCCGGTCGCCATGGAAACATCATCTGCATCACAGGCCGTGGCCGATTAGACTGAGGTCTAACGGGACACTTTCAAACGCTCGGCCCAGAACCTCCAGAACCCCACGACAGAGTCCCGCGCCTGCACCTACCGACTCTGTTGAGGCTGGGACCGCCATGGTTCCAGCTGACGTTTCATGAGGGATTTGCTGACAGGACTTGACCATGTTCATGATGTCACTGCACAAATGGCTCTGAAAGTGGCTCCCATCGTCCCTGGGAGCAGACATCACAGACGGGCTACTCCTGCCGTAACCTGAGGACCAGAACCAGAACCTCCCTGAGAGGAAGAACATTTAGGCAGGTGGTGGGCCCCGCCCCCCATGAGCGTCTGACAGTTTGAGCTTGATCAGATAAAGATGCAGGTGTAAAATGTGTTCCCACCAGGGGCGCTGTCTGTGTTTGTCTGAAATTCTTACTACAAATGACTAAGAAATGAAAATGTTTTGATTGGAATGAGTTGAAGCAGCATGAATGAAACGACAGTTTTAGCGTTAAATGTAAATTAAATCATTTGAATGATGGCACCAAAAACCAAGACTGTCCCAAATGTTGTGGATCTTGCTTTTAATTGGTTGAATGCTAAAAAAGAATTTGATCTTAATCTTAATAAATCCTTCAACCATTGTTTCCTCTCTCTCCCTCCCATGTTTGCCCTTAATCCCTCCTACACCTTCATCTATTTAACTATTCAACTATTCAAACGTTCAGCTCTTTCATCTTATCCAGCTGTGACTTTTGTTCCTTCAAATCCTTTAACTTTTCCAGATATTCCAGGATTTTATCCTCCATTGAAATAAATGTGGAATCCTTGGTGCAGAAGCTCTCGCCAGTCTGAGCACCTGCCTGGCATTTTTCACAAACATATTTCTTTTATTGTTTTGACTTTATTGATGCTCAACTTTCATCTTTTAAGTTTCATTTTCATTCAGCAGCACAGCATCAACCCACAATTTTCCTCTGGAAATGCAGCTTCTAGTTAAAATGTTTATTTTCTCATTTGGAAGATTGAATTGGAATTTTTCCACTGAATCATAAATGTGTTTAGTCATTCATTGCAGACTGAACCGTCAATAGAGACCTGTAGACTCCTTTACTAATGTTGGTTTTAACGTGCTAGCATGACCGTTAGCATGGCACTCTGGGATTGTTCTATGCCGTGTTTGCGGCAGGTTTCTGAAATGGTCATCGGAGCTGGACTCCCTCAGACGGCGGTCAGAACGGAGCGCCGCCGCCTGCTTCTTACTTCTGACGGCTCTGGAGCGCCTCAGGCCTCGGTGATCCGCCAACAGGCCGCTGCTGACTGTGCGTTCTTCTGGCGTTCTCGTGTTCTCCTCCTGCTCGCTTCTGCCTGCTGCCATGGAAACGTGAGGTGTCTCGCATCAGTACAGCCGCCAAAACTTCCATCTGAAAGACAGGAAATGTCTCAGAGCGGAGCGCCTACAGCCGCTTCCTCCGCCTGCGGGGAATTCTTGCAGGAGGACGTGTACCTCCGTGATCATCTTCCCGGTCTTGCGGGGCGCTCCCGACCGTGGTTCGCTTCGCTTGAGGGTGAGCACCTGCCCGCTGGTGCGGCACTCCAGAGCGAACTCGCTGATGATGCGGCAGAAGCCGCTCACCTTGATGTCCCTCACGGAGGAGGACGGCTGACCCAGGAACAGCAGGAAGGAGTGGAACCTGCGGCAGGACGGGGATGAGTGCGGGTTCTGCTCAGAGGCAGGAGCGCGCGGCGTACCTGTTGATGACCCTCCCGTGGACTACCTTCTGGATGATGATCTCGAGGCAGTCCTTAGGAACTCTGTCATCTGGTCTCAGAGCCACTTTGTTTCTATGCTTGGCCACCACCTGTCAGGTTGTCCCATGATGCTTTGCAGCGTCTTTCCAGCTGAACCAGGTTCTCCGACAGCAGCTCGAAGTCCACCTGGAAGGACGGATCAGAGCGTCAGGAGCAGCGCCGTCGAGGCCAGAGGTGAGACGGATGAGGCGTACTTTGGCAGAGCGGCTGATGGCGCGACATCTCCGAAAACGGGCCAGAGGATTCTGTATTTATCCACCACCAGCTCAGGTGTGGTAGAGCAAAGACTGGCGGTGGACGGTGTCTTTCACCTCGCGCCTCTCCAGGTAACTCAGTTCAAATCCTTTCACCTGCAGCCAGCAGAGAACACAAACGCTAAACGAAGAAAAACGGATCAGATTTCAATCGGCGGATCAATAAATGCATGAAGATGGAATCTAAACACATTTTAGTCGGATTTTTAAATCTACCAAACACCTGAAAGAAACGGAAAACTGACGGATTCCAAGGTTTACGTTGATTTGTGGTTGAAGTGATTCTTCGATAACTTAAAGGTCACGGCTGTTAAGTTCCTGGCCCATCCGCCCACACGGATGGGCATTTAATAACTCAAGACATTTATATAATTTTCAAATAAATAAAATCACAAAGTTCTTCACAATAAAACACAGAATATATAAAAAAGAATTATGGAAAAGCATCTAGAAAGGTTTTTATCTGCCGATCTGAGGCTGAGAGGAGGGGAGTCCAGAGCGATGGAGCCACTGCTGCACTGGGCAATGTTCAGCAGACTGGTCACATGACAGGACCTGCTGGGAGTGGACGGCCACCAGCAGGTCCTTTAGGTCCGCTCTCCATCAGAGAAACCCTTCCAGCTTCTGCTGCTGCCAGATGAAACGGATCTCGTCTGGTTTCTGCGGTCGGACTCACGCTGGTGCTGTTGAGGAAGTTTCCGATGGCGAGCAGCGTTGCCAGGATCCTCCTGAAGGTCCGATTGGACGCCAGCTGCTCCATGCCCAGCTTCAGGTCAAACAGCGGCTCTGCGATCTCCTGTGGGGGGGGGGACAGTCATAGTTTCATCAGCGTTTCATTAGTGCCGCCCCCTGCAGTCCGTCTTCAGCATAAAACATCGCCACAACAGAGCTGACGGTTTATGCAGAGGTCACTGTTGCAGTCATCAATCAATAATCATACATAATCAATATAATAATCAATAGAGTGAGGATCTTTCCATCCAAAGGTCTTCCCTGTGGTATGGAGTCTATGGCAAATCATTCCACAGCTCCAGTCTTCTTGATCCCATAACAGAGTGCAGGTTCTGATCCGTTCAGACCACACCACTACCACTCTCAGAGGTTCTGTCCTCCTGAGTTCAGCTCTGACCTCAACCAAACTTTGATGCTTCATTTGGTTCCTGGAAGGACGAGCTTTGATTTAACCCAGAACTTCTGACCAAACTGGGAAAACGGCGAAGCAAAGCTTAGAAACGCTCTGGTCTGGCAGAGGCGCTGGTTCAAATTGCTCTGGTCTGTCAGGTTCTCCGGTGTCAGGTTTTGGCTGGGGTTCTGTCTCTGGGTCTGGTTGCGGGTCAGGTTCCTGGGTCAGGTTCTGGGTTCTGGTCTGGTCTCTGGTCTGGTTCTGGGTCAGGCTCTGGGTCTGGCCAGGTTCTGGTTCTGTGTCAGTTCTGGGTCTGATTATGGGTCAGGTTCTCTGGGTCTGATTATGGGTCAGGTTCTGGGTCTGGCCAGGTTCTGGGTCTGGTTCTGCGTCTGATTATGGGTCTGGCCTGGGTCAGGTTCCATGTCGATTTGGCTGCCCTGGGTCTGGTTCTGGGTCTGGTCCAGGTTCTGGGTCTGGTTCTGGGGTTCTGGCCATGTCTCTGGTCTGTCTCTGGGTCAGGTTCTGGGTCAGGTTCTGGGTCAGGTTCTGGGTCAGGTTCTGGTCTGGTTCTGGTTCTGGTCTGGTTCTGGGTAGGTTCTGGTGGCCAGTTTTGGCCAGTTCTGGGTCAGGTTCTGGGTCTGGCCAGGTTCTGGGTCTGGTTCTGGGTCTGATTATGGGTCTGGTTCTGGGTCAGGTTCTGGTTCTGGGTCTGATTATGGGTCAGGTTCTGGTTCTGGTCAGGTTCTGGTCTGGTTCTGGTTCTGGGTCTGATTATGGGTCTGGTTCTGGGTCAGGTTCTGGCCAGGTTCTGGGTCTGGTTCTGGGTCTGATTATGGGTCTGGTTCTGGGTCAGGTTCCGTGTCAGGTTCTGGGTCTGGTTCTGGGTCTGCCCTGGGTCTGGTCTTTTGGGTCTGGTTCTGGTTCTGGTCTGGCTCAGGTTCCGTGTCAGGTTCTGGGTTCTGGTCAGGTTTCTGGCCAGGTTCTGGGTCTGGTTCTGGGTCTGATTATGGGTCTGGTTCTGGGTCAGGTTCCGTGTCAGGTTCTGGGTCTGGTTCTGGTCAGGTCTCTGGTCAGGTTCTGGTTCTGGGTCTGATTATGGGTCTGGTTCTGGGAGGCGCTCTCCCTCTGCACCATCTTTACTCTTCCAGAGTCAGGAAAGGAGTTTGAAGCGACCAGAGCTGCAGGCGCTGTCAGGGCGCCAGATGGAGGCCAGGCTCAGGAGGAACTGCTCCGCCTAGCCCAGAGGGACTTCTGGGTCGGCCAGCTGAGCTTCCTGGATCTTCTGCTTCTCCTCCTCTGTGGGGACCATGGTCAGGATCTTCTGCTCACAACACAGAGGATTTAGGAACAAGGACCAGAAACCCGTTCAGCAGAATCCCTGCGGGCGCGCCAGACCTCGATCCCCTCTTTGCTGATGGCGAACTCGTCAAAGCCTGTGATGGCTTTTTGATGACATGGATGGCGGGCAGGACTGTCATCCCGATGTTGATGGCGTTGCTCCTCTTTGGGTCCAGAACCAGAATCACTGCCTTTTTGGTGTCCGGTCCTTTCTGCAGAGAAATGTCCCATTAAAACCAGAATTCATCGACCCCCCATCTGTTTCTGAACTTTAACCCAGAGAACAAAACGTCGGCAGTTCCTCAAAAGACCACTGGAGGCCGGTTTCACAAAAAGCAATTTCATCAACCCCATGTTATGAAGACAGGGTTTTGTGGGGTGGGGTTTTAAATCATTGATCTTGCCTCTTTGCTCGTGAGGGGTCCATGATATCTGAAGACCTCTCCTAGGAGCAGAATTCCCAGGAGAAGTTTAAAGGTCAGACGGCAACGGCCCCCCCACAGAGGAACATGGACTTCCTGTGTGGCGGCATCACCGGAACACCAAAACGACGCTCACTGCGCCTCCCTGGAGGAGGCGCCTTCATCAGGAAGGAGCTGGACTGACCTCTGCTGGACAAACCGACCGCTTCCGTGGAAACGGTGAGCCGACGGATACCACCTACAAACACTGACCGCACACAGCTGCCCCTTCACTAAACCTGACCAAACTGGTCATTATTTTGAGGGGGAGGGGCCTAGTACCCTATATCAAGTCCCACAACCTTTGGGAGAAAATGTGGGTGCAGACGGAACCTGCAGACCTCCAGAGACCTCCAGACAGAGACCTTCATGGACCTTCATAGACCTTGATGGACCTTCATAGACCTTCATGGACCTTCATGGACCTTCATGGACCTTCGTGGACCTTCATGGACCTTCATAGACCTTCATGGACCTTCATAGACCTTCATGGACCTTCGTGGACCTTGATGGACCTTTTGATGGACTTTTCATAGACCTTTGATGGACCTTCATAGACCTTTGATGGACTTATGAAATCTTGATGGACCTTCATGGACCTTCATGGACCTTCATGGACCTTCATAGACCTTGATGGACCTTCATAGACCTTCATGGACCTTCATAGACCTTCGTGGACCTTCATGGACCTTCATGGACCTTCATAGACCTTCATGGACCTTCGTGGACCTTCATGGACCGGTTTCCATGACTGATAAGCTCATGGGGAACGTCAGACAGAGCGCCGCCTCTGGGCCGCGGAGCACAGGTTCTCCATCTTTCAACCTTTAGCCAGAACGTCAGAACCTTTGGCGTGAAGCACCAGCGTCTGGGTCAAACACAACCCCCCTGTAACTGTCAGTGGAGGCGGAGCCAATGAATCGAGACGCAATCACTTTCAGCAGAGCCGGAAACCCGGCCTGCAGGAGCGACAGAGACTCACCGCTTCCTCACCCCCCCCATGGTTACCTTGGTAACACACAGTTCCTTGGCTTTGGACTCAAACAGCTGTTCGAGACGGGCGGTGTCCACCTCCACCTTATCCAGCGAGGCCCACACCGTCCCCCGGCCGAAGTGGCACTTCTGCGGCCGTCCGCTTGTCAGCTCTCGCCAGAACAGCTTCACTGTCTCTTCTTCTGGGGGGCGGAGGACAGAGGGCGGGCTGCACCCAGAAGGGGTGGAGGAGGTGGGACTCCACCTCCAGGTGGGGGTGGAGGTGGTGGGGGAGGAGGGATTCCACCTCCAAGTGGGGGCAGGAGGAGGTGGGGAGGAGCCCATGCTTCCTGGAAGAGGGGTGGAGGCAGGCCGCCGGGAGTGGGGAGTGAGTCAGCGGTGTCCATGTCCAGGACGTCGATGTCCTCCTCGTCCAGCAGGTCGGAGAAGTCCAGGTCTTTGATGCGCAGGTCGCTGGGCTGCAGCTGGTCCCAGGCGTCAACGGAGGCTTTGGCCCCCAGCGGCGTCATCCGGGTCTTCTCCAGCCGTTTGGCGTGCGCGTCCATGTCGATGCTGCTTCTGCTGCCGCAGGATTCGCTTCTGATGAGGCAGACGGGCAGAACGTTAGCACGCCGTCGGCCTCGTCTGCGGAGGACTCAAACCTGCGTCACCTGCTGTTCCTCTTCCAGCCGCCGTCAGCTACCAAGGGGCTCTCCAAGCTTCTGCGCCCCTTTTTGATGGAGCTGCTGCCCTCATTTGGGGAAGCGGCCTTCACTGATTGAGCTCTCAAGTCCGACAGACGTGAAGACACTGTACCGCCTAGATTTTCTCTCTGTGAAGACGGAAAACACAGATATCTCTACTCTGTCTGAAAATCAGGAAACCGAAACAGGAGCCTGACACTTTTCTCCTTAAATGTATAAAGTATGAATTTGGACTCCAGGATTGTTCTGCGGTGCTGTGCAGATGCATCATGGGACAGAAAAATGTCAGCATCATCAGCAAACAAAAGGATATCTTCAGCTTTTTGTGTTTTTTAGTGACGATAACGAAAGGAGCAGACCACAAGACAGAAATATTTGGAGCATCCAGAACCGACAGTTTTGGATTCTTCTACACACCTACTCACCCCCATACGCTGTGTAATGATCAAACTAAAAGGTAAACAAACATTTCTAGGCGCATCTGTTCTTTCATTTTATGGTATTGATACAGATTTTGATTAGATCCATTTCCTCTTTTTTTCTCTTTAGTAGGCTTCATGTCTGTCAAAGTAGCTTCTCCAATGAAGGAATCTAAAATAAAACTTTGTCTTTCAGGTCGTTTGTTGCTTGCAGCAGTTTTTTCCCCCCCAGAAACCTTCGATACCTTCATGTAACCACAGTTTAAAGCCTTTGTCTGTGTCTGCTGGTGTTATAGGCGGACCATCTCAGGATTCTAGCACCTCTCTCTAAATTTGTATCTTTCTACAGGCACAACAGACATCCACGTAGGTACAGTTGGGTGTTTTTGTGTTTTTCTTCAGGGGGGTCCTCTCCGAACAGAGGCGTGTATAAAAAGCATCAGTATTTGCATCACACCAGCCTATCAGCCCTCGTAGCTGTGCTGCTTTATAAACTTGCTGTGAGGCAACAGAATCAACCATTTTCATTATATCAAGATTGTAGAGGTTTGTTGCTAAAAAAGACCATGGTTTGCTTTGCGTAGGGTTTCATTTGTAAAGTATTTTTAGATCTATGGACATATGTGTACCTAAATATTTGATGTTGTGTACCCAGGTAAATTTGAATTTTTTTATTCCTTTTGGTGGATGATTATTAAAATAAATATTTAATTTATTTTCTGACAATGTGACTATTTTTTTAAGCATGATGTAAAGATTGGGGAGACTGACATGTTGGACAATGTAATGAGGTCATCATCAGCTACATGTGGAGTCCTCTAAAGTAAGATCTGTAATGTCTTCCTGTTCTCTATTTTTTTTTAAATATTTTAATTATCTTTTGTTTTTCTTTTAATTAGTTTTATATGTGTATGTAAATACAGTTATTTATTTCCATTCTATTAATTTTTAAGTCGCTCTTACTATTTCATATGCCTATTAAGGTTTATGTAATTACTTGTTTTTGGCTCATGTTTTATATATATTTTTAATTTTATTCCTTTTACATTTTATCTATACTTCCAGTGTTTTCTTCAGAGGGATCCTCCACATCGGTGACTGACAATCCTCAGGAACGGGCCGCAGTGGATCTCCATCTGACTCTTTGATCGGATCTGGGTTCTGTGTGTTCTCCATGTGAACTTGGGCTATTGGGGGTCACTGATGCGAACATGTCCCCAAAATATCGCTTTCACTCCAGGACAAAGCCTTGTCTCTACATTCTATCATTTTATCACTTTTTTATTTATTTATTTATTTATTTATATATTGATGTGTGTGTGTGTGTGTGTGTTTATGGAAGGTTTAAATGTTTGCTTGTCATCTTGTTTTTACTTTTTAAATTATTTTATTTATAGTTTTCAGTTTTTGCAGCACAAACAGAACAATAAACATTATAATTTGAATTTAGAGTTCTTAATATACAAACAGAAGTGTTTTTTTTAACAAAATATAAGACACTAACTATAGGAGTAATTTGTGCAATTATCCATTTGTTTGTTTTTTGAAAATATGTATATATTGGTCAATTGGTTTATTGAACCCACTTTTTCCGGCATAAGATAAACCAGTCTTGTCTATTGTTCAAGTGTGCCGTTAGTTCTTCCATTTTATATATTTCTAATGCTAATTCCTACCATCGCTAGTTGGTACACAATGGGAAAGCCAATTTAGTCAAGCACTTTTTGCTTGCAACCAACAGGGCTCCCATCAAGCTTGTTTTTAAATTTTATTGTATTTTATGCACAGCACTTTGAGTGACATGTTGTTGAAAAAGTGCTATATAAATAAAGGGGTTGGATTTGATTTGATTGTCCAGTGCTTAAGGTTTGATTAGACGACATCCCTGCTGACAACCTTGTCCTAGTTCTAGTTAGAACAAATCCTGCTTGTCTGTTAATTCTGGGATAGGAAGTTCTAGTCATCTTGCTAAGATTGTCCCAATTAAGCTGTAGTCAATGTTTAAAATGGATACTGGTCTATAAAGTCCACATGTTGGGATTATTGAGATTACCGTTTCTCCTCCTCCAAGGACACGATTATAGCACTTCCTGTGTTGTGGGTTTATATGTTATCTTAGGTGTTTAGACAACACCCAAACTGGGTTTGAACTCACCAGACGTGGTGCTCTTCTCTTCTGTGCTACTGGGCTCTGACGCTGCCTGGCTCAGAGGCACTTCTGCAGGGCTCTGGAGGCAAAGGTCCAGGACAAACTTGTCTTGGTCAGACAGCATGCTGCACTGTCGCTGCACACCTGCCTCTGCAAACAGGTTAGCAAGAACAGACACTTGCAGGTTTGTTCTGATCAAAGACAGTTTGTTCTAAAAGATTTAAACTGCGTCTTAAAGAATTAAGAAAAGACTATACTTTTATTGTGCTGAATTCATTTTGGAAAAGGTTTTGTGCTTTTATGTTGAAGAACTGCTGCGAAGTAAAAACAAAGACTTCCTCTTTTTGTCCAGTCAGATGCTGCATTTGAGGTACGTTCATTAAACAGAACCACCACAGTGTTCAACTTTATGCAGATGATACTTTCCTGTTTGAGATGCCATAGAATCTCATGATCACTGCTCTGTTTTTAACATTGTGAGTTGCTCCTGACCTTCTGTTCTCATACCTGAGGTTCGGTCCATCTCGCCTGGCTCGTTGTAGGACTCGGTTTCTCCATGTCTGTCTTTAATGGTGGATGCTTGATCTACAAACCAGCATATAAACGTAGATCGGGTCATCAAACTCCAGTCATCCCAACAGCTGTCCAACCTGAATATTTACCGCGTATTCTCAGACACCTGACGTCACTTGACTCGCCTCTGGCTCAACGAAGATGGAAGGTATTTTTCATGAGGACATCAGCTGTTGGAATGTGCTTGGAGGCATTGGTTTTCCCTTTTTCAGTTGTTTGTTTGTGTTTTTCAAGTTTGAGTCCAAGCCCATCAGGAAACCGCTTCTGTGGGGGAGGGGCAGTAGACCCAGAGGTCGACATGTATTAGCTTTTGGGGTTTGATCAATACTAATCGGAGGGAACGTTTTTTGACAGCTGCAAAATATAAAAACACTTTAATAAAAGAGCATTTCCAAACCCTTTTGTGTTTGATTTTTTCCGTCACATCAAACAAAAGCATAAAAAGCATCAACTCCAAAAGACAAACGGAAGAAAACCAAATTCAAACCAATTCAAATCACCTAGAATCAATAAAGAAAGAGCAGATTGTGGATCTATTGTTATTCTTCACTCCAGATCTATTCCAGGCAGATTAAACACTAGTAGTTAGACAGCACCCAAAAATCACTGACAAGACAAACAATTCAGGAGGGGGGAAACCCCACCAACCCCCACCACCAAAGAACCAGACATAAACCATTTCACACGTAGATCCGACACCAGCAGAACCCGATTTATGGCTTTAATATGAAAGATTCTGAAAGAAGAACAACAACTCCTGGATGTTCTGTGACCGTTTGAGCTTCATCATGAATTGTATCAGTTTGACAGCGTCGCGGTCACGGGGTCGCAGCATGGCGGCTTGAATGTGTTAAACTGAGGTCTCTGAGACCAGAAACACGACTTGAGGTTCCAGAAGCTTCTAAAAAGTGCGCCTGCTGTGGAGTTCACCTCATAAACATCCACCAAAAGCAAAGATGCATGTTTTGCTGTTCTTTGCTGATAACTTTATTTATTTAAGAGGGAAACAAGTAAACAAACTGTTTAGTTTGATATCTGGAGCATTAACAAAATTTTAGGAAGGTTTCTGACAGGTAAGCTCAGGTGCTGGTGAAGTGGCTTCCGTCTGAGCAGCCGGCCCCGGTCTGCAGGCCCCGGTCTGTAGGATCCGGTCTGTGATCCGGCCTGCAGGATCCGGCCCAGGCTCCCGGTCCAGGTGGACCTGCCTGCAGGCCCTGTCTGTAGTGGCCCTGCCTGTGGCTCCCGGGCTCAGGCCTCGGTCTGCAGGCTCCCGGCCTGCAGGCCCCGGCCTGCACTGGAAGTCACTGTTCTGGACTACAGAAACCAAACGCCTGATCACTAGGCACATTCCAAATCTCCTTAGCAGCTTTTCTCTGCAGTTATTCCTAAAATATTGTTAGTTCTGGAAAATGAATGATTTCAGAGCTTTTTCATTCAGTCTTTACCTACCTTTGATTTCAGCCATCAGACCAGCTTTTCTGAGAGCAAAGACCAACAGCTGAGGATGCTCAGTCTGTTTTTTCATTTACAGAACTGTAAGAATAATGCTCCTTTAAGAACCATTTATTGGTTTAAAAAAAAGTAATGTATGAATTAAAAAGTCTCATTATTAATAAGTGTGAGAAAACTCTGAGACAGTTCAACTTAGCAACAGAATTGGTTAAAATACTCAAATGAAATTTTTGAAGATAGTTTTTACTGTTTAAAGTTAGTTTTAAATGTTTCTTATATTTTATTGTTTCTTTATTGTCATTATTTATTTCCTTTATATTTATTGGTTAATGTTGTAAATTGTCTTTTTTTTGTCTACGCATTAGTGAGTAAGGAACTGAATTACAATTAATTGTATGTCGAACACGTGAAGAATCGACATTAATTAACTTTGACTTTAGACTAACCAGTCGAGCCTGGACTGTGTCGACAGAACGCAGATGAGGTCAGCTGACTTCATTCACGTGTTTCTTGATGTAAACACGCCTCTGACAGTTTCTTTGTTTTAAATAGCCTTTGGCCTACGTGGGGGTGGGGCTTATCGTTCTTATGGTTAGTTCTGGTGGGTCCCAACAGGCCGGTCCCCACAAGAACCTACAGAAACGTAGACAGACACACACACCAACTGTGAGGCCCCCCCGGGGCCCAAAGTCCTTCCTGCAGCTTCCAGCATGCAGTGAGGCTTAGGCAGTACTTACGGATAGTTCTTCAGAACCGTCTTGTCCGAAATGACATTACTGTTGTCGGGGCTGCAAACACACAACACACGTCTGACTGGGTGGGACATGCACACACAGCATGACATCACACCAGCAGGACCCCCACCTTACAGGACCCCCACCCTACAGGCCCCCACCAGCAGGCGTCCTATCAGACGCCCTCAGACACAGGCAGCCGCCAAACATCTTACCTGCAGCTCAGAGGCGGAGCCAAGTCAGTTGACATGGTAGAGCACCACCATTTACACAAAGACGCACAACAAACTACACACCAGAGAGACCAGTTGTGTTTGAAAAGAGTGTCCCACCTGCTCCAGAACCCCCTCACGAACACACGGGGAAAAAGAGGCGCGTACTCACCAAAAGATGTCATCAGCCTCCGAGCTGAAGGAGGAAGAAGAGGTGGAAGTTTAGAAGAAGGAGAGAGAAGAAGAAGAAGAAGGGTTAGATTTATGGAGTGAGGGGAAAGAGACCTCAGGGTTTACTGCAGAGAGCGAAGACGAAGATTTGTTTCTATGAAGTCTGAACATCCGCCAAAGATCCAGAGAATATTTAGGCACGAATCATGGAATGATCCAGAAATAAAGATCAGGAGTTAAATCAGGTTTTCCTGAAACAAATGAAACTGAGACAGTTTGATTGATCGATTTCAGGGAAATGTTTTTAAGAATAATAAATTAACGTCTCAAGGCGATTAAGATCAAAGTTTATTCCACAAGAAATGAAAACGATGATGGAAAAACACATTTGAGAGAAGAGGAAAAGAATCCGGAAATTAGTTGATATTTAAGAAGTTGGTTTGGTTGTCGTGGCAACAAGATAAATCTGTTAAAGAAAACAGAACCGGTTCATAAAGGGATCTTGAGAAACTCTGAAGATTAAAGGAGATAAATCCTGAATATGACTGAGAAATAAACCTGAGAGTAAAAGCTTAAAAAATATTTAACGTTAAAATTTTTCTACTCGTACAGATTTTAACCAAAAGTCCAAAAATGAAACAAAAGATTTCAATAGAAAGAAGAGAAATCCAAACGCAATTGATAAAGAAATCTAACTTATGTTATTTTAAGATGAATCGAAGATTTAGAAAGTTTTTGGACCAAAAAACAACAAGTCTAGAAACAGATGAGACGAAGAGTAAAGATAATGTAAATAAAAAAAATCGTTTAAAGTTCAGATGGAAACTGATCTGGTTTAAGGTTTCATCGTGGTGATCATCACTGAGATTTTCCAAATAACATCAAAGTAGTCCTGAAGCTCCAACGAACAAACAGAGGATTTAAAGTAAACTTTACCGGAGAACTGATGAAAAGAAAGAAAGAAAGAAAGAAGCAAAACGATGTTTGAATCGATGAAAGTGAAGTTCTACTGATGATGTCAAAAGAAAGAGTCCAGAGGACGAACGATCAGGAAGTCAACTGAGTTTTCTATTCAAAAGAATTAAGACTAAAGTAAATAAATAATGAAAAATTCTGGAACACATTCCCAGATTACAGGAAGGAGAATTTGAAAGGGTCATTTTTCTACATGGTTTATTAATACTTAAATGTTGACAAACAACATCGTAACGCTTCCCTCCTGTTGTGCTTTTGGTCAGCTCAGTCTTTGGTTGTAAACATTTCTGCTCAGTTCTGTCATGAACACAGACAGCAGGGTGGCGCTTCAGATCCCAATAGTCATCAAACTGGAATCGGACACTAATGTCAAATCATCATAAGAAATACTCATCACAAACCTTTAAGAACAGCTGTAAATTAAAAAACCTTCACAAATGATCCTAAAAGATGTTTGATTTAAACATCCTTTTAATGCAAAATTAAGTTTATGTTTAAGTGTTTTATAATGTTTATTCCTCTCTGCACCTCTATAAATTTGATCCGTCGCTCATATCTGAGTATTCCTTCTAAAACTCGTTTCCTCTGAGCACCAGCCCCTACCAGTCCATGGAAATAAGCGGGTTCTCACATTGTGATGTCACAAAGTGCGGAACAGCCCCCTTCAGGAAGAGTCTGTCCTGCCAGCTCCGCCCCCAGGCTAACACACACATACACACTTTCTCCACGGAGCTAGCACTGATTAGCTAAACTCTTTCCTTTTCTATGCACAATATGCACATCCATCTTTGCAAAAGTTCAAATGTTCGTTTTTGTGGGAGAAACGGAGACACGCTGCTGAGGTCGACTCCAGGATGACATCATGAAATGGGTGGCACCCACAAGAAACGAAAGGTGGAGCCTCAGAGATCGAGTTGTCTTACTTCAGATTATCAAAATGAGCTGTAAAAATAACTTATTTTACAAAAACATTGTTCTCTAGTGTGCCAAAGTTAATATATTGTCATACATTATCCACGTAGTTTACTCTGAGAGGCCTGGAATAGCATCATATAGGCCATTTAAACAGAAGTAATAAGAAAAGAATCCAAAAGTGACTAAATTAAAAGGCAGGGGAGCCTTAAATTTTTTTTTATAATTGATGAAATTTGTAGACTTTTGACAGGACAGCAGTTTGATGACTCCAAGATGTTTCTGAGACCTGAGGAACTGTCACTGCGCTTATCACGCTACCAAACAACTTCACTTACTTTGAAGGGCTTTTGGCCTGCGTCCTGGTTTGATCGCTGTTCGGCTGAGACGGAGTCTTTTCCTGGAGTGTGAGGTCAGGTGAGGTCGAGCCAGTACACACATGACAGGAATGACTGAACAGTCAAGAATGAAGTCACACACAGACTGTGGAGTCCAGTCTGGCCATTCTGCTGCTTCATGACCAGAAGCTGCACCAAGTGTTCTCGTTTAAATGACATTATGGGGACCAAAGCCTAGCAGGACACCATGGTGTGGGAACCTTGTGAAAAATGCAGACAAAAAGAATCGTTTGTGATCACAGTCTAATGTCAGGGGGAGTTCACAAACAGGCTGAAAATTAGTTTGCATGTTAGGCATAAAGTTGAAATAGTAAACAACTTGAAGCCAAGAGGTCAAGGAAAGTTCCTGCTAATACTTTTAGATAAGTGTATGTACATTTGTGTGACAGTTTTATGTATTTTGTGTTTAGATGCAAATTTCTACAAGTCTCTAAATATGAAGTTATGAAGTTAAATTAACTATTTATCCTTTTAAAGGATAACCTCGCTGTCTTAACATCCAGATAGGAGGTGATCAGAAGCAAAGTGAGCTGGGCACAGTAGAGGGGCAGTAACATGCCTGGGTCAGCAGGCTGCTCACGCTACAAGACCTGAGGGTTTCAGGAAGGCTCCTCAGAGATGGAGCTGGATTTGAGAACAGTCTTTAATTTCCTCTTCAACCTAGAATAGACATGTGATGACGAAGAAAAGAGTGACTCCTGGTGGTGAACATGCACCACAGCAGGGGCAGAAACACAGAAAAGGAGGGGAACACCACTGGTTAAATCAGTGACAGTTAGCCGCCACCAAAATACAGAGACAGAATAATCAGAGACTGATCAGGGACCAGAAGATTTGTTTTTTCTTGCCATGTATTTATACATCAAAGCTAATTATCAGAGGTTGCTCTAGTTGTCACCATTTTGGTCTCATTATTTTTGTTTGGCAGTCTTTGTACAAACAGAACTTACGAGGACTTCTTCCCCTGCTCTGAAGTGACACTGCCATTGGTCTGGGGGGGCAGCAGTGAGCTGGTCCTGGATCCACATGGACTAGAGGAGTAGCTGCCAGGGTCAGGGTCAGCGGTGATAAGGCCCGGCTGTCAGGCCCCAACGTTAAGCTGGTTGAGGAGACTGTGACGGATGAAGGGGTGGGTGGGGACAGGGGAGTGAAGGGGCTGACGGGGGACAGCAGGTCTGGCGTGTTCTGACTGGAGCGGCGGCTCCTGCGGCCCTCCTGATCACCAGTGGCGGCCTTCCTCTTCTTTTTTTGTTGAAGGGACGAGGTGTCTTCGACATCGCCGTCTTCGTGTCAGAGCAGTCTGCACCCACAAAAACAGACAATAATGCCAGGCATTAAAACTTGATAGGTTACCATGGTAACTGCCCCTGATTAAACATTGTGGAGCATTTTAAGGGTCTGTCAGTGTATAAAGCTGCTTTTGATTTACTGTAGTGGCACTTTGATGTGCTGATCAGTTTTAGTTTTAACGTGAACCATTTTCGTTACAGTCAAAGTTATTGATTAATGCACTTTGGCTACTAGGAGCGAAAACATTTTGAAGTACCAAAATTAAATCACAAGTCTAAAAAAAAGTGTAAAAATTAAACACTGTACATTAGCACCATCAACAGATCTTTATGGGTCCCTTTGGTAATGTTGTGTTTGTGATAGAAATTATTATAATGGTTATATACCCAACATATTGGTAACTTTAATGTATGATAAGATAATATTTTGATAGAAATCTTTTTAAACAGTTTGCTAAAAAAAACTCAAACCTTACTGACAGAAAACTCCTTTATCTTCTGACTCACAAACATTTATTCCCACAACACCTTTAGACTGTAACACTTGATCAACATGGACAAGGATTTGGATGCGTCGGTTGCCATGGTTACCTCATACGTGGTGAACTGTGTGCGCAGGTCCGGCTCTGTTCTCTAGTCTGCTCAGGTAGCTTGACGACACCCCCATCCTCATGCTCCAGGCAGTCCATGACGCCATAGAAGGAGTCCTGTCTGGGAGCACACTGGTGGCCTGAAACAAACAACTATTTGTTGATATTGTTATGAGCAATATCGCAACAGTATCTGTGGCGCTGATCTTCAACTGGATTACTGTAAATTCTTTGTTAGCAGCGTGTCCTAAGAGTTCCTGGTTGCTTCCCAGCTTGTTCAGAACGCAGGTTGCTTAGATTTCCTCCTCTGTTAGCAGGAACTAGTGAAGAGACTGCATCACCCTGTGTTAGTTTCACTTCACTGGATCCCAGTTGAATCTCGAATTAAACTCAAAATCCTGCTGCTAACCCATAAGGCTCATACATGAATGCTCTACCATATTGCTGACCTCATAGTCCTTTACCATCCAATGGGAAGTCACTTCACTCACTAAATGGTGGACTGCTAGGTCTCTGTGACTGTTGTAGCACGGTTGAGGTAGAGCTGCCAGCTACCAAGCCCCTGTCTGGAACAAACTCCCAGCCCGTGAATAGAGAGGCCACTCCAGTTTCATATCCAGTTAGACTGAAAACATCTTCATGGACATGGGCTTGTTGTCACACTATAGCTAGCATTCAGAGATTATTTAACTTAATGTAAGTATGTTTAAATTAAACTTACTAACAATAACTATTTCTTTTAAAAGGCTGCTAGAAGTTGGGGGTAACTATGGTGTTCTGGGCTCTATCCTCTTCATCTACTTCATCTTCCTCTCCTCTATTCTTGATCATTCTTCAGCCTGGTTCTCCATCCTTTTTGGTGCAGTGCTATCCATGTTTTGTCCCCTTTCCCTCTCCTCCTGGCTTGCAGCACTTCTGCCCTGCTCCTGCTCCTGGCTGTGGTCTCCAGTCTGAGGCTCGACCGCGCCTTTGACTGCCCCCCAACCACGGTTGGATGAAGCCTTGGCCTGCTGGACTTCATATGGTGCTGTAGATTTGATGTTAATTCTTCTCTAAGAGTTCTGCAAATCGCCTGTCCGTCCTGGGAGAATCCTCCTTCATGTGACACCTCTGAGGTTTCTTCGCTTCCAGAACTGCTGGTTCTTTGCTGAAGGGGGTCTAAGGCAGGGATGCCAGTATAGCTTCAGGGGTCAGTTTGTTAGTCCATTTTAGCATTTTCTTCAACCTCTTTTGTATTCATGATCCTTTGAGTCTAAGTGTTTCACTTTTCACCATTGATACAGCCCATTGAGACGACTACAGAGTTATGAATTGGTGTATACAAATAAAATTGAATTGAATTAAATTTGTTGATAATACAGCAATGTTTATGTCTTGTACATCTTAAAGATTAAATTTGTGGCTTAGCATGTGAGCTACATCTCTTTCTGTCTGACACCCACCATTCTGGAAGTATAAGTATAAACATTTAGAGCACAAACGATAATAAACATCATCATATTTTCACAATGCACAGCCTCAAAATACATCAGACCTAATATCAGGTAAGCATACTTAGTTTACAATATATTGTTGGATATCATCCACATAGAATTCATTTGAAATGTGGCTGAACTGATTAATAAGTCTCCCAAGAGGAGTCATATATAAGATAAATAATATAGAACCCTGGGGAATACCATAAGATGTCTTAAATCAACATTGTGTTTGCATAATGTTAGCTTAGGAGGGGACTGCTGTGGTTTTGGTCAGTGGTCCACATACAGACAACAAGAACAAGCCCTTAATGATTCTGACCCAGAGAGAAGCCACTTGGCACCACCTGTTGATATACTCATTGGAGCAACGACGCAAGAGTTACTACAGTTAAGAGTATGAAAGATTTTGCAGTTTAAAAGGAAAACTTTCTATTAAAGCTACTCAAAAATAATGAGGGCCATAGTCAACATGAGCAGTCGCGCCGGCCGCCCAGCTGACGTGAGGATATCTGGTGAGAAAACTCCAAGGCTTTACTTATAACACAACACATACAGATGCATGTCCGGTTGATGCACTCGTGAGGCTGGAAGTTGTCTTTTTACAGATCGCATCTGTCTACAGTTGTCGACTTGGCTGATGCACCGAAGGAGCAGCGAGCCGTTGACTCTGAATGACTCACAACAATACAAGAAGCTCCAAAGCCGCCACTGACCAGTAGCGACGGACAGACATGACACCACTATGCTGCTTGGCAGGCTACCACAAACCTAAAAGCCGTTTGATGTGGCAGCGAATGAGGATCAGACAGAACGCTTCACTACCATATTTGGTTTCTTTCTGCGTTCAGAGCTCGAGGAGTTTGTTTGACACCCCGCCCACCTACCGCTACATCGGACTGTGTGAGTTCCACCAACAACAACGCAAGAGCAAAGGTGGCTACCGAGCAGCCTCGCCTTCCAAGACTTCAGTCAAGTCTACTCTGCACACTTTTCCTTCAGAAAACTATAAACCAGTTAAATAAAAAAGTACATTGTAAAATGATACATTTATGTAATAATACTACTTTGTACAAGAACAAATGTAAAGTTGTTCATACAAATTTTGCGATAAATTCCTGCCTTTGGTCATCCATCCCATCATAACTGACATTAGGATCTACAGATCTTTTTACATAAATCAAGTTGTCCTCACACAAACTTTGCAGCCCAACTCCTTTTTCCTGGTCTGGCGTTTGGACTTTGGTCTATTTGTCATTTTTGAGGTTTTTCTCTTATTGATTCATTAAACATGGCATACCTCTACCAGTGTTCTATAAGCTTTAGTCCAAACTTTTGATATGGACAAAATTTCACATTTAGATTCTTAACATTCATTAAGTTCATATCGCCCATGATGTGAGCACCAGCAGTTAATCTCACGCCTCAGCTGATGCTCACAAATACAGAATAAATACAACTCTCCAAACTAGCATCATTCTTCCACTTCTCAAAGAACTCACAGATCACAGCCTTTAGTTCAGCATGAGGAGTTTCAGATGCAGTTGAAGTCCAAAAGTAGTGGTTCATTTGGATAAAACTTTACGTTAGGGGGAGACATAATGAAAAATATTGCAGAGTTGTAGACAAAGGAAGTCTATGATTGTCTGGTATTGTTGGCCTGGAGGCCCAGTGATTGGGTTCTAAATATGATTTGTTGTTTGTTTGGCAATTTGACGGACTCTCATGCACATACAAATACGTGTTCAAACTGTGAGGAGGGACAGAATTGACTTTAGAATGGAAGTTTGACAAATAAGCATGAATTGAATCCGTACCGTTAGGATAAATGTATGAACTGAAATCGCTTATTCAGCTGCTTATCGTTATAGTGATATCGCAGTCATTATACTTCACGCCCATCCAGCAGCACCACCAGACTTCCTGTCAGCTGCAGAGCCACTGCACCGTCTCGTTATGGCTGATCACTCCATGCATGCCGTCCACAAACAACATGATCTGGCTGAGGGCTGAAAGAAACCGTTTTCTGTTTCAGTGACAAAAATGGTGGAACGTCACAAAAACCAAAAGTTCCAAACTAAAGCATCCATCCATCCATCAGATTCCAACTCATAAATGACGTAAATTTGCTGTCAAGAATCTGAAGCCATGGCGCCCAGTCGGGGCTGTTAGTCACCGTGACAGATGCCAATCTGAGGCCCGCGCGCCATTCTTCAGAAAAGGTGAAAGTATCTGATGTGTGCGTGGCACCAAGGTCTGACTTCAAATAGCTGAACTTTGTTGAATTCCCATCACATCAACCAATCAGGAACTCAGATGTGACGAGACGTGTCGATGATAGACTCAGAGGGTGGAGTCCAACTCCAACATGGAGACGAATCTGACCGTTCTCCTGATCTTTGGGATGTTATTCTCATTTGCATGTAGACAAAAACCTCCTCATTATTATTTTTTTTCCTTCCTCGACTAATGCGAGAAGCGCAAGTCACCGCATCAACAGAGGCGGAAGGACCGCTAGCGCCTGGCTATCCAGACGCAGCAGATGATGAGGCCTCCGCAATGAGAGTTCTGAATGCTTCGCAGCTGGTATTACAGAGATCGATCACCTACACTTTTTGTAGAGCCTTCGGTGAATGAATAAACTAGACTCTGCACGCCAGCCCAGGCTTCAATGCATACAGAGGCTAAAAGCTTTCTTTGACGGTAGCTCCTCCCACACGAGCGAAGAAATGGCGCTGCAACGACGCGGTGGACAAGAGTCTACAGCTTAATTTGACGGCGATTCATGTTCGTGAACCATTAAAGAATGAGTTAGAAATTAAAAAGCATTAAAACTTTGTGCTTTGTACTTTTCGCTTTCCTTCAGGTTTCACTGTTTGGAATTCGCTTACCTTCCTTCCGTAATTATTGAACGTAGAGTAAATTATTAGCAACACCGTCTTTTGCTATTGCAGTAGATATTTTTGTTCTCTCCTCGTTATCAAGGAGTCTACTCTGTTTCCTAAATATTTTCTTCACAAATCACTACATGCTTCTGATGTTCCGCCTCTTAAGTTCCAAGCGTTTCTCTGGCTGGAGTTCACCTTCCCTTCGACCATGACGTCACAGCAGGTACAGATGACCTTTGACCTTTGCTGGTTGTTTGTTTAGTAACACAGGTCTGATTCAGCTTTCAGACCCTGAAATTGTTTTCATGGGATCATGGTGGACGTTCACCTCTCAGGATGTAGTTCTGTAGTTGTAATGGCTTCACCCGACTTTGATGAAGCAAGTCAGGCCTTCAGAGGCGACGAACTCAGGAACCAGGTCTTTGTCATCCTGCAGAGACTAGAGGAACACGGATGAAACTGTCTCCCCGTTTAAACTGAAGCTGAAGAGAAAACGGAAATTTCAATTTCTATGTATGTAAACATTGGAGATCTTGATAATAAAGATACTTTGACTGACTACTTTGATGAGGAACGTCCTGAAACTGGACCCTCGTCGTCTTAGACGACAACACAAAACAATACAACACCACAACAACAAACAACAACACAGATTAACACGACTAGAATGAAGAACACGGAGCAAAGACACAGCAAGCTCTGACAGGACCGGTTCTGACTGGACTTTAGGTCTGGCGAGTGTTCTGGATCATTGATGAGAGGTGAGACACACCTTTCTGGGCAGTGATTCAGGCTGACTTGACTCTCCGCTTGGTTTGTCCAGCAGAAGGTCAGCATATTAGTTAAGGATTTTTTCTGTGGGCTTTACTTCACAGCTATTATATTTTAACTCTTACCAGCAACAACAAATAAATATTATTCTATTCAAAATCTGGATTTTCAACATTCACAGAAAGTACAAAGAAATCCACTTAGCAGATGATGAGTAACCATGGCAACCATCCAAACAAGCAGACCTAATCTCGCTCTATGTGCTTCTGTTCTTCGTCGTCTGTCTAACGGCGTGAAAGACACTAATTTCCACCCCCTACCCCACCCGGAGCAGAGTTACCTGGAAGAGCTGTTTGAGGGAGAACAGAGCCCTTCGCAGGTCCGGACCGTGGGAGTTGTAGAGTTTCTCTGAAACAGAAGAACAGGAAGCTTGAGCTGCATCTCAGACTCCGCATGCCTCAGACCAGGTGATGACATCACACATTCTCCAGGAAGAGCCGCTTATTTCTGACGAAGCTCAGACGCCTTCAGAGCCAAAGGAGAGCCTCAATCGCTAAAACCCAGATTTGATTCTCGATGTTCTTAAGCTCTGCATGAGCTACCGCCCAGGTATCTCACCTGGGGGCGAGGAGGAGGAGTCAAAGACAGTATTCTCTGGCTGGCAGCCTATGATCATGCCTTCCTGAACTTCCAATGAGTCTGGAGGGAATACATCTGATGCTGGTTTTCTTTTTCCCCCATTAACATTCAATATCAATTGAATACCGTAATTTCTGGATTATAAGCCGTAGCTTTCAACCCTGGGCTTATCCAATGATGCGATAATTTACATTTTTTCTAACAGCGCTAGGTGCTACAGAGCAGAAAAGGTAAGCTTGGAGACAGGAATGCAAAGATTACCGTAAACTTTCATGAAACAGGAATAGCACGGATAGATACTGACAGGAAATTAAAAAAGAAATACAGAGAGTTCTGGCTGTCAGTCACCTGTGCTGTCACTCATATAACTGACTGCAATGGAAAACTATCCCTGAACCATCCGCCTATTGACTCCAAACCGTCTCAGAGGAGGTAAATTTGAGAAGCTGGAATGTAATCACATTTGCATAAATAAGTCCCTTGCACTTTGACACACCCACAAGCAGCCAACAGCATTGGACGCTTGCTTCATTTAGACTTCGGTCATGGTGCAACAAAAGAAAACACCCATACTCAGTCTCTACTTTTGGCCGCAGATCCCACAATCCCTGCTGCCATTTAGACCTAACGCGGCACGTGACCGCCACGCATAAAATGATGCAGCTTAAGTTCAAAGTAATCGTTAAAGCAGAGTGAAAAAATCCACCATCACCAACGGGTTTGGAAAAGCCGGTCTGCTGCTGACAGAGACGACAGCACAAGTTCAGGAGAGAATTTACCTCAGAGGGACACTGACGACAACGAAGGAGAGACTGAGAGAGAGTGGAGAAGAATATCTGACACTATTCCAATCCTACACTGAGGAGGAAGACTTCCATGTTTCAGTGCACAGGAGGAAGATGAAGAAAGCTCTCAGTGACTTTTACGTTCATGTTTTCCAAACCAGCCCTGTTGGTTCTGAGTTACGGTGTTTCACTGTAGTGGAAGAAAACTTCCAGCACAGCGCAGAGGCAGGCGCTGCATAAGTTACTGCTGGACACCACTGTACCGTCTTTCTTTGTAAATATATCATGTGTTGAACTTTTCCTGCATTACTTTTTTCTTTCTTTCCTCTCCGCTGAAGGCTGACCTAATCTCAGGCAGAAGCTGCTGCAGCGTGACAGAATACGTCTGTAAAGACGGCGTCCTCATGGGAAGCTGGTGGGGTTGAATGTTTGACGTCCCAAACATCAGAACGCTCACTGCTGTAAAACAAAACCTTTATGATGCCGTCTGTGAGAAGGCCAAAGGCTTCGTTGCTCTGCCAGCATTCCTCCAGACTAAAACAACCAAAATAGAAACCCGTTGAAACCAGTTGGACCCGTCTGTCTCCAGAACCTCAGCGGGGTTTTGACCCTGCAGCTTCGTCCAGCTGAAACCTGCTCTGCCCACATTCAAAAATGCCAAAGAAGCAGCAGGGCGGTAAAAATTAAACATGTTTTTGCTTCTTCCTGGGATTAAAGGAGCTAAAAATACCTTTATCTCAACTCTGAGCCCCCAGATAAACACTAAGGCTGCGGGTCCATCCGGTGGGGGGGGGCACAGACGCTTCCACAGAAGAGTGAGACGGTTTTAGAGAAAGAGACGCAGCAAAACACCCAAGAAAACAGCTCAAGGGGTTTACGCTAGACCAGAATCCTAGGATTGATTAAAACTAACTAGTTTTGTTAAATTATTATTTCAATTTTCCTGAAAACAAGAAGAAACCGTTAAAAGGAAAAAGTCCAAACTGTTTTACGGTTTTAAATCTGTCTGGACCCAAAAAAAGAAAAACTTTGTGAAACCATAAAAATGTTGAAAATGTTAAACATCTGAAAACTGGTTTAACAAAGATAAAACGATATTTCTAAGAAGTTCTTTCTAAAGAAGCCTAAAAACGCTTAAAAAGATGAAATAAGGAAGAGTTTTTCAAAAACAGAAAGAGAAAAATGCTGATCATAAAACAGTGGATTGACCTCCTGACCTGCCAGAGCCTGAACCAAAGCTCAGCGGCGGCAGAAGCGGGAACTCGGGTCGCGGTTATCATCATCATTCCTGCCGACAAATGGCTGAATGTGAGGAAACGTCTTTGTTGTTCTGACTGAAACAGGCCTGAATGAGAGAAAATAGCCAAACTCTTCCCAAATGATCCAGATAATCACCGTCCATTAACACGAGGACACAGGAAATGACTCTTTCAAACAGGAAGAGGCGGGAGTCCAACCTTTTTCCCTCAAATAAACGCAGGTTGAGAACCTGACATCCGTCTGCTGAACGCTTCAGTAAAACAGAAAACGATCTGGGTTTGAATTTAGCCTTTAATTCGCCTTTTTAACGGATTGAATGATTCCAGGTGATGTGAAAGGTGCAGATGAATGTCTCCTAACAAAGTCCTTCCTTCCAATCAATCCTGGTTGTTTGTTGTGCTTCAGACTCTGATTATCTCAGAGAGCAGCAGCTCTGCAGTTCCACCGCATAAACAAACATGTCTGCGCAGACATGCAGACGGATCTGCAGACAGCATCTATTATGAAAATCTGTCCACCTTAAGAATTTCCCCCTTAACCCTAACCGTAACAAACAGAATGGCGTCTGGCGAGCTCCCGGCATGGAAACGTGTTGTCTGTGGGAAATTTGGGCAGAAATAGGTGAGCAGAGCGACAACATCAAAAAGGAAGAAGCCATGACGGATGGAGGGATGATTCCTGTTTAGTTTTCATAGACAGGAAGTGAGTCGCTAAAGTCGGAAGGGTGTTTCCTGTCACTATGGCAGCTGAGAGCTCTGCAGAAAAACTCCATGAAGGTCTTTGATCAGAGAAACTGCAGCTGAAAGTTTAAAAATCTGTGTTTAGATAGATTGCAGTTCCTTCTGTTCAGAAATGCAGCCTTTAAACCGTCACTGATGGACTTTCACGCATGAAACGACCTTCCTGTCCACCGTTCTGCACATTCTGAGCTTCACGTCTTCCTACAGATGCTTCAGTCTTTCTGTGTTTGTCCGCTGTCTGTCCTTTGATCTCACCCCCCACCCCTGAATCTGCTGATCCTCCATTTGAATGGACTTTCCCCCCCCCTGCCCCCTTCTGCTTTGTCAGTATGCTGACAACCCATGTATTTATACACAATAATGTTTGGTTGGGTTTGGGGACGAAACTATCAAACTATAACTTACTTCCATTTCAAAAAACCAAACTCCTCATGCTAATCCCAAAACCCAAACCCAAATCCCAAACCCGTCCCACCAACAAGAGAGGCCAAATCTATGAAATAACGTTATCAGTAGAGAATCTGAACTAAAGACCAGAACCTTTGACTCCTGAGTCTAGAACGTTCAGATGCTGTGATCAGAAGTGATCCCCGAGCCAAAACATAAAAATGAAAAATAAAAAAGGTCAATCAGTACAAATATATATATATATTTATATATTTATGTATTTAATTAAGTCTGAGTATAAAGTTTGAGGAATGTAGAGAAATGTATTTAAATATTTTGGCTGTTTACTCCTCTGTGTTTTGAATAAATGTTCTAGCCCACGGTGAAGAACTTCACACTCACATGAAAAAACCAGCATGGGTGTTCCTTTGGACCGTCAGTTTCATGGAGGAAACCATTTTGAACGAATGTAGGACCCCAGCTCCTGCTGAGGGGCCATGGGACCTGTGGCAGGGGGGCCCTGGGGGTGGGGTGACCAGGACCTGTCCTTCCAGCAAATGTGCTGCACTGAGAAACTCTCCAAAAGGGGGACAGGAACTGGGAGCTTTCTGTTTCCCAGGGGCGATTAAACTGGAGATGGGCTCATAGCGGTTCCAGAATGGACTGTCAGAACCTCCAGGAGCCAAACAGCTGACTCAGAGGAACCGCAGACAGAATTACAGCTCAGTCAGAAAGTTTCCAGACTCCACAGCAGATTTTCCATAAACAGGCAGAGTTTCTTGTGCCTCTGCAGCTCAGGAAAATCTGAAACTAAAAACAGGTTTATAACAGAAGGGAAAACGTCAGCTGATGAACGCTCAGGAACCGCTGCACAGGTTGCCATTCGTTTTCAATAGGGAAGTCCTCACTGCTGTGAGGAAAGACTTCCTGTTGCGAAGATTTCAGGAGACACGCCCAGTGACTGCAGACGTCACCAGGTGTGTCTGATGCAGCGCGCTGCAGGTCAACCTACTGCTCATTTAGAAACGTCTACTACAGATACAACAGTTAACCTTTTCATTTTATTTAAATCTAGGTTTATACACAGCGCAGCCCTCTCTCTCTCCCAAGCTGTTGCTTAAACAAGTCAATGATTTAACAACACAAACCTGCAACCGTGTCCTGACCCGCATAGCCACACACACAGAGAAAGGCCCACACCCACCACTCCCAACAACTCCCGGGCAACCAATAACTTTCTCGCTGATCCCTGCCTCAGAACTGTGTCGACAGACCGGTTGCTGGTTCAGAGCCTCCTCACACATCCAGACCTGCAGGAGCATTTCTGCTCCATTGAACCTTATTTAGACAAGAGTTCAGCACTTACGAATATCGCATGCACACACGTACGCACACACGCTGCATTGCACGACGTGCCACATGCACGCCAATGCATGCACACGCATACACATGATATACACATGCACGACACGCACACACACGCATGCACACACACATCGCCATACCGCACACACGATCTGCCACACATAATTACCCAGGATGCAGTGGACGCGCACGGAGAGCTGGGTCCTCAGGATCAGAAGCGGCTTCTTCCCATTCCTGTGGAAACAGCAGACGTCACAGAACATCAGACGCTCTGGTTCTCAGAGCAACTGCACGCAGCGACGCAGGCGGCCTGCTGGGATCGTGTGTTTAAAAGAATGACGCCGGAAAGAATGGAGAGGAGGACGAGAGGAGGAGGAGGCAGCTGCAGACCGGAGTGGGGGGCATGCTGACGCCCCAGTTCCTACGCCTACAGAGGAGAAAAAGAAAACGCTCTCACGCCACGTCGTCGTAGAAGCTCTCCAGCTCGTCCCGCTGCTCGACCAGAGACAAGTCCAGGTCCAGTAGTGCCTGCCAGGACTCACTCTGGAGGGGGTAACCTCCAGCTGTCGGAGGAAGAGGAGAAAGGAGGTCAGTTGAAGAACGTCGGAGAACCTCTCCTATCAGCAGCTATGACTCACATACGCAGGCAGAAGGGTGGGGCAGCATTGTTTGTGTGGAAGACATTACATGCATGCAAAAACACGCATTGGCCAATACGTTAATCTGTAAAGTTCTGCACCCCATCAGCCTGAGGTTCTGGTCGTTCCATCTCCCAGGGGACAGAAGATGACTGCAGGAGTGGTTGTATTGGGATGAATGGGGCGGAGCTTCAGGAGCTCTCAGGAACTGACTTGGACTGAGGAGGACCGGGATCCAGTGTGGCTGAACTGAAACTGGCTCCTTCACATTCCTCTGAGGACAACCAGAACCAGCTCCAAACCTGTGCTGAAGAGAGGTTTTGCCGCGATGTCACTCAGCTGTCGTCCTGGAGCAAAGCCACGCTGTCTCCTCCGCTGAACGCAGCCCCACTGTAAGCAGTGCTGTTTCAGGCTGAGTGTATTTCCGTCCGTCTGAGTCACCGCGCTGCTGACATCGGCCGGGCGCCGGGACCCGCAGGGCCGCATTCCTCTCAGCCGACGAGCGCCATGCCCAGTTCCTCCCTTCAGTTCCCGGATGATCCGCTCCCTTCAGATCCTACAGAACATCCTGAGCAGTAGCGGGAAGTACGGCACTTCCAGAATCCTTCTCCTTACAGTTACAGCACCGCATTTCTGGGCATAAATCCAGTACTTTATACTCAGATGATTCTCTGCAGCTGAGTAGTTACCCAGCGGCCAGCCAGACCTACTTTATCCTGCCAGGTTGTTGAGCAAATCCCCGGATGTCAAAGGATCAGCGTCCCAGGACGCGTCACCCGCCATCACATAGGTCGATCACTTCTGTCCCTCATGGCGCCCAGGTTCTCCCAGCGCTTGATCATTTGGTTCTGACGGGCGCCTCAGCTTCCTGTTAGAATCCTGATTTGCTGATTTACCATTTACGAAAATCCATCAAACTGATGATCTCTGCTGCCAGTGACACGCAGAGGCAGGAGGATCTGCTGGAGTCGCGCGCGTCGCAGGGAAACAAGCGCCCACAAAAACTCAAGTCCTCCTGGGACAGGAATCAAACACCCAACTGGAAGACGCCATGACCCCACAGCAGCACCTCAACGCTGAGGTCAGATGGAGCCGCTCGTCCTCTGCCATCCTCTGAATAGAGAGACTCTGCAAGAGCAGATGTCTCTGCGGAACCCCTGCCCTCATCCTGGCTCGTCAGCAGATTCTCTCTAGAGGTTGCAACCCCACAGCCGCACGTTAGGCAAAACTGCACGATGAAAATACGCCAACTATGAGGCAAAGTGAGAAAAGCTGTGAGCATTTTCAGAGATGGATCAGGAATGAACAACGCTAAAACGACGGAACAACACGAAACCACGAAAGAAATACTTGAAGTAATCGTAGAATACGACACGCGCGGTGGTTATTGTCCCGCGAGCATGCAAATTCCCAGCGGGGATCCGCGCGCCCGCCACCCCATTTTAAGTCCTGCAAGCTCAACGAACCTCACACGGGTTCTACTCAAACCTAATCACCGTCAGACGGTTCTGCACTGATCAACCATATCAACCAGCCGGAACTTGCAGGAGGTCAGATGCGTCAAAACACGTCCGTTGCTCGACACCAGCCGAAGGACCTGCTGAGTCGCGATCGTCCTCGCCGTGGTGCCTATGTCCTACCGTCTGCCTGTTCAGGCTTTATCTGTTGTTTACAGGCCCTCGCCCACTTCCCTCCGCGCCATCAGGCAGCACACCGCAGGCAGGAGGGGGCCCCATGGTGAGAATGGATGGAATGTCTCAGATATCTTCTGTAGATCTACCTGCAATGCGCAGCCCTGTGTGTGATGGTAACAATTAGAGTCTGGAAAGGTTGGAAAGAAGTGGAACTCACTTGAGAACCTCAGAGGATGCTTCATTCCCATTGATTTCAGACGCGGAGTGTGGAGCCGCTGAGCAGGAAGGCTGACGGAACCATCACCAGGAGGACAACGGAGAAACCAGGAGAACCAGAGAGAAACCAGGAGAACCACAGAGAAACCAGGGAGAAACCACGGAGAACCAGAGATAAACCAGGAGAAACCAAGGAGAAATCAGGGGGGAACCAGAGCACTAGGAGAAGAATATAAAAACAGGAGAACCACAGAGAACCAGGAGAGTTCAGGAGAACCAGAGAGAAACTAGAGAACCACAGAGAAACCAGGAGAAATCTACAGAGAAACTAGGAGAACCCTATAGAAAACAGGAGAACCACAGAGAGAAACCAGGAGAACCACAGAGAAACTAGGAGAACCACAGAAAAACAGGAGAACCACAGAGAAACCAGGAGAACCAGAGAAACTTTCAGGAGAACTAAGGAGAAACTAGGGAAATCCAGGAGAAACTAGGAGAATCCAGAAAACCTGAGAAACTACAGAAACACCCAGAATCAGGAGAAACGTAGAGAACCACGGAGAAACCAGGAGTAACCACGGAGAAATCAGAGAACCAAAGCAGAGAAACTAGGAGAACTACAGAGAAACTTAAGAAACTACAGAGAAAATCTAGGGAGAACCACAGAGAAACTAGAGAACACTGGAGAAACCAGTTGAACCAGGAGAAACCAGAGAAATCCAGGAGAACTATATATCCACGGAGACAGTGGAAAACAGAGGACCAGGACAGCTGATGACCCGTCCGGATGAAGCCGCCTTCCACACGGGAGATGTTCTGGATATCTGGTTCTGAAGAACCACGCCTCTGATGCCCATGGCCAGTTCTGCTGGACTTATTTGACTGAGCCTGTTCTAGACGTGTTCCACTGCAGAGGATCCAGTACGTGTCACTGTTTTATGTTACAGGTATGCTGGTCACTATTGCATCATCAACAAATATTTTACTTTGGCTATCCTCTGATCCGCTGACCTCAGAGGAGCTAGCTGACAAAGGTGTCCACTTTAGGGGAGGAGCAAAGGACAAGCATCATCTCTAGGGGAGGAGCTAGACACAAAGGTGTCCATCTCTTAGGGGGAGGAGCAAAGGACAAAGGTTTCCATCTCTTAGGGGGAGGAGCTAAAGGACAAAGGTTTCCATCTCTTAGGGGGAGGAGCTAAAGGACAAAGGTGTCCATCTCTTAGGGGGAGGAGCTAAAGGACAAAGGTTTCCATCTCTTAGGGGGAGGAGCTAAAGGACAAAGGTGTCCATCTCTTAGGGGGAGGAGCTAAAGGACAAAGGTTTCCATCTCTTAGGGAACGCTGTCGGAACAACAGGAACGTTCTCCAAACCGCTGAGGCTTCGTCTCCTGATGGAGCTGACAAAAGGACAGGAGTGGGCGTGGTCTCCTCAAACAGTCTTAGCGTAAAGGGTCAGAGGTCATGGCCACGTTCACGTCTGAGTGTCGGTTTAGGAGCCGCAGGAACCGCTGAATGTCTTCATCTTCATCATCATCATCCAACAATCAGGAATGATCTAACAACATTTACTGGTAGAGGCGCGATTTGTCGTCCGCAGACCTGGCTCAAGTAGACGAATGGTTGGCGTAAGAAGTGACTCAGCCGAAAGTGGATTCTGGGAGGGCGCGGCGCTTGCTGCGTTTCACTTCCCGTCAGGAAACCCGACTTTCGCAACGAGCGTTCTCCAGACGGAAACGTTTGAACATTAGCGACCTCTGCAGAACCGATTTGACGGTTCTGAAGGATCAGATATCGTTTTCTGCCTGAGTGAAGTTCTGCGTCAGTGATGAGTTCACTCCTAGAACATCTGGCTGTGGAGTGAGGAACAGGGTCGCTGGAGGTTCGACTCTGTCTGCCCATACGGTCGCAGCGCTATGGTCTGGCTGCGTGGAATGTAAGGCCGCCCTTCCTCCAAACAACGGCACGCTCTGGCGCTAGAGGAAACCGGGCGAGGTCCGCCATGGGTGAAGGTCCGGGCCCAGGAACTCAATGGTTTCATTAAAAAGGTTTTGCTCTTACTGCATCTATGAAAATTCAAACGTCTCGCTGTTATGACAGAGCTCCGTCCGGGTTCTAAGAGCGCCCATCAACTGGTCCGATCGCGTTCGTCATCGGAAGGCCACGCCTAAAAACTTGTTCTTTTGGGTCGTCCATGTGGTTCTCCCACGACCGCAGTACCCGAAGATGCCAAAGACTCGGAACCAGACGGGAACAACGCTCTGTCTGACGTAACTATTTCACACAGGAGCCGCCACTCCGATCTCAGACTGATCCAAAATCAGCCGACTCTGGCCACAGAGGCTACAGGGGGTCGCTACGCCGGCCCATCAGGGGATTTTTCAGCGCCCTCATGTCCGATTTTAGTGGCTACCATTAAAGTCCGGTGGGATAAGAACGCCAAGCGCTGGGTTTGATTCTCCTGATGTTTACGCTACGCTCCGTGATCTAACACTACTAACAAAGATTGCCGATCGCTTCCTCCCTGACTATTGTTTAGCAAAAACAAACAGTGCAGGTTTGTTGTCCGTCATGAGCCTTCGTTTACACACCAACAATCATTGATAGGAACGTATCCCATTTCCCCTTTCATGATCGGGGGGGAAATGAACTCCAGCCTCTCACTTCTTTGGTTTAGCCGTAGTCCGTAGTTTTTAGTCGCCAAACGTAGAATAGGGAGGGGTATGCCAGCATATGATCTGGCAGCAACTGCCATTTACCGTGATCAGCTGAGCTAATCGCGAGACTCTGTAAAGCCGCCATGTTTACGCCGCTTATCTTTTGTCTTGGAATATGAAATTACACATAATGGAATTACTAAAAGTTCCAGAAATTTCACATTAACGCATTCAGTTTAGCCAGGCACTGATGATTCTGTACGTACATGTCAAAGCAGAATTACATCAGAGATAAGTCGAATCAACCCAATATTGGTTCATCCCGATGACTGTCTCAACGAGAGGCTTCACTGGAACGCTTGTCTGCAGAACCCTGGAGATGAAGGAACGTCGGCTTCGTGCTCACGGCACCGAGACCCACCAGGACCACCAGAACCACCAGGACCACCGGGACCTCGACCTCCAGGAGTTCTGCTGCACCTGAAGCAGCTCCAGCTTCATGCTGACGAGCGGGACCAGAAGGCAGAAGAACTCAGGAGAACCGACATTTGTGTGAATCAAGATGTTAACGACAACGGCCAGCTGAGTAGCATATAAGATCCCAGATCTGACTATCAGACCAAGGTCCAAAAGATGGAAAATCGGTTCCAGAAACTGAAGGAGATCTGCAGGACTACGGTCCACAGAAACATCTGAAGAACATCTGTCCTCTAGATCTTTCGCGAAGGGGAAGAAATCTCAGCAGCCAGAAACTCCAACTACAGATGCTGGATCTCTACATATCCAGAGTAAATAGATCCGTAGAACCGCCTGATCGTCTTGGTTGTTCCTCCACAGAACGGCGCTGACCTCAAAACCCTGAACCTCCAACACAAAGACCTCAAGGAGAACCGCTCTGATGAATGGCAGCTCACTGCCTCCAAGTCTGTGGCTGCAAGAATTGTGTGAAGGATTTGAGGAGATCCGGACTGTCCGTCTGTGACTGAGAAAGCACGGACAACTGTCTGACTCCAGCAGACCAGGTCTCTCTCTGATCTGTGACTGCAGGTGGAACCAAAAACTAGGAGAAGTTGGTTTGTGAAATGCTGGGAAGGAAGGCGGCTGGAGTGTGAGGGTGCTAAAGCTGCCTTGCTCAGCTGCACAGAGCTGGGAGAACCTGGAGCTGCAGACTATGGGCCTTCCGCGCCTCCTGCTGGTGCCAGCCTTATTTCATTTAGGACTGGTTCTGGTCAACCAAAAGTTTGACCAGAATCCAGAAGGTTCTCCAGAGGAGCTTCCTGAAGGACCAAACGAACCTGGTTCCGACCCACCCTGGCGCCTGCAGCAGCCAGGGATCCCTGATCTGCTTGCTACTCAGAGGCAGGTTCTCCCAGGTCCACGGTCGGAGGTCTGCGCCGTTCGGGATAGTTCGTACAGACAACGTCCGAGTCCTCCGTGAACTGGAGCCGGCACGTGACGGAGGACATGGCGGAGGAAGCCGCGAGCCGCTGACAGAGAGAGCGGCGGCGGCGCGTGCGTCCTGCACGGAGGAGACTTGAGAATGACAGGCGCGTCCCGGACGACCAGCTGAAGGGGAGCGCGCGCCCACACTTCCGCTGCAGCCTGTCAAAATAAAACCCGAGTCCGCTTTTAGGGAAAAAAAAGAAACTTTTCTGAACAACTGAGCATTCTCTGGAGGCTAACGCTTCTGTTAGCTTAGTCTAAATCCAAAGGGTTCAATCCTAATAGTTGTATTAAGTTTATATTATTTTTATCATGTAAAAATGAGTTTTTTCTATTTTATTTTAGTGTTAATATAGAATCAAAGTTTTTTTTTACAACCATTTTAAAAACAGATTTGTTGTCATTTATGCACAGGCGCCTCCTTTCTCACAAATGAAGCGTTAGTGTGTCCTAAAAGAACATTTCTTCTCCTTTTCTTTGTTGTTTACGGAATATGAACGTCCATATTAATGCTGTAAATTATAGCATATTTTATTTTTCATTGTTTCCCCTTCATCAAAGAGAAGTTAAAACTCAGATCAATGCTTTTATTGTGAAGGGTTGTGGCTTCCCAGACCAAATGTTTGATGTTTAGGGAGCGGAGTCTTTGACCTGAGCACGATGACGTCATAGTTCTTACAGTCTGGGAGGTCACCGCGTTCTGAGGACGGGTCAGCTTGACACGCAATTGAATAATTATGAAGGTACTGGAATTCAATTCAAATACAATCTGCTAGGATCGCGAAGGTTACGCCATCGCGTTTGATGTCATTTCAAAAATATATCAAATTTTAACTTTGAAGTATTCAGGATGACTCTCTTCCATTGAGGTGTTCTCCTACCATGACAAAGGGTGGATAAAGGTGGAAAGATTTCTATGTAATCTTGGCGGACACCAGTGAAGATCACAAACTTGAAGAAAAAAGGTTCAGAGCACTGTCTAGTGCGGGTCTAGAGGATGACCCTCTGTCTAGTGGGTCTAGATGACCCCACTGTCTAGTGGGGTCATCTAGACCCACTAGACAGTGGGTCTAGATGACCCCAACTCCCAATGCTAAGGTGCCTAGGATAGAACATACAGAATCCTCCATTTTATCTCAAAAACAGACAAAAAGGGATTTCACCAGCTTTTCTCTGACTTTGTGAGTATATCAAAGTAGAAACACATCATCAGGGAGATCATCAGAACCAAACCAAAGCATCTTTCCAAACAGCTTCAGTTACAGTGTAGAACAGAAAGAACAGGAACACGGTTAGCAAAAGAAAGCTTGATGATGAGAAATAAAATGAGTTCAAACTAATAAAGATTCTATGATATTCACCTCCAGTTCAACACGTCACTTCGTTTTCCAGCAGCGCCTCTGAGAGTTGAATAGAGGATGAAGAACATTTATGATAAACAAAATGTTCTGCATCTAAACAAGGCATTTCAGGTTTCCATTGGTTTGGCCTCATTTCTTGAAACAGGAAATACATCTAGAAAATTCTAGATCATTTGGCAGATGATCGATCTGCATTTGCGTGTTGATTTCTAAATAGTTATTTTTGATTTAATACTCAAGTAATTCATCTTTGTCATGTGCTTTATCGACATCTTATGATTTTTAATTCTGTTTGATAAAACCTAAGAACCGGATATTGATAAATCATGTAATTAAATGGTTATAGTATAACGGGGTGTGATTATATAAGTTCACTTCCTTCCACTCCCTTTCAAGCAATATTTATTAATATGTCTAATTATCCTAAGTTTGATTAGTTACTCTATGAATGTATAACTGATGATTATATTGCCTTTTGTGTATTATTTCTACTTAATTGCTTGAAATAAACCATTTAAAATCAAAAACAGTCTTACAGTTCAGCTCAACACTATAGATCACTTGCAAAATCTAATACATCTCCCAAAACTGTTCACTCGTGCTTCAAAACTAAATTCCTTTCCCATGAAAAGAGTCGTGCCACCAAAAAGACAACATTCTTCAGTTGCTTTGGCTCATTTCTCTTTGACTAGACTGACGCTTTCTCAACACTCTTGGTGCTTTTGTCAAAATAATGTGGATGGTTCAGCACAACGCCATGGTTCAGCTGCAAAAGCTCATATCTCTCCCAAAACAATCTACCCTGTGTCAAACTAAATTCATTTAAAAACAGCCAGTGCCCTAAAATACGTTTCCTCCCTACATTGTGGCACTGCAGGCAATGGGAATGATCAGATACCATCACTATAGCAGAGGACCATTGAAATATCCTCATGTCCACCTTCAGCTTAGTCAGTCCTTTATTGACAATAGTTACTGTACCTGTTTTTTGGTGTAGCTACAGAATACAATTTTGTATAAAACTGAGGAAAAGAAAATGATTTAGGATGAGAGTTTCTAAGTTTAACAGCACACATTGCACTCATACTGCCAAGGAAATTCTAACCATTATCATTCACACAAATAAAGTAACTTTCATACATCAGAGTAAAAAGAAATAAGCCACAGCATAAATATACTTTATAATTTAAAAGACAAACAAAAATGATAATGATGCAGCCCACAGTACTGTAAATAATGCTTAAGTTACATAACTAACAGTTCTTCACTGGCCACCGTCCTCACACTGCTGTCTGTCTGGGCACAGATTCTCGTCCACATCACAGCGTATTTTCTCCCTTGTGCAATGCAACAAGGAAAACGGCATGCATGTGGCAACCATCCTACACTGACCTGCTGTAACATCCTCAGATCGCAGCATCCATTGCATGGAGCAGGACTCTGACTGGAGCTGATGCTCATCTCCACTCCAAGTGAGAAAACTCCTCACAGGATTGAGAAAAGCGAGAGTAAGGTGGTAGGAAGATTGCAACATCCTTGGATGAGTAGTGAACCAGGCCTGATGAGCGGGCCAATGTGGAAATTCACATTGTCTAAATACAACATATAGTGGTAGGTGAGGCCCTACGACCTCTGCTCTCTGTGATCAAACCAGAATGAAGGCGGTCCAAGAAGATGAGGATCTTCTGTGTGTTGTGGGCTGGCACAAGACTGGGGATGTGGAGTGGCCACACCATTCTCAGATATGGCAGCACACATAGCTCCCATTGCCCCTTGCTGGCCTGACTTCCTTCGTTAGTCAAGTTCTAGTTTCACCTGACTGTCAATTGTTGCAATAAATTCCTAAAATGTTCCAACACCATATTTTCGATTCATGGTATTATGTTCTGACTAATTTTGATAATTGAATAGACTATTGTATGTGATGATTCTCATACAAATGAAATGATGCTGACTCATTTTGGAGAGAACAACTCATTGACTGAGAATCAACAATCAATTTAGATCAACAAGATCTATTCACATGGAATTTGTGCTAAATGAAGGCCACTCTGTAATTTTTAATCCTTTAAAGATGTAATGAGACACGGAAATTTGATGAAACCAATGAGAAATGCCATTCTGTTGTGAACAACTGCAGAGTGGTCTGGAGGTTTGTCCATGTTGTTCTGAGAATGGAATTTCTGTTTCAAGAAATGAGCCAAACGATGGAGAACGACTGTAAACGTTGCCTAAAGACTTCTCTTCCTCACAGACTGAGAGTCTGTGGAGAACTTGTTGAGAACTTCTAGAGAACCTTTGGAGAACCGATTGAGCTGTCAGATCCTCATTATCTGATCAATAAAAGGAGGAAACAGTTTTTGCTGATCTCCTAAATCCCCAGAGGCTCAGAGGACTGAAGAGGAGCAGCATCAAACGGTTTCCGGGTCTCTGAACAGCTTTCCATCTGCTGAGACTTTACCACAGAATTCAGGTCTCAGCAGGAACCTGCAGGCTCCGCCCAAACACTCTCTGCTCCAACCCACCAGCCTTCAGACTGTTCTGTGAGGGAAATCCACTCCACCCCTGATCCAGCCGTCCGTCCATCTTCAGAACTGAATCCCTTTTGGGGTCACAGTGTTGCTTGAGCCTATCCCAACTACTTCCGGACAAAGGTGGGGCCAACCCTGAACAGGTATCAGTGTTCTGCAGGGTCACTCACCCACATAGAGACGGCTTCAAGTCACCAATCAACATCTGAATCTTTGGACTGTGGGAGGAAACGTGAGAAAAGCCACACATGAACGAGGACAACATGCAAACTGGGGTTTGAACCAGGACCTTCTCACTGTGTGGGACGAGTGCCAACCACTACACCACAGGGCAGCATCTGGACTTAACATGAAATAATAAAATGAAGAAATAAAAAATTCAGTAACAATCACCCAGAAAAGCTGAAAAACAAACAGAATAAATCTTCTCCTCTTTCCCTCCATTATGGAGACTGAATAGAACCGTCTCCACCAGAATTCCTCTGCAGCTTTTCAGTAGTAAAGAAAACATTTCACACAATTTACTAAATTCTACCAAAATGAGAAAAAAAAACACTTGATCACAACATTGATGAACAAAAAACAAACAAATAAACACATAAACAAATGAAGAAACAAACAAATGAACAAACAAACAATGAAACAAACAAACAAATGAACCAACAAACAAACAAATAAATAAACAAACAAACAAATTAAAAACAAATGAATAAACAAACAAATGAACAAACAAACAAACACACAAATGAACAAACAAATAAAAGAACAAACAAATGAATGAACAAACAAACAAATGAACCAACAAACAAACAAATTAAAAAAAAAATGAATAAACAAACAAATGAACAAATGAACAAATACACAAATTGACAAACAAACAAATGAACCAACAAACAAACAAATAAATAAACAAACAAACAAATTAAAAACAAATGAATAAACAAACAAATGAACAAATGAACAAATGAACAAACATATGAACAAAAAATGAAAAAATAAACAAACAAACAAACAAACACACAAATGAACAAACAAATGAATGAACAAAAAAACAAATGAACAAATAAACAAACAAATTAAAACAACAAACAAATGAACTAACAAATGAACAAACAAATGAATAAACAAATGAATAAACAAGCAAATGATCAAATGAACAAATTAACAAACAAATGAACAAATAAACAAATGAATAAACAAAAAAATTTACTAACAAACAAACTAATAAACAAACAAATGAATAAACAAGCGAATGAACAAACAAACAAATGAACAAATAAACAAATGAATAAACAAAAAAATTTATTAACAAACAAACTAATAAAAAAACAAATGAATAAACAAGCGAATGAATAAACAAACAAATGAACAAACGAACAAACACATGAATGAATAAATAAATGAATTAATTAATTAATAAACAAATGAAAAATTGAATGAATGAACATTTCACTCAGCGATTTGTACATTTCTCCACACATTTCCATACCTGAGACACAGGTAAGGGCTGTGAGGTCACTTCCTGGTCGTTTCAAAGTCCCGATGGCCGATGAATGAACTGATGAATGAATGAATAGAGAACCACATGCGCCAGGCGTGGAGGCACACCTGGCCTACTTTGAAAATGCTTCACTCAGGTGTGTTCACCTGTCTTCAACAAAAATGAAAGCAGGTAGAAGACAAAGAAGAAGATGACGAGTAAGAACGAGTGGACATGGAGGAGGTAGAGGAGGAGGCCCAGATATATGAAGAAGGAGACAGAGGAAAAGAGGACATGAAGTTGAAAGAGCCTGAACAAAGAAGACGGGGATCAAATGTGACCTAAGACCTCCGAGCAACATTTCCATCTGCACACAGACTTCAATGGTTTCATTGTTGGTGGATGACTTCAGCCGATTCTGCTCAGAAATCCTCCAGGTATAAAATAGTACATTAGAACTAAAAATCTTCAGTTGGTGTGTGTCATCTATGCTGTGCGGTGAGTGTCTAACGGATCTATTTGTGAACTTTCTCTCTGGATTTCAAACTCAGGAGTTTCAGCTCGATTATTTTCTCCAGCAGGGGGCAGCATCTCTCCATCGCTGCACTGAAGACTGGCTGCTGGATTTCATAAGTAAAGTGATGAAACTGGATGAAACACACACACATTTTCACACACAAACGCACACATACAAAGTCAAAGACACACACCTGCGCACAGGCAGACACATGCAATAGAAACATACATGCACACGGAAACATACATGCACACGGAAACATACATGCACACGGAAACATACATGCACACAAACACAATTTAAAAAACACAGACACCCACGCATGCAATAGTCACACACATGCACGCACACACATGTTCAGACACACACGTGCACTCAAACACGCATTAACACACGTGCACAGGACTTTGACCTCTGCTAACAGCGGCTCATCACGTTCCTGGTGACTCAGAGGCCACGCCCACTCAGCTGTGCTCATCTTTTCTTGAACTGTGAGGTCAGAAGGTCGGAAAGAGGAAGGAGAGCTGAGAACGTGAAAAGAAGAAACCGCTCTCAGACTCTCCTGATCTTTGACCTCAAGGTGGAGACATGTGATCCATCCCCCAACACCCCAACCTGAACTTGGTTTTGGCTCCACAGCCCTGTTATGAGCCCCTGTTGCCATGGCGACTGTCTCCCAACTTCTGCAGAGCAGCTGCTTCTTGTTTCGTTTCATGTGAGCTCGTGCTCTCCACCCAGCCGGTGAGCGAACTCTCTGTGTGCAGAGTTTGGATCTTTTCTTAGGTCCTCCTTCCTTCTTTATGAACGATCTGCTGGAAAGAGGGAGGCTGGGAGTGACCTTTGACCCTCCACCAGCCGAGCCTTGGTGTTCCCTCGAAAGGAGATCCAGAAAACACGAAGCAACAAACAAGACAAAGAACAAGGAAAGTTTCATCTTACAGGTGATAAGATCCACCCATCTTCAGAAAAACAAGAACTGGAACACCTCATGACCCGCCAAAGTCTTTCTGGCTAAGGGTGGAGGGAGGAGACTCCACCCCTTTCTAACATCTCCAGTATGGTTTTCCCAATTTAAAGTGAATGAGACACTTTAAAGCAGTGGTCCCCAACCACCGGGCCGCGGGGCACTTGGCACCGGGCCACGGACCGGTACCGGCCGCGGGAAATTTTGGCACCGGGACGAACAGAAAGAAAAAAATAATTTCCATTTTATTGTTTTTTTCTAAAAAAAAAAAAACGTTTTATTTTGAAAAGTTGCCGGATTCTCTCTGTTCTTCCTGTCTTATCCACCAGACAGAGTCGTCGTCAGTCCTGCAGAATCACATGTTCTGTAAGTCATTTAGGGGTCATTATTGAAAAATAATTCAACTGTACAGAGAGCATCTCCTCCACTTCCCAGCATGCAACTCTGTCCTCTACAACACCAGTAAGATCAGACCCGATTTTTTAGCTTTCTCCTTCAGGAGAATAATCACTGGACTGGATTCTGAAGAACGAAAAATGAATCCCGAAGAGGGTCGGACACAGGAACCACCGTTTGCCCCGCCCTCTTCTCAACAATGTTCCTAAAACTGGAGCTGGGCGGGTCAAACTAAAGTTTGACCGTTTGTTGGATTCACCTAGTTGTCAACCTGTCAATCAGAAAACCACACCCCCAAGAAGACAGGAAACTGGTGGACCTTCCAGAGTTTTCTGGAATAATCAAAAATCCACAAACACCACAAAGCTTCAGAAATCAGAACCTGCCTCCAGAGGTTTCTGGAGGAACTGCAACAACTGGAGCAACAACATGAAGTTCAGGAACAGAAGGCGGGGGCTCCGCTCAGACACTCGTCACCTCTCCCCTTCATTCCTGAGATCATCCACCCGCCTGCAGAATCAAGCCCTGCTGATGGTCCTGTCTGCTTCTCCCTCAGCCAACAGGGTCACATGTCCCGCCACGACCACTGCTCTCACTTCCTGTGGTTCACTCAGTCTTTCATACTGTCTTCATCGTACAGTCTTCATCAGGATAAAGTGGCTCCTCCTCTGCTGGATCCAACACTTTGCTGGTTCTCCTCCTCAAGTCCTCCTGGTTCTGGTTGATGTCTAGAAGATCATTTTCTCTGAGGACCTTTTCCTGAAGCTCTTCTGTCTGCTGGTTCATGTCCACCTGAGATGAGAACCTGCATGTTCTCCTCGTGTTCCTCGCCTGTAAATCAAACACAAACTTCTGCTAAAACTAAGCAAATTCATGAAAAAATACTTTTTTGCTGATGGGACCCGCCAAAGTAAAAGCTCCAGCTCTGTAGAATGCTGATGTTCATGGTTTCAGGGACGAGTTTGGTTTATGACCCCATCTCCTGATGTTTGCTCAGCGGCTGGGGTTCGGTGACAGCTTCACTGTTGTTCTTGGCATCAGACGCTGAACTCTGGAGGGTCTTCGTCCTTTGGACCAGACACTTTCACAAAGAGACAACTGGACCAGACCGGACTCTGGAGAACCACCACAATGACAAGAAAGAGCGCCCCATGAGTTCCTGAGACGGCGATAACAGTGGCGGCTCAGTGATGTCATGACGTCATTTCTGTTGGAAACAAACAGCGTTCTGGTTCTTTAGGAGTTTTTAACTTTACAGTGTTTTTAAAGATGAAAACAAAAATCATTTAATTAAACCGTTTAAGAATAAGGAGTGATAGTCAACTTTATTTTTGGAACTCATCGCTGTGCACTTTATATATTTTCAGACAAACATGAACATTTTCACACTTTTCTCTCTTTAAACTCAAAGTTCAAACCTTCACAGAAAAATATGTCCAGTTCTATAGAATCAAAACGAAGATCTGATCACGATCAAAGATTTATGTTGGTACAGCATGGAGGAGATTGATTGACAAAAGTGAACAGCCAATCAGGAGGCTGAACTCCCCAAAAAAGTAAATGTAAGCGTTTATGATAAACGTGTTTATGTTACACAGAAATACGTACAGGAAGCATGTTTGAACCACTCAGATCATCTGCAGCATCATGATGTGGTATCCCGTTACCATGGAAACCACAGCAGAGCGGGCAGCGCGATGGTGTGCGGCTGCAGGTTTCACCTGGTCCGGTCCAGCCGGTCACAGAACCGTTGCAGAAACAGTCTTGGATCTTCTAGATGGAGCTCCAGGTCCTCCTGAGGGGTCGCATGAAGAGGACCACGGCCGGCATGAGTGACAGCAGCCTGCAGGTTTGTCCTCTGCTTTGCATTTGGCTTGGCTAACCCCCCCCCCTCCCCCAGCATCCTTCCTGCTGAGGCAGCAGCCCGAGCCAGATCACCCCACGAACACGACCCACCGGCTCGCCAGCTGTTTCACAACCGCCGCATCCACAGGGAAGACCAAAACACACAGGGATCAGATAAACAGGCCGGGCTGGACTTGTGCAAGCTCCGTGGGGCTGTGTGGGGAGGACACGATGAGTGATGGACAGACACCCCCTCCTCTAAATACAGAGGCCCCCAGGGCTGCAGGGGGACAGCATAGCCTGAAACTGCAGTGAACTCTGAAGGCGTCATCTTCACTGAGGAGCTCCATCATTTGTTTTTGTTTACTCAGCTGTTCTTAATCCAGAGTATATCAACCCGTGTGCTATCTTAGATGACCCCCCCCCGTTCCATTGAGGTGTTCCCCCTACCATGACAAAGGTGGATAAAGGTGGAAAGATTTCATGTAATCCATGGACACCAGTGAAGATCACAAATCATTGAAGAACAAAGGTTCAGAGCTCTGTCTAGTGGGTCTAGATGACCCCACTGTCTAGTGGGTCTAGATGACCCAGGTTAAAGTACATAGGACAGCACAAGGGTTACTCAACTCACCTGTTCAGCGTCCTATTTAAGTCCAGTGAGTAAGCAGTTCATTCTCTTCCTTTACTGCAAGCGCTGCGTTCGTCGCCCCCCCCTCCTCCCCGGCCTCTACCTGTGAGCTCCGTTAGGGGTAGTTATTACCCAAAAGTTTATGGAGATCTTGCTTTATGTAATTGAACGGAGCTTTATGCCAAACATAAAGAATGTGAAAATAAATATCTTACTGCATGAGTTGTCTGACTCAAATGCTTTTAGTGTGTCACAATAGATCAGGGGTCACCAACCTTTTTGAGACTGGGGGCTATTTCATGGGCACTAAGTGGCATGAAGGGCACCACAGGACCTGTTTACTAAAAACCTCCTAGCCCCCCCCCCACCACCACCACCACCACCACACACACACACACACAATTTGACAACATCGTTTTGTGTGCACAATTTTTATTTGCTCATTTTACACAAAAACATGCATGAATTTTCTAGACTCGTATTACAGGGGGGTCAAACTCAGTTGCAGAGGGGGCCTAAATCCAAAACACACTTTAGGTTTTGGGCCGAACAAGAAAAACATTTATTGAACATTAAAGCTAAACTTTTAAAACTTTAATTTATATTAACTTTAGCTTTTTAACCATAAATATGAATAAAAAAGACACGAATATTAATCCAGAATAATAAATATATTCTGTCAAAATGAAGCAAATATGAACAAACAAAGCCAGGAATTATTAATAATTAGAAATAATTAGAAATAATACATCAAATTATTCTGTTTTCTTTGCTCTTTTGTCATTTCTTTGGAGCTGAACTGCTGACATCATTTTTAGCAATAAGTTCATTTCTGCTTGGTGTGTGATGTCCTGTGTGTGTGTCTTTAGTCCTGTGTGTGTGTCTTTAGTCCTGTGTGTGTCTCTGGTCCTGTGTGCGTCTCTGGTCCTGTGTGCGTCTCTGGTCCTGTGTGCGTCTCTGGTCCTGTGTGTGTCTTTGGTCCTGTGTGCGTCTCTCTGGTCCTGTGTGTGTCTTTGGTCCTGTGTGTGTCTCTGGTCCTGTGTGTGTCTCTGGTCCTGTGTGTGTGTCTCTGGTCCTGTGTGTGTGTCTCTGGTCCTGTGTGTGTCTCTGGTCCTGTGTGTGTGTGTCTGGTCCTGTGTGTGTGTCTCTGGTCCTGTGTGTATCTTTGTGAAACATATCAGAGGGATATGATTTTTTAAAAACCTTTTATTGTGAAAATGTGAAAATCATGTTTAGGTCTTATAAAACATTAAAAACTAAATCACAGAACTGATCACTGGGATTACTCCGAAAATATTTCTCATTTTCCTAATTTTGTGCCACTTTAACAGTAAAAATCCTCCAAAATCCTCAATACTTTCATAAACAAATGATCTATCGTTTATTTATGGTCTGAAAAAGTGCAGCTGTTTTCCAGCCTCCATTACCTGCTGTTCCATACCGCCATACATTTGACGATAGCAGAACTAAAATGCCACAATTACCAACAGCAAGCCCTGAATCCCCACCCTCTACTATCCAGGCAAGAACCGTCTTAATTCACCATCCTCTTACTTAGAACCGGACACACTTCACATGTACGAATCTGCTACCCCATGCAAAGCACAACCCCAGTTTGTTGAGAACGACACTCACATAAGTTAGCGGACAATCATATCTGTCTGTTTATTTTGAACACCCACCACCAGCCAAACAGCAGTAACCCTTGTTCTATCCTAAGCACTTTACCATTGGGAGGTGGGTCATCTAGACCCACTAGACAGTTGGGTCATCTAGACCCACTAGACAGAGCTCTGAACCTTTTTTCTTCAATGATTTGTGATCTTCACTGGTGTCCATGGATTACATGAAATCTTTCCACCTTTATCCACCTTTGTCATGGTAGGAGAACACCTCAATGTAAGGGGGGGGGGTCATCTAAGATAGCACAAGGGTTACTCTCACTTCTGCTCACAGCTCCCTCACTTATGGTGAGCGATTTAACACACCCAAGATTCCCCACTTCCCATGAGTCTTAAAAGCTGAAGACGGGGCGAACCCCCAGATCGCCACAATATATTGATTTGATATATGAGCAGGTCTATTTTTGGAGCATTCCCTGCAGGCGCCACAAGGGGTGCCAGGGGGTGCATGGGCGCCTGCAGGCACAGGGTTAGTGACCCCTGCTATGGATGTTATTTAGCACAAAAGCTAAATAACATCCACCCACCCACCCACTCATCCATTCATCCATCCATCCAGCAACCCTACAGAGGAAGCTCATTTCAGCCGCTTGTATTCAGGACCTCATTCTTTCAGTCATGAACCAGGTGAGTATTGGAACGAAGATCAACCGGTAAATTGAGAGCTTTGCTTTTTGGCTCAGCTCTCTCTTCACCGATACAGCAACCGCATAACTCCGGACGCTGCTCCAATCCGCCTGTCAATCTCGTGCTCCAATCTTCCCTCATTTGTGAACAATACCCCAAGTTATTTAAACTTCTCCACCAGGGGCAGGGAAACTCCACCCACCAAAAGATGGCAAACTACCGTTTTTCGATCAAGAACCATGGCCTCAGATTTAGCAGTGCTGACCTTCATCCCAGCTGCTTCACACTTTCCAAACTGACCCAATACAGCCTCCCTCTGTACCTGTTTGAAGCTCTCCATGATGTGGAAGTTAAAGAATTCCCCGATGGAGGCCTCAGTCAGATGTTCCCAGCAGAACCTCAGTATATTCGGGTCCCTCAAATCTGTCTGGCTTTGTTCCCCACCAGCAAATCCAACTCACCACCAGTTAGTGATCGGTGGACAGCGCTGCCCCTCTCTTTACTCAAGTGTCCAAGACACGGTCGAAGGGGGCCTGAAGTGTGCCAATCCTGACATATTTATGTTCTAGCTATGCTAAGACAGCAATGAATGTGCATTGTCCTAATTTAAATGCGTGAATGAATGAATGGATGGATGGAAGAATGGATGAATGAATGAATGAATGGATAGATGGAAGAATGGATGAATGAATGGATGAATGAATGGATAGATGGAAGAATGGATGAATGAATGAATGAATGAATGAATGGATGGATGGAAGAATGGATGAATGAATGAATGGATGAATGAATGGATAGATGGAAGAATGGAGGAATGAATGAATGAATGAATGGATGAATAGATGAATGAATAAATGAATGAATGGATGAATGAATGGATGGATGGAAGAATGGATGAATGAATGAACGGATGAATAGATGAATGAATAAATGAATGAATTAATGAATGGATGAATAGATGAATGACTAAATGAATGAATGAATGAATGAATGAATGAATGAATGAATGAATGAATGAATGAATGAATGAATGAATGACATCAGGAAGAGCAAAGCTGTGTCGTATAGATGAGTCATTTGGTGAAATGGGCCTGTAGAAAACGATCTACTTTAAACATGGAGACCTGCTGAGCTTTAGTTCAGTGACGCGAGAATACGAGTAGAGTCATCATGTTTGCAGATGATATCGTCGTGTATCCGCATGTCTCCTGTATGGACTGATTTCTTCACACATCCAGTTCAGTGTGTGGTAGTGTGTAGTTTGAAGTTGTAAGTGTGTAGTTTGAAGGGTCTGCCATGTTGTTGTTTTTGTGTGAGTTGTGTCTGGCAGAGAAGTTTCTGCTCACATACTCTGGTATTTTTCCATTCTCACCACAATTGTGAACCTTTGACCAGGAATGTTCTGCCTGCAGGTACAGATCAACAGTTGAGACAGGCAGCAGGTATTTCCAAACATCCAAATTTAGAAACGGGTGAGGTGAAGGCTTTGTTATTCTGTGACGCACCGAGTTATTTTTAAAACTGATTTATGACTAAAAAAAGAATGATTCAAATATTTCCCTGGAGATAAGAGTGTTGTCATCATCAGAGGAAACAGCCTCAGGCTCACCTGGAAGGTGAGTGAAAACATGATGGGCTCACCTGCTTCACCTGCGCTGTCAGGTCTTCATCAGGAGCTGAAGATGTTCGCCCAGCGCTTCACTGAAGCCTTTCCACTGAATGAAAGAAGATCTGCATCTTCAGGAGTCATAGTCCAGCCTGGAAAACACGTCAGTTTAGTTCTTTGTTCACCTCTAGATAACAAGACATGCTGAACTTGTTTTCTTATAATATAAGAAATAAAACCAAAACATCCAAAAGAGGAAAGAATTGGCAAACATGAAATAATAAAATAATAAACCAGGTTTAAAGTTTGCCCTTGACTGGATGTAGATCAGGGATGGTCCACCAGAACCCCCCCTTGGACTACACGGACCATTTAGATCAGCTGGGCCGATGTTTGGGTTAAAGTTCACTTAACCGAGAGTCAATATGCAGAGTGTGTGTGTGTGTGTGGGTGTGTGTGTGTGTGTGTGTGGGGGGGGGGTCGTATTTGTGGGAGTTGATCAGGGATTTAGCAGATTTGGAAAGACTATGGGACGGATTCTGTTGGAATCAGTCAGAATCGGTTGGATTCCATTGGATTCTGGTTGATTTAGTTGGATGCAGTTGTGTTCAGTTGGTTGGATCCCGTTGGATTCATTCGCTCTGAGAGAACGTCTCAGTAATCTCTGACAAAAACAAAAATAACTTTTTCTACGTGAAGCAAAGTTTTATAAAAAGGTTAACTTTAGCTAAACAGGCCTGAAGGGGATCAGTGGACAAAAAATGTCCAAATGCAGAATTTTGAGGTGAACAACTTGATGAAGGTGACGTTCTAGAGGTGATGAAGAACGACTGAAGAGAAGAACTTTAAGTCAGTTCATGAGATTCTCTTCCATTCGTTTCTGTCTGTCAGCTTTCTGTCATGTTTAAGGTTGGAGGGATTTGTTTTCGGATGTTGTGTTTGTTTTTTGTGCGTCAGTGTGGTTGTGTTTATGAAAAATGAATTATGAACAGAAAACCCTAAAACTTTTGGAAGCAAAGCCAACGGAAAAAACAAGACTTCTGAACTTTAGACGCTGGTCTTCTCATGTTTCCACTCAACAACACAGATTTCTCAGAAAGGAGAGCCGCTGAGGAGACCTGAGAGAACCGAACGGGCAGGTTCATCTGGCTCCAAAGACGAAGAATGCTGCAGAGAACATCTGCTCTTCATCCTCAAAAAGCTTTTAGAGCCATTAAGAGCAGGCGATCCGGGTCAGTACCTGTCGTCATGTCGGGTCCAAAACCGTAAAGTTAGCTGAAGAACCAGAGGAGGAACATCAGGCAGAACAGTGGAACCGTCAGTTTCCTTCTCTGGAAAGACAGAAGCACAGGAAAGAGGAAGGATGGAAAAAAAAATTAGAGAGCATCAGAGCTGTTGCATGATGGGAAAATCGTGTTTGCTGCAAAAACAGCAACAAAAGAGGGAACATCGGCCAGTCAGTATTAAGCATGTGGAAGAGAACGCTGCATTCACCTGACGGGAGAGGGGCTCCACCTGATGATAACGGGGTCTCACCTGACGGGAGTGGGGGCTCCACCTGAACGCTGGAAGATGTGATCCAGAACGTTCACACAGAACCGGATGGAGGGAAATCCCCACCTGCTGGAAAGGCTGCAGTTTACCATCAAGGACAACGGTTGAACGTTTGGATGAACTGAAAGTCGCTCCGACGTTCTGGACTGACAGAAACGAAGTGAAACGTTCTAACATCAAAAGGAAATGCAGGGTGTTTGGTTCCTAAACTACGGACAACAAAGTTAGCAGCTAGCGCTTTAATGTGTGTTATTTTTCAATTAGTTTTGCTGTTTGGTGGATATTTTTGGTTAATAGTTGTTAATAATCTAATCTGGATTAAGATCATTTCTGTCAAACTGTCTTTTTATTACAGGAAAAGAAGAATATTAAGAAAACTGTTAGAATTTACTGAAGTCTAACAGCAACATCTGTGGTTTTTCTGTCACACATGAGCATGAAGCCTCAGTCCAGCCGTCCTCACAGGTGGACCCGGGCCGTCTGCAGGTGAACGATGGTCACACCTGTATGGGGCAACCAGGTGACCTGCAGGAATCTGAAGGAGGGAGACGCTCAGGGAAAACGTTCATGTTTTCTACATTCATGCTGCAGCGTCGGGTCGTAGTGGACACTTCTACAACACGGGAGGGGGAGGTAGGGGGAGATGCAGGCGTGTCGTACAGGTTTTTCATTTTTTTAACCCCCCCACATCCTGCAGACTGAACAAGGAGCCGTTAGTTCTGTTCACGTCATACGTGCACGCTCCTAGCTGCAGCCTGACTGATGGAAATGAGAAAATCAGAGTGTAGTTTGTGTGGACGTCCTACAGGCATCATACCAGCACTAATGGATCACGTGCACACCCCGTGCACGGTTAGTAAGGTTTCAGTGATCTCACCTTACCAACAAAAAGAGGGTGGAGTAAAGACTCGCTACGACAGCATCACCTGTACGTCATAAGGATGTCCAACTCCCATTATTCCTACACGATACACTTACCTCGCGCACGATAATGGTACGTTCCATTTTCACCAGCGCGGGTCAACCCTGCTCTCCTTCAGGTTAATCAACCGGGTGCTTAGATGTGGAGTTAGAACACCGGCTGGTGGAACCAGACTCACCTGTTTCTGAGGGAAATGGTTTCTCCTCCTCCTGCTTTAGTTTGATTAGTGAACGTACAGCGAGTACTGTAAGTACATTCAGTACTGTAAGTACATTCAGTACTGTAAGTACATTCAGTACTGTAAGTACAGCGAGTACTGTAAGTACAGTGAGTACTGTAAGTACATTCAGTACTGTAAGTACATTCAGTACTGTAAGTACATTCAGTACTTTAAGTACAGCGAGTACTGTACGTACAGCGAGTACAGTGAGTACTGTCAGTACTGTAAGTACATTCAGTACTGTAAGTACAGCGAGTACAGTGAGTACTGTCAGCACTGTAAGTACATTCAGTACTGTAAGTACAGTGAGTACTGTAAGTACATTCAGTACTGTAAATACAGCGAGTACTGTAAATACAGCGAGTACTGTGAGTACTGTGAGTACTGTAAGTACAGCGAGTACTGTAAGTACAGCGAGTACTGTAAGTACAGTGAGTTCAGTGAGTACAGTAAGACGGTGGTCGTCATGCTGCGCGTGCTGAACCCTGCTGGGATTTGAACCCTCCCCTCGACCCCATCAGCACATGTTGCTCAGAGTCTCGGCAGCAGGCCGCTCTGAGGGGGCCGCTCTCTTCGCTGCCATCTTCTCCCCACACTCCCAGCCAATCAGAGAGCGCAGCCTCTGGGTGAGGGGTGGCCATTGCCTTGGTTGGCCCGGTCGTCCCGCTGCTGTTGCTCAAGCGGCCCTCCTCTTCCTCCTCCTCCTCCTCCTCACGCTCCGCGCTGCGTTTCTGCATCTCCCCAGAGGAGCGCTTTCAAAAGCAGCTGATGCAAAGAGCGGCCCCCGTGCAGCTAATGAGCAGATGGAGATCCTGTTTCTGATGGAGCTGATGGGACGGAGGCCGACAGAGCGAACGCCGCTTTCTCAACAACATCTGTGCTTCAACCGTCTGCTGACAGAAAGCTTCAGCACCAAATCCTGCGAGCAGTGATGACGCCCCCCCCCACTGCCAAAGCCCCCGTTTGGCAGGATTCATGGTTCTCCTCCACTTCAAAGGGCTCCTCTCCAAAACAGTGATGGTCAAACCCCTGTTCTACATCTACGGTGGTGTAGTGGTCAGCACTCTCACCTCCCAGTGAGAAGGTTCAAATCCCAGCTAGATCCATGAGTGGGTTCCCTCTGGTTCAGCGGCTCTATGGTGTCTCTAATTTGTCTAATTGTGACTGCAGAGTTCTGCAACAGACAGTTCAGGGGGAACACCGCCTGAAATAGGCTCCAGCAACCCTGAAAGGAAGGATGGATGGAGACATTTTCAATTTATTCCCTTCTGGGATGGGTCTGGTAGCAGGACCATGGACATGTGCATGGGGAATCAGGGTTTGATTCCCAGGGGGCACCATGAGCTTCATCCAGTGTGGGTTCTTGAGCCAGACCCTTCATGCTTTGCCCCCCCCCCCCCTTGTGGGCCCAGATCAAATACAGGGTTGTGTCAAGAAGGACATCGGGCGTAAACTCTGCCAAACCACCTGTGAGGATCATTGAAACCGGATCCTGACAGGTGGATCAGCTGATTGGCTGTGGCGACACCTGAAGGGATCTGCTGAAAGGTGAACAACCCGCTCTAATGAAAAGTGGGTTTCTGTTTTTTAACATCTTGTGGCATTTTCATCCTGATGGAGGACATTTAGAAATAAAATCCAGATTGAGCGAGTCCTGGTAGTCACCTGGTGACCTCACCTGGCTCCAGTCTTTTTCACATGAGCTTCATTCTGGAAGTTTCCAGAGCACAAACAGGGGTGTGTTTGAATGTTCACACAGAGCAGACCTGACGGCCGGAGTCACTGTGGATGGTTCCACTCCCCCAGTGACATCTCTGTTTCTGCTCGTCGGTCTGATGATTGACGAGCCTCAGGAGTCGTGGCGTGCCGGCAATTCCCCCGACAGCTTCAGATTTAGTGTCTCTCCATAACAAGTTAAACTCAGTCACATGTAACATGTTATGTTTAATTGGTGCGATCCGTCTCCCTGACTGACATGTGGTGAGTGTTCCCCATTATCTGCTGCTAACTGAGGACGACCAGCCTGCGTCAGAACACCAGGTCCTGGTTTCAGCTGAAGGTGAGTCCGCTGATGAACCTGCAGACGCGTGACGGCCTCCTGAAGGACGCGCCGGCGCTCACGGAGGCCTCTGCTGCAGCCACGGCACCGTCTTAGTGGTGACAGAGGTCACACGGCGTCATGCCTGGAGACACTGCCAGGCGGAGCTGATACTCTGCAGATGTCGGCACGCGTTTCCAGAGCAGCAGCAGCCGCGATGAAGGGAGGCTGGATTGAGCAACGCCGCAGCCCGGACGCTCAGGCCACAGCCAGACGCTTTCGCAACAGCAGCAGAGCTGACGGCTGTTCGAGAGCCGCAGGTTCAACCGCAGAGCACCAAGAGGTTCACGGTCCAAGAACAGTTCTGATCAGACGGCATCGCTGCGAAGAGCAAAAACGGAACCTGGAGAGCTTTCTTCAAGTTCCAACCAGAGAGATGTGCACATATTCTTTTTTATTTATGGAAGTTATGCAAAGAATAAAAATGGAGTAAAGGTTTCCAGAACAGAAGGAAAGTAGGGAGACGGTGGAAACAGTTCTTCTTCCCAGAGACATTTATCTACATGGATCATTCATGCTGAACCTGCAGGGTCTGAACCTGCAGGGTCTGAACCTGCAGGGTCTGAACCTTCAGGGTCTGAGCCTTCAGGGTCTGAGCCTTGAGGGTCTGAGCCTTGAGGGTCTGAGCCTGCAGGGTCTGAACCTGCAGGGTCTGAGCCTTGAGGGTCTGAACCTGCAGAGTCTGAACCTGCAGGGTCTGAACCTGCAGGGTCTGAACCTGCAGGGTCTGAACCTGCGGGGTCTGAACCTGCAGAGTCTGAACCTTCAGAGTCTGAACCTGCGGGGTCTGAGCCTGCGGGGTCTGAACCTGCAGGGTCTGAACCTGCAGAGTCTGAACCTTCAGAGTCTGAACCTGCAGAGTCTGAACCTGCAGGGTCTGAGCCTGCAGAGTCTGAACCTGCAGGGTCTGAACCTGCAGGGTCTGAGCCTGCAGGGTCTGAGCCTGCGGGGTCTGGGCTGAGCTGCCATCACAGAACATCGCAGGAACCTTTCTCTAAAATGTCGTGAACTTCCTGCAGACAAAATCTCAAATTTATGGGAGTTTTGCGTCTCCAGCAGATAAAGTGTTGTTGGGAAATCTGGGTCAGGCTGTGAAGACGAAGATCGATTCCATTAAGTGAATTTATCCGTAAGCAGGAACCGTCAGCGGCCCAGAAAGCATTAAGGGTCAGATGAGCCGCTGGCTGTGAGGCTGGAAGGACAGGTGAGCTCCTGCAGGTAAACACAGCCCACCATCAGAGAGCCAATCACAGCAGAGAGCAGAGTCTGACTCTCCATGTCCACTTGGACGTCCTCCATCAGGCAGTCGAGGTCACTGCCGTCTCAGCAGAGCCCCGCCGCTCAGAGCAGGCGGGGGGGGGGGGGGGGGGGCAGGATGACACGTGAACTGCACGCTTCTGCTGTTGCTCAAAGGTCCCTGGGTGATCGTTTACCTCCCCATCCCGCAAAGATAGACACACTGATCTGAGCTGTACAGAGGTTAGACACACAGCCACACAACTACACACACACACACACACACAAATGTGCGCGCGCACACACACAGCCCTCAATCAAACTCTGAATGAACCCGAGTTCACTGTTCTGCTGCAGAACCTCATCTGTTCAGGAAACTTCAACTCAAAGTGAGTCTCCGACCTGAGCAAGAGACCTGGTTTCCATAGAAACTCGTTTACAGAGTCGAACCTTCAACCTCAAAGATATTTGCAAGCCTCCCTCACAGCTTCTGTTTTAAAACACCAACGTTATTCAAATTGTTTGCTGTTGTACTTTTGTAAACTCTGGATTTCTCTGCAGTTTCCAGAAAGTAAAATACATAGTTCCCCAACTTATTAGCAGTTTCATTCATTCACAGGTTTTCTTTCAGTTAGTGACTCCTCATGTTCATCACAAAAATGGAGACAGCTCAAGACACTTGAGTCCAAAGGAGGTGCTGTGGTGGAGGAGCAGTGTTTTGTTATTGGACTTCTGTGCTCGTCATAGTTTGTCCATAATGAACACCATGTTCGAGCACAAGGGTGTCCATCAATACACGTGGCATCAGGACACCCTAGGCAGGAGGTCAATGATCGACTTTGTAGTATTTCAGGCGACCTTCGGCCTTGTGTCTTGGACACTCGGGTAAAGAGAGGGGCAGAGCTGTCCACCGATCACTATCTGGTGGTGAGTTGGATTCGCTGGCGTGGAAGGAGGCCAAAAAGACTTCAGAGACCTAAACACACTGCGAGATTCTGCTGGGAACGTCTGGCTGAGCCCCCCGTTAGGGAAACCTTAAACTCCCACATCCGGGAGAACTTCAGACAGGTACCGAGAGAGGTTGGGGACATTGAATCCGATTGGACCATGTTTTCCACTTCCATTGTCTCTGCTGCTGCTCGGAGCTGTGGCTCTGGTCTCTGGTGCCGGACGCGGTGGTGGACACCGGAAGTAAGGGATGCTGTCTAGCTGAAGAAAGAGTCCTACCAGGCCTGGCTGGCCTGTGGGATTCCAGAGGCAGCTGACAGGTACCTGCAATCTAAACGAGCTGCAGCCCAGACTGTTGCAGAGGCAAAAACCCGGTCCTGGTAGGAGTTCAGTGAGGCCATGGAGAATGACTATTGGTTGGCCTCGAAGAGATTCCAGCAAACCTCCCGGCACCTCAGGAGGGGAAAGCAGTTCTCTACAGGCACCGTTTTAAGTGCAGGTGGGGAGCTGTTGACTTCGACTGGGGATCTTGTTGGGTGGCGGAAGGAATACTTCAAGGATCTCTTCAATCCCGCTGACACGCATTCTTTTGAGGAAGCAGACAATGAGGACTTTGGGGTGAGGCTGTCTACCACCCAAGCTGAAGTCACTAAGGTAGTCAATGAGCTCCTCAGTGGCAAGGCTCTGGGAGTGGATGAAGTCCGCCCCTAGTACCTCAAGTCTCTGGATGCTGTGGGAGTGTCTTGGCTGACACGTCTCTGCAGCATCGCGTGTCAATCGGGAACTGTACCACTGGATTGGCAGACAAGGATGGTGGTTCCCCTTTTTAAGAAGGGGGACCGGAGGGTGTGTTCCAACTACAGAGGAATCACACTCCTCAGCCTCCCCGGGAAAGTCTATGCCAGGGTGCTGGAGGGTTCGTGGGAGTTCGCTCATCCAGTCCACATGTGTTTTGTGGATTTGAAGAAGGTGTTCGACCACGTCCCCCATGGTATCCTTTGGGGGGTGCTCTGGGAGTATGGGGTCCGGGGAGCCTTACTGAGTGCTGTCCGGTCTCTGTATGACCAGAGCAAGAGCTTGGTTTGCATAGCCGGCAGTAAGTCAGACTTGTTTCCGGAGCATGTTCGACTCCAGAAGGGCTGCCCTTTGTCCCTGGTTCTGTTCATAGTTTTTATGGACAGAATTTCTAGGCGCAGCCAGGGGCCGGAGGGGTCTGGTTTGGGGACCACAGGATTTCCTCTCTGCTCTTTGCAGATGATGTTGTCCTGTTGGCTTCATCAGGCTGGGACCTCCAGTGTGCATTGGGGTGGTTTGCTGCAGAGTGGGAAGCAGCTGGGATGAGGGTCAACACCGATAAATCTGAGGCCATGGTTCTCGACGGGAGAAAGGTATTTTGCGATCTCTCAGTGGGTGGAGTGTCCTTACCCCAGGTGGAGGACTTTAAATACCTTGGGGTCTTGTTCACGAGTGGGGTCTTGTTCACAAGTGAGGGAAGATCGGAGCATGAGATTGACAGGCGGATCTGGGCAGCGTCCGGAGTTATGCAGTCGCTGTACTGGTCCGTTGTGGTGAAGAGAGAGCTGAGCTAAAAAGTAAAGGTTTCAATTTACCGGTTGATCTTCGTTCCAATACTCACCTGGGTCATGACAAAGAATGAGGTCCCAAATACAAGCGGCTGAAATGAGCTTCCTGAGTAGGGTTGCTGGGCGCTCCCTTAGAGATAGGGTGAGAAGCTCAGTCACACGCAGAGAGCTCGGAGTAGAACCTCTCTTCCTCTACATTGAAAGGAGCCACTTGAGGTGGCTCGGGCATCTAGTCTGCATGCCTCCTGGGGAGGTGTTCCGGGCATGTTCCACTGGGCGGAGGCCCAGGGGAAGACCCAGGACACGTTTGAGAGACTACGTCTCTTGGCTGGCCTGGGAATGCCTCGGGGGTCCCCCAAGAGGAGCTGGAGGAAGTGGCTGGGGCGAGAGAAATCTGGGCATCTTTGCTTAGACTGCTGCCCCCACAACCCGGTCCCGGATAAGCGGAGGAAGATGGATGGCTGGATGGGTTTGTTGGCCGTTAGCTTATTGGGAGAGAATAATATTGTGAATAAAAGAAAATAACAAATAAATAAACCAAATGTCCAATAAAAACATATCAAATTCAAATAATAAAAATCAGACCTACAGACTTCCTTCATTTTTCAACATTTAGATTGTATTATCGGATTAATTTTAAGAACCTCATTCTGAATGTACTGAATTGCAAAAGCTGTTTTTTTAATATCTTGAAACAAAATATAAATGAAAATAAATTGTTTTTTCTGTTTTAAATTAAAATTAAGATCTGACGACATTTTTGTTTTCATTGAAACCATAGGGTCCCAAAAAGGCACGAGATTTACTGAAGTCCCCTTAAGAGCTACACAAGGGAATTCACACACACACACACACACACACAGACACACAGCTGTTAACACGCACAGGCTCTAAAAAACATACCAACACACTGAAACAAACAAAAATAAACAAACAGACACAAAAACACACACCTGTTAACACACACATCCTCTAAAAAAACACAAACACAAACACAGTTCTTGGTCAGATCTTAACAGATTCTGCTTTAGCCTGAACATCCAGCTCCTCTAACAGTTTACGCTCATCCGCAGGCAGTTGGTCATGTGACCTCATGATTGCTGGCTGCCAGTGTTAGCCGCAGTGCTAACCTTGCCAGGCCACATATTAACACTTTAGTTTAATGCAAAGCAGCAGCAGAGACTCTGCGCCAAAGACAGAACTCCCCCCAGAGCCATAATTCAAACAGGCAACAGTTCTCTTTATGTTCAGAACCACAAGGTCCTGGAGCCGGGCGAAGACCTGCCACGCCCAAAGGCTGCTGCACCGCCTCCAGAAACACTTGGCTGATCCTGCAGAGACTTGCAGAAAACACATGAGAGTAAGAGAGTAACCCATGAACACCTCACAGAAAAATGGAGAAACTGAGGAGAATTCTGATCTGGGAAGTTTGGATCTTCAGACTGTTTGGATATTTCATTCGGACTCAAATGTTCTGCGATCTGCCTCAGTTTGAGCCTCAGCAATGAGAACCGCGGCGACGAGTCTGAACCCTGTGATAAAGGTCAAACTGATCACTCTGTGCAGAAACGGGAGCAGAGCCGCCGTTCGATGATTACTGACACACCGAGCCGGCGACGAGCCGAGGGGCAAAAGTTCACCGACGCTTCGTCTGAGAGCTCAGACAGGCCAGCCTGACCCAGAACCAAACCGGGCAGCCGGTCTCCCGGGGGTACAGACAGTCAGGAAGTGCACATGCTCAGAGCGACAAGCAGTGAGCCCAACAGAACCAGACTAGGAAAAAAGCAAAAACCCAAAACACAGATTAAAATCCAAAACCTAAAAATAACAGAAAAAAACAAAACCATCCTTTAACAGAAGTGGGCCAACCAGAACCAAAACCATCTATGGAAACACACAAAACCTAAAATTCATTCAAACCAAAGACAGAATGGATGAAGACTCAAATCACTGCAAATGAGGTTAGGAATCAAACAGAACCCTGAGAACCTTTCAGAACCAGTCCAAGGTATAAGTTCTAAGACAAGCATAAAACTAAAACCATAAAACAGTTCAAACCAACAAACCCAAAGAGAAAAACTAGACTTAAGCGGTGAAGTTAAACTGAAATGTTGGTTTCCTCTGAAGGTTCTATTAGTTCTGCAGGTGTTCGTTCACTCTGATTTGGACCGAAAAAAAGAACTCTGGTCCTCTTCAGAATGACGGTCTCTGCTCTCCTGCAGATGAACTCTGGTGCGGTTCACTTCAGTGGGAAGGCAGACAGACTTTCCAAAGAGAGGAGGAGAACCAATGGGAAGAGGAGAACCAAAGGAAGGGGGAGAACCAAAGGGAGGGGGAGAACCAAAGGGAGGGGGAGAACCAAAGGGAGGGGGAGAACCAAAGGGAAGAGGAGAACCAAAGAGAAAGGAGGAGAACCATCATGGCACAAACCAGGGCAGAAAAATCTTCAGCCTGACACACCGTGAGTCGGTTGACACCTGGACTCAACCTTCTGCACCAGGTTTGGCTCCGGCGGAGGTGGGAGTTGTGCTGAGGAAGAGGGTGGCGGCTGCATGCAGCAGAGCAGCTGAGGGCGGTTCTGTAGATCCAAAGACCTTAACCGTGTGGGAGTTTACTGCCACCGGTCTCGTTCAGCTCGTAAAAGCTGCCGGTGACGTCACCCTGCTGAACTGCAGGTCACATGTTCCTGTGAGCTCGTCTGTCAGGTGACCAGAGGGCACCTGAGGAGGGCGGTGACTCGCTATCGCAGGGTTCAGACAGCGTGTTCTATCACAGTTGGAATGACCGAGATACGGCACACAATAAAACAAAGCGGCAGCCGCGCAGCTATCATCCACCTGGCCGTGTCCGGGTCGCCTGGAGATAACACCGCAGACGGCAGAACAGCCCTGAAAGACCTGGAACACTATCAAATATAACACGTTTTGTTAAGACTGAACAAAGTATGGGAGCTACCAGCAGGGGGTGCTGTAGGCTACATTTGTTAACACTGTGACACTTCCTTTAAAATTCATATTTACGTTTATTTATTGTTGATTGTTTCCTGATGAATTCTAAATTCTGATGATTTCTTTTATTTTATGTTTACACCTTTGATAAACAAGACTTCAAAGCTGGTTTAAAAATCGTCTCACTTACTTAAAACTCTACAAATCCTAACTCCAATCATGTTTAATATCATAATATGAATTTCATTAAATGAATAAGTCCTCTGGAAATCGTCAAGTTTCCCTTCATGATTACTATAAAGTCCAGATCCCAATTTTCATGAATGAAATCTTCCTCTATTACTTTACGCAGATGACACTAAAATATACCAAAGGCTCGATCCGGATAAACATGAATGTAGTTTTCTTTTTTTACAGCTGAGACATTTTAAAAGGAGTTCACTCGTTTGTGCCATATAAAGAGAAAAAATGAAATGGACTTTAGATGCAGCTATGGCCGTGCAGCGACCCGCAGGAAAATCGCTTCTGCCTCCATGTGCAGCTTTTGACCGTTCATCAATGACGGACAGGTCGTGGTCAGGGTGAAGGTCGGAACACCCACAAAAGCACTGCAGGTGCTGGACCTTTGTCTGACGAAAAGGAATGTGTACAAAAACAACTTGATGTAGGAACATAGGCCTGCTGGTACATCGAGATCTTCTCTTCAGACTCAGGTGTTTGTCCACCACAACAAACTGAACCACATGACCATGACAGCAGACGCACACATCCATCACACCTCACGCTACATCAAACCTTCACCTGTGAACGTCCAGGTACTTCAACTTCTGACTCGGTCCAAACCTGGAACCAGGAGGACTTCTACCTTTTCTGAACCGTCACCTCAAGCATGGAGGTTACCTGGTCCCAACAGCAAACCGCTCTGAGAGAACTGGAGGTCTGTGATGATGAAGATAAAAGAACCAGATCATCTGCAAACAGTGCAATTCACGTTTCACAGAAAGTGAGAAAGGATTTTCAACTTGAAAGAAAAAAATTGTTATTTTTACCAAAAAAAGTTTCATAAATCATCGTTCCGTCCATCTGGAACTACACAAAAACACGGAGACACTAACAGATACACACTGAGCATGCTCAAGGTTGGCTGTGACCCTCCAACAGCTGCTTCATGCAATTTACAAAAAAGAAGTAGAAACAACAACAACAAAACACATTTACCAACACACACACACACGCACACACACAGAGCCTCACAGGGCCTCACAGGGCCTAGCGGGGCGGTTAAGGTCGTCTCTGACAGAAGCAGAAACAGCTGCTGCAGACACACAAAACCAGAACTAATAGACAATGTTAACACAAAAAAGGATCTCAAAGAAAAGGAAACTCACAGATTAATGAAACTAAACACAAACTCAGGACAACGACTTGAGTTAAGAAGAACACAAAGCCTCCAAAACAACACAAACAACCGCAGACACACACAGAGTGTTGCTTTTGTGGGAGGGGTTTGTCCGTCCAGGTCTTGGTAGGCCCTCTGACCCGCTCTCCGGTTCTGAACCCGTGTGTCAGCGTTCCCGCCGCTGCTGCTTGCTGACACGCAGCCCGCGTTGATCTTGTTTACGAGTTGTGAGGCCTGGAAGCGATCAGCGGCGTGGAGAGGGCCGCTGCCAAACTCCCGCTGACGTTAACGGCCTCCGCCATGAATCCTGCTCCCATTCGCTCACCTAATTCCTCCTGACAAGCCCGACCCGGCCCGTCAATCACTGCCGCTCTGATTGCTCACAGACATCTGGAGGTCTGACAGCTGCTCTGAGAGCTTCGCCATCCATCCCAGAATAATCGCTTTCACCTTCGGCCTCCTCCTCAGGAAACATCTGAGAACCAATCCGGATCCACCAGCTGAGGTTCATCCTCTGTTCGCCTCAGGTCAGTCCCAGTTCTTCTGCTGTAACTGGATCAGCCAGAACCATGAGGTGGACCTCAGCGAGGAGAAATGACCCAACATGAAAACAACTCTGTGCAGTTCCAGGAATGACCACTAGGGGCAAAAGCATCAGGTAGCTTCTCGTGAGAACCTTTTCCTGCTGGAAGAGGATGGAGCCGATTCATCCAGTAGGTCCGTTTCTGTCCTGGAACATGGTTCTGGACTGTGTGAGCCGCCGTTAATGGGTGTGGTCTGTTGAATAACAAAGACGCCGTTGTCCACGAGGAGAACATCACCTCCTGAACCTGACGTGTCCGATGACAGGAGCCCGGACTGAGACGGTTCTGGTCCAGTTCTTCTGTCGTTCAGCTGTGACATCAACTTCCATCTGTCTGGTTTGGAGGCTGCAGCTGAGCGTCCGTGAACGGATCTTCCTGCAGGAGAGGCGAGTCCAGAACACGTTTTCCAGATGTTTCTGCGTGAAGAACGCTGCCAGAATCTCGCAGGAGGCCGACTTCAAGCAAATCCGTTCTGGCGTCGGTGGAGCAGGTCATCGTTCATTTTTATATCTGAAGCTTTAGAAGATTTCAGGTCTGCCAACGTGGAGCGGAAGCAAAGCATCGTGGGAAAAAAAAGTAGATTGCAAACTGCAGAAGAAAAAGACAGAGAGAAAGGCAGCACACACACACATAAACTCAGAGACACACACACACACACACACACACAAATGCACACACACACATAAACTCAGAGGCACACATACACACACACACACACAAATGCACACACACACAGAAACTCAGGCACGCGCACACACACACACAGAAATTTACTTGGAGGCTGGTTCAGTCCAGTCCGGTTCTGCTGGGTTCCAACAGTCCTGCTCTAGAACCGTTCCTCCTTTCTTCAGGACCTCCTGGTTTATTCCTGCTTCAGGGGGAAACGGGGACCTTCCAGGACCTTCATGACAGAGCCGTGTACCACGTGACCGGACGCTTCTTCCACACGTCACAGATTGTTCATGTTAACGTTGGACAGAGACTTTATTCATCAACAGACCAACATTTACACTTTAATCCTCTTTAAACAGAGAATTGGAGGATCCAAGGCTTTTTCATTTTTCAACCCGTCCACAGACCCCCACCTTACCAACGGGGTGGGGGGGTTGAGAGCTCGGCGTATATCAGGCCTGTCAGTCAAACGTTCGTGTCACTCAGACTGACGATGTCTGGGTGAGCCGTCAGAAGCCCCAGTTCTCTGTGATGACATCAGAGGTCACATGACAGAAACAGGAAGCCTTTTTCCATCAACAGGTTGAACGGACTCTGTTCCCCCCCATCCCCTAGCCCAACCCCAAGGGCCGGTACCATGTTGGAGTCTGAGAGGAAAGAACCCGGGCCCGTGTGTGAGGCTGAGCGGTACCGCATGCTCGGGCTCAGAATCCCTCAGTGGGGTTTGGACTCCTCCACCCCGGAGGCGGCTGCAGTGATGAGGTCACTGAGGTGTCATGAAGGCTTCAGATTGACAGGTATTTTTAGGTTCCCGCCCTCACCTGTGGTCATGAGCTTCAGAACCAAAGAGACCCAAACGGGCTCGGGTTAGCGCTGCTGCTGCTCCACATCCACAATCGACGTCTCTTTCCGTCACGTCTCCTGGACGCCTCCCTGGGGGAGGTTTCCTGCTGGAAGGAGGCCCTGGGGGGGGGCTGGGACTTTGGCAGACATGGAGGGGGTTTCCGTGGATCATCAGGAGACGCTGGGCGGATGTTCAGATCTCGTTACAGGAAGCTGCCGTCTAACGGAGCTGCAGACGTAAAACAGCCTTAAAGCAAAGGGGGCATGGTCTTTTGACTGACAGCAGGCTCTTCAGGACAGATCTAGTGGACGTGCTTCTATAGCTGTGGCCTCCTCCTCAATAACCGAGCAGAACCCTCTTCAAACCCTGGTCTTCCCACGTTCTGTCCGTCTGTGGATGAGGTTCTATTGAGAACGTCAGCTGGAGAACCGGGCTTTTGTCACATCACATCCTCTCCTGTGACCCGAGGATGCGGTGACCCGGTTCCGTCAGCCCGTATTGAAGATGCCTGGTGGCGAGGAGGTGTGCAGCCTCCAGAGATACTGAGAAGAGCGGCGCTCCTCTGATTAAATACCTGGAAGTCTGGACTTCTTATCGGAGTCGCCGCCGGGTCCAAAGGCCGGCAGGAAAACCCGACAGACGTCTGGGAAAGTTCCAGAAGACGGTCTGGAGCTCAACCAGACCCCTGCCGCTCCGCTCCGCCTGGAGGGGGCGCTGCTGCAGCACAGCTGAAACATCTACCTGCTGCTTTGATCCTGAATGAGGAAGAGGAGGTTCCGAGCCTCCTCGGCTATTTTTAGACTTGGCTGCGGCGGCGGCTGTGTGTCAGGCAGAGACGTCTGACCGCTCGCCAGAGCAACAAACAAAGAGGCGATGAGGTCACCGCGTCAATCATTCACTGTGGTTTTAAAGGCCGGCGGCTGGAGGTGCTTCATCACCTCCGCCTGATAACCTCGCCTCTTATCTGAGCGCACACACGGCGAGCGTCTGAGCGCATGTTCCACGCTCTGATAAGACAGTTCTGAGGCTCTGCAGCCCCACAAGAGAAATCTGGAAGTTTACGGGTCAGAACCGTGAGGTTCGGGGGGGGGGGGGGGGTGTCAGGAATGTGTTCTGGAGAAACAGGAAGTCCGAGCAGAGACCAGAGAACTGGACCAACATGACCCACTTTCTGCTGCTCCACTATTGATTGGTTTGGTACCGATTTTCAATCATTCTCTTCTGCGGCTCAATCAGTTCCTAAAACACGAGTAAAAAACACTAAAAGCTCCAGCAATCAAATCAAATCAGATCAAATCAGAGTGAGAACCGCACTAGAACCGCTTTGCTGAAACCAGGAAGAGAACCCAAAAGCCGGTTGAAGAACCCGCTCAGCGGCCTTGTGGTAGAGTGTCCGGCCTGTGACTGGACATCCAGGCTGTGTCTCCAGCTCAGATCTGCAGGGTCACATGTGGGGAACAAATGTCACACACCAAGAACGTCTCTGATTGGAGGAACCAAAGGAACTGCTGAGGAAAAGTTCAAAACACAAACATTTCACGTCCACCATCAATCCACACCTCCTACGGCCGACACAGCCTGTCAATCAAAGGTTCTGCCCGCTGCAGGTGGGGTTCTGAGACGCTCTTTCAGAACGCTGCAGCCAGAGTTTGGACCAGAACCAGAAGAACCGGGACACACCGCTGCTGTCTCGGCTGAGATAGGACGTGCGGGACGACCTCTGCTGCAGCTTCGGGTCTGCGGGTAGAACTCCGGACCAGAACCGACCCTCCCTGTGAGCTGCAAAAGCGTTCAGGTTCACCGATCCAATTCCTTTGGTTCTCCACAGAAACGTCCGCTCCAGAAGAAGAAGCTCGTTTTTCTACGGCGTATTTGTAGTTCATCAAAAACGGTTCATCTGTCGACGTCTTGTGGGCGTGGCCAGCTTCATGGAGACTCCACCTCCTTCACCGCTTTGGTTTCGTTCACCCTAAAAACAATAACCCTGTGAATCTGAAGGGGCTGTTACCTGGCTTCAGGTAAAGGCGGCGATGACATCAGAGGTCACATGACAGAAACAGGAAACACTTCAACTTTTACACGCACGTTTAATTTACCACATTTATGTGCTGATAGAAAAAAAGCAGAGTGACGACGAGCAGAACCGAGAGGACCTGACCCCCCCACCCCCACCCCCAAACGCATGCAAACACTTCCTGTTCAAACCATGCTGCTGCTGGAATGACGAGTAAAAAACGAGGATAGAAAAGTGAAAAAGGCTCCAGCGGGCCAGCAGCCAGCCCGGTTCTGGCTCCACTGAAGCGCGGCGGCGATCCGGGTCCGTCCACTGAGGTGTGCCGCTCAGACGTGCACAGACACGGCCCGAGCTCAGACAGAACCACACCTGCGGGGAGGGGTGCTCCTGGCAAACACCCCACACCCCTGATTACAGTGTGCGAGCGGCCCGCTGAGCCCCGCCCCCTCGCTCAGGCCGCGTCAGCAGACCACTAACGACCCGGCTGGTTTAAAGGATTTAAACAAAGCTGGGGAGTCTGGTTCCGCCCGTCTGCTCTTCAAATGAGCGGAAGCGTCCGATCATCGTAAACGTGTAGTGAAGTTCTACAGAATTAAAAACTCTTATTTTGAAGGGATACCATAAAAAACAGGGACTTCCTGTGAGTGGGCCTCAGTCTGTGGTCTCACTCGGACAGTCTGCTGAAAGTCCCAGGTGAGGGGGGGTTGGGGCTGAAAAGCATTGTTGCCCTGGAGACGAGGCTTTTTTCCTGATGTCCCTGAAGCTCCGCCTCTCATTGGCCGTTGGCAGAAGTGCTGTTGGGGGCGGGGCTGGAGCCGCCGGTGCCGGCGGGCGGCTGCACGTTGTCGGCCAGGTTGTGGGCGTGCTCCAGGAAGAGGTCTTTGAGCACGCTCAGCTCCTTGCTGAGCAGCTTGATCTTGGCCTCCAGCCGCTCGTTCTCCTCCTTCAGCTCGTTGACGCGCTGCTGCGTGTCCAGCGCCTTCTGCTTGCTGCGCATGCGGCTCTTCTTCACCGCCAGGTTGTTGCGCTCGCGCCGCTGCCTGTACTCCTCGCTGTCCTTGTCTGCCGGGGGCTTCTTCATCTTGCTCGGGGGGAGGGCCTTGCCGCCCGCGCCGGAAGGGTTGGCTGGGATGAGCTGTGGGACCTGCTGCAGTCCGCCGGCGGCGGCCGGCAGGGCGGAGGAGGCGTGGGTCTGGCTCTGGATGACGCTCACGCCGTTGTGGTCAGCTGTGGTGTGTTTCGGCTGTGACGGCCGGCTCATTTGGATCCTCCGTAGCTGTTAAGATGATCTCCTCAGGTGGAGAGACGGCTCTGGGGGCGGAGCAGGGCGCGGCGGGGCAGGGCGTGGCGTGGCGGTCCAGCTGCAGCGAGCCTGAGGAACAGAGAAGTTCAGAACCTGAGGACCGCCAGAAGAGAACCCAGAAACACTTCACTTCACTATAACAGCTCCGCCCTCTCATGATGTTGCCATGACAACCATCTAGTGGGCCCAGTTACACATAAGACGCGTTCTCCATGTTCCACACAGAAACTCTGCCGTGTTGCTGCCAGTAACATAGGAAAACACGGATTGCTGTGCTTTTTAGCAGCTCAGATAAATATTAGTGAAGCAGCAAAGCGGGTCAAAGTTCTGCAGAACCTCTCAGTATTAGATTCTAGTTCAGCGACCTGATGGATCAGAGGGACGTGAACAACGCTCTGAGCGTCGTGGCGAGGAGCGTTGGTTACTTCCGTGTGAGAAAGCGTGGCTGCAGCGGTGCAGACATGTAAAAAAGCATCTATGTCACATTAAAGCAGCTTTCCTTCATCCTGTCATCTGCCTCATCATCACACTTTATTGTTTCTGGATAGAATCAGTGTGTCCCCCCACCCTTTATTTTTGAAGCACCATTCAGGCTCCTGAAGCGTTTTAAAGTAACGGATAAGCTGGTCTGAAGAGATGGAAACCCCTCCAGAGTCTGAGCAGCTGCTCGTCCTCTTCAGGAGTTCTGGGATGTTTGGGACCGAGCTGCAGAACCCTTTAGATCCAAAGCTGACAGACCAGAAGAACTTTTATTTAAAAAGCTCCGTGGTTGAGTAACCTCCACCCAGGTTCGCCTGAAGTGTGCGGCGCTTTGGGGAGCCGTGCGGCCCACGCCGGAGGCGGGAAACTATCCTATTCTGTTTGGTTACATGTCAGGATGTAGATGATGATGTCATTTCTCCTGCTGCTCCTTTGCATCAGACTGAAATTGAATCTGATCAAACTTCAGAGTGGATCTGGGGGGGGTCTGCAGCATGAATGCATGCTGAAGGAACAGAAAGGGTGGGCTGGAGGGCAGAATAAAACAGGACGGAGCCTGAAATCATCCCACACATGACATCATCATCAGTAACTCTGCTACCTTTAGTACTGCCTGATTCCATCAACGGGACTTGAATTAAATCACAGATCTGACGGCGTTTCAGCCAAAACCAACATCAGAATATTTAACAGATGTTTGAATTTTTGTCGTTCTGATATGAAGCTCTTGACTACAGTCCCTGACAAAAGTCTTGTCTCATATCAAAGTTCATTAACTGATCAATCTTTCTTCAGTGAAGCTATTTTATTTTAGTATATTGAACATAATTTGGGAGGGTTTTAGCTTTCATATGAGACATTTCTAAAGCAATGGATTCATTAAAAGGGAGGTTAGACGCTTTGGTTTCTACAAAATGGAGAAGCGACAAGACGTTTGTCAGGGACTGTATCGTTTACAAAAGAAAAAGGCCACGCCCACTTTCTTCGTCAGTGCATTTGTCTGCAAAGCTCTGCTGCTCTATTTTTGATCAAATTTTAAAAAGAACATTTTTTTGTTTTAGAGCAAATACTTTCCCCACAAAATCCAGAAATGTGAGAAGTCTAAAAAATAAAAGAGCAAACCAGAGAGCTCTGCAGGTGAACTCTGGTACGGTTCACTTCAGTGTGAATGCAAGCTGACTCTGCAAAAGGTGGAGGTTACCGAACAATGAGAAGGTGGGGGTCAGTTATCAGTTTATAAACCCATCATTCTGTCATATTTATTTATGTAGGTCTTCTGAGGTAAATGACAGATTTCACCTTTACTGATCTTCAGACGATGCAAAAACTAAAAAACGTCTTCTGGTTTTTCTACTGAGGGTATAAATCCAAATCACTGACATCCATACATCAGATGTAAAGATGCATTTTGTGTGAAAACGCCTTCAGCTGAAGATGGCGACACGTGGAGAAGCACTAAATGATCCTTTTTGATGTGTTTAATCTAGATTTTTGTAACTCTTATAACAGATATCTATTTGTTTCATGTCTTTGGGCCAAGTTAGACAGTTTACGAGTGTTTTGTCCCCCTTGGCTGGGGTGTTAGTGTCTATGCTGACACCCCGGCCAATAGGAGGACGGGCAGACGGCGCCTTCTGGGTTCTCTCTTCTTTGGCTTTTTTCTTTACTCGTTTCTCTTTTACTTGAGTTTGTTTTTGCATATTTTATTGTGCGGGGCTTATTTAATTATGTAATTGCATGAACAGGGATCTGTGTTTTCTGCATTCCTGTTTTTTTATGTACAGCACCTTCAGCTGTTTTTTCTTTTTACATGAAAGGTGCTTTAGAAATGAAATTCATGTGAATTTGAATTTAAAATGAGCATGGAAGCCTTCGTAAATCCTAAAGCAGCTGAAGAACTTCAACAAACGGCTTCAAAAAGTTCCCTTCTGCACAACAACATTGCTCTGAACCGCATGGGTTCAGTGGCAGAAGCTACAGAAGCATCAGGAAAAAGGTTATAAAGACCACAATAAAGGGCGAACCGCGTCAAAAGGTACTGAAGTACCTCAGCAAATGGTTAGGAATTACAAAAATCCCTACATTTTTGTACTTTAAAAAGTACAAAAATAAAACTAAATACTTAAAACCTTTAACTTTTCAACACTTGTTGGCATTAGATAATATTTTTAAGTGACAGACTGAAACCATGTGATGAAGTGATGCTCTCCTGATAGTAGCTGTCAGCAGCTATTATAGTGGGTTACATTCACAACAAATCATGGATGTGTTGCATTGTTTTTTAGTTACATGTACATTTTAGGAGTGGTTTTACTTTTTTCTATGAATACCTTTCATTTCTCTTTATCTTAAAACTATGTCAAACATATAATCCCGCCTAACCAAATGTTTCTAAGCATTTACGATCATTTATCAATAATCCATGTCGCTTTCAACACCTCCTTTGACCCTCCCACCGAGGTGACGTTCAAAAGAACGAAATTCAGAGCCGCGTTTCTCATTGGACGATTGCTCTGATTTTAATCCAGCGCTTCGTTCTGATTGGCTGTCGCGTTGCTATGCAGCGGGTCAGCTGTGCGCAGCGAAAGCGCTTCGGGTGAGCGGCCAGGCTGGTTGCCTGCTATTGCATCATCGTCAGCGGGCGTCTTTGTGCCGACTGAGGGGAACTCCGGAGTCATGCGGGGCTCATGCGGGGCTCAGCACAAACCCACTTTTCAGGACACTTTGTTTAGCTTCCACAACAGACGTGACACGACCGACACGTCTGCCGGACCCGAACACTTTGATCCAAGTCCGACACTTTCACTTCCGGCACTTTCAAACAACTTTTAGTGTCACATAATCAACCGGCAGATGTCTCCTCTCCGTCGAAACCCTGTTTTCCTTCACCGAACAGTCGAAATCAAACACCGAAATACAGCATTTGCTTCTGAAATCGGTCTTTTCACGTAGCCAGTTAGCTTCCGCTGCTAACTAGCTTTAGCCTGGCCGCTAGCTCGCCTCTCCGCCTCCGTAAAAAAGCCCGAACACAGTTTACCTTCACTGGGCGTTGGTCGAGCCGACCATCCGAGGAATCGGTTATGGTTGTAGGGCAAAGTTGGAGTTTATTCCGTCGGTCTGAGCTCCGACTGTTTTTGTTTGGAACATGGAGAGGAGCGGATTGCGAAATCTCTTACCATGTTCGGCAATGTCAGCGAACAGCCAATCGCAGTCGATCCCTCCGCAGCGTAGAGGCCTCTCAACCAATCACAGCTGGACATACAGCAAGATGACGCAATGCACCGCGTGATTGGCATGCCCACAGGCCAATGGCTGACGGCCGTCCCGACGGTTTTGTTTATATAACGTGAGGCTGCTCAGATGCGTTCAAACACGTTCGACTTTACGTTTGAGATCGCTCTTGTGAAACTGTGATGCGTTCAACGACCATCTTGTCAAACACCTGCAGCATGAGGCACTGTTGGTAACCTTCCTGCAACTACACCTGTTTACAGGTGAGCTCTGACACCGGACAACGAGTCAAAGATGATGTTTAAAAACATAAAGGAGGCATTTGAAAGGAAAAATAAAAATTTCAAATCTGCTGGAATTTTCCTTCAGTTTGATGTTTTTTACCTTTTGTTGGGTCTTAAGGCGACTTTGGTTGTGGATTTCAGGGGAAGTCGCTTAATGTGAGTCATTTTTCCTCTCAGTTGATTGGCTCACTGCCTCAGGATGTCCCGCACAGGAACACAGCAAACAGACCGAAAGGTTTGTGCACCCATCCACCTGTCGGTCCCCCGCTCCATCCGTCTTCCGGACTTAAAGGGTTTCAGAGTCCAAACGGTGGGTGGAGGTGACCCCAAGTTTCTCTAGGCACTCACCGTTCGGCCCCCCGCACAGGTTCTGGTTCTTTCCAGCTCACTGAGGCGACCCTCCATGTCTTGATGGCTTGAATCCATCACTGGAGGATGGGGCATTGAAGCCCCCGTCTTTGACCACTCCCCAGGTCCCACAGCACCGGCCCTTGTGGTTCGTCCTGTGAGTGGTGGGCCTACGTGAAGGCGGTCCCATGTGGTTGGATCACCAAAGCTCTCATCACCAAGTTAAGGTGGAAGATGAAAACCAAAAAAGAAAAAAACAACAACCAGAAAAGTAAAAAAAAGAACTGAGATATTGTCAAATGAATTGAGACTCTATTGTCGAAGTTCCTGTGTGATGTTAAGTATGCGACTTTGGGATTTACTCTGACAGTTTGAAGAAAATTTGCTTAGAAATTACAGTCAGGACCATAAATGTTTGGACAGAGACATTCTTTCTAATTTAGTTTCTGTACATTACCACAGTGAATTTGAGATAAAACACCTCAGATGCCATGGAAGTGCAGACTTTCAGCTTTTATTCCATGGGTTGAACAAACAGATTGTATCAAAATATGAAAAACTATAAAAAGAAGACTGCATGAAAGTAGATCCAGAGGGTTCACTGCAAGATGCAGGCCACTCAGAAGCCTCAAGAACAGGAAGGCTAGACTGGACTTTGCTAAAAAAAAGTCCTGGAAAAACATTCTTTGGACAGATGAAACCACAATCAACCTCTACCAGAATGATGGCAAGAGAAAAGTATGGAGAAGGCGTTGAGAAGCTCCTGATCCAAAGCTCACTACATCATCAGTAAAACACGGTGGAGGCAGTGTGATGGTCTGGGCGTGCATGGCTGCTAGTGGCACTGGGACACTAGTGTTTATTTGACAAAATAATGTGTCTCTGTCCAAATATTTATGGTCCTGACTGTACATTTTGTCATAATATTTTCACTCTGCATACAGATTATTCCACATATAATCATATATACATTTTTTATATATAAAAAGAAGACAGATGGACACTCTGAACAGTCACGTATAGATCTGTGTCATCTGCATACGGCAGAAGCTCCTGTTCATGATCAATACTCTGATCTGACCTGTAACCTGCAGACACAAAGTCATCTCTGTCCTTGTTGAACTTTTTACTTCTCTCTTTTTAATCTTTCTTCATTAGTTTTCATGTTATCTGATGCAGAAAGAACATGCAACATGCAAGAAGAACATGACATCTATGAGTCATCTTATTTAATCTTTTACCTCATTTTTGATCATTTTCTGTCCCCCCCCCCTTCCTTATGTTCCTGACCTACGTTTGAACTCTGTCTAATCAGAGTTTTCCCCATGATGCACGTTAATGTTTGAGCGGGTTTGTGAGACATGTGGGTGGGTGGGATGGACACACGGATGGATGTGCATCTCTACATATCTGGATGGATTTTCCCGCTGGCTGAATCGTGTCTCATCCTCAGGCTGCAGATGTTGTAACCAAAGTTTTGTTCGTTTTCTCTCCTTGTTTTTTGGTGAAGACCTTTTGCTCTCCGCTCTTTAAAACATCTTCAGCAGGAACTTCTGTTTTCTGTTCAGTTCTAAAGGAAACGGTCGGCTGAGGTTCAACCCAAAGGCAAAAAGGCCTGAAAATTCAGGGCTAAAGGCCGCACGCCGGCAGATGCTGAAGCAGCACTGAGTGGGCGGGGCTAAGAACAGGGACTGGCGCTCTGGATCTCTGGCGTCAGACTGAATCTTATTTCCCACCGAGCGGAGAGAAGGTCGCTCTGACTGTCAGAAGTTACCTGAAGAGGAACCACAAACTGTCAAAGTGTTTCTCAACTCTTCATCTGTGGCTCCAACAGCTGCTGAGTGGATGACTCAACTTGTTTCCCTGAAACATCGGGCCTCAGGTCGAGCTTCAGGCCACATGCACGCTAACATGCACACTCACACGCCGGTTTTTTACGGTTCTTCCAAAGAACTTTGTTCAACGTTTGTGTCCTGTGGCCAGATCGTCTTCATCTACTTCAAAACACTGAACAATATTTTTTAATTAGTTGGAAGTAAATTCAGACATGAAGGACTTCATTCAGTTTTTTAAAGAGGATGAACTTCTGGAGCTGAAACTCTTTCCTGTGTCCAACATTAACAGACATCAGTGTCTTAATGAAGGACCTGATTAACAGACAAACTAGATTTATAACCAATTCAAACGGCAAGGAATTTCGTTTACCTGTTTCTCCTCTTTCTATGGAAGTGCATTGCATTCAAAAATGAGTTGGTTTGTTGAAAAAAGAACAGTTTTTGTTGAAATATTTTTCTTTGTTCTAATAGTATCAGGAACTACAGGAGCAAAGAAACAGGCTGACCTCTGACCTCATCTGCTCATGGACACTAGAAGAGGAGCTGCAGTCTCAGAGTGTCACAGACGGGATCCATTAGGTTTATGCGCTCGTCACCACATCCCCATCTGTTCTTCTGCTGACTTTATCCACAAACGTCACAGAGAAAAAGGCTGGGGAAGCATTCAATATTGAACTGTCCATCCCAACAATAATATCAGCAAAGGGTGGGAGACCTGCTGGACGCTGTGGGCGTGGTCAACTTTGGGGCTGGCAGTTCGATTTTCCAAAAGATATTTTAAAATCCTTTTTGATTTTCTTTCTTGTTTTTCTAGATTAAAAAAAAACTTTTGCTATATTTTTCTCCTTTTTGCTCTAAAATTTTCTGTTTTACTATCATTTTTTCATAACTGCAACAGTTGTAGCCCTAGGCTGTGTCTGCATTCCCACCCTAACCCCTACATACTGCACTCTAGAGCGCGTTCTCCAGGTTCTACTGTGTCTGAATCTACAATTACAAAATCCAGAGCCCTAGAAATTTCCCAGAAGTCTCTGTAAAAAACCACTGTGCATACATGCTCACTAGATCTTCAATAGACCATAATGCATTGCATCAGAACAATTTTTACCATAAAAAGTACTTTTTTAAATAAACCATGAACGTTTTTATCTTCAGAAAACTCATAAATAATGGAAACTAAACGCTGATATTAATTAGATTGTAACTTTGTGAAATCCATGACGTCATATCCGCCGTTTAAAATAAAAGTAGTGAGGGTGGCGTCTGAACGGCTTTTAGAATACTGGGCTCTATCGTTAAATATAGTTTTTAGTAGTTTGGGGTTATGGCGGGAATTCAGACTCAGCCCTAAAGTGAGGAGATGAGGAGAACTTTCTTTACTGGAACACGGCGGTTCACTCTGAGAGACAGAGGAATGATTTCAGAGATTCCTGGGATTTTATGTTAACAATACTCTTATGATGTTCCTGGGTCAATTTGACCCGTAACATAACAGGAGCGTTAACAATACTGTTATGACTTTTCGTCATGGATATCAGATTATTGATGATGAGTTCCCGAGAAACTGCTGTTGTTAGTCTGAGGTGTTTTTCTGCACATTATTGACAAACAAACAAACAAACAAACAAACAAACAAACAAACAAACAAACAAACAAACAAACAAACCAAACTGTTCAAAAACCAAACTGTGGCTTTTTAAGCACCAAAAACTTGTGTTTTACTGCAACACCCCCCTCCAATAAGAAGTTCCAAAAAGTTTGCATCGATCTGCCTGCTGCCAACAGAGGGCGCTGCTGTCCGCGGCGCCGTCTGCCGCAGGATTCGAACCGCGCACCTCCAGCTCCTGCCGTCAGCCTGCAGGAGCCAACCTGCAGCTCTAAGGAGTTAAGGCGGAGGTGCAGCCGCGCCGCTGATCCGGAGCTCAGCATGGCTTCCGGTTCTGCTGTTCCCATCTTTCCAGCCCCGCAGCCTCCGCGCTGAAACCTGAGGCCCGCGTGCGCGTGTGCGCGAGAGCGCCGCCCACTCCCTTCTTAAAAGGCAGCAGTTTGACAGCTCAGAAGTTACTCAGCAGGAGGAATCAGACCGGCAGCTCCAGCCTCCGCGCGCTCTCACGGCTGTCACGCGCTCCCAGCCCCGCGAGTGTCTGCAAGCCGCGCGCACCTGAGCAGACCCCTCCAAGCTGGATCCCCGGAGCCCGTCGCCATGCCTGCCCGGGTTTAGGTTCTCCATGGAGCTCTCCAACCTGTACGAGGCCGCGCCCCGACCCCTGATGAGCGCCCTGACCCACGGCCAGCAGCCCCCCTCCGGCTACAGAGACCTGGCGGAGGTCGGCGGGGAGATCGGAGACACCGAGACGTCCATCGACCTGAGCGCCTACATCGACCCGGCGGCCTTCAACGACGACTTCCTGGCGGACCTGTTCCACCACAGCGCCCGGCAGGACAAGCTGAAGCTCATGAGCGGGGAGTACGAGCAGTGCGGGGGGGCCCCGCAGCAGCTCTACATGTCCAACTACATGGAGTCCAAGCTGGAGCCGCTCTACGAGCACAACCCGCCGCGCCTGCGCCCGGTGGCCATCAAGCAGGAGCCGCGCGACGACGACGAGCTGAGCGGGGGCATGCCCCCCACCTACCCGCACCCGCAGCAGTACCCCTCGCAGCCCCAGCAGCCGCAGATGCCGCACCTCCAGTACCAGATCGCGCACTGCGCGCAGACCACCATGCACCTCCAGCCGGGCCACCCGACCCCCCCGCCGACCCCGGTGCCCAGCCCGCACCACCACCACCACCACCACCACCACGGGCACGCGCAGCAGGGCAGCATGAAGCTGCTGGAGCAGCGGGGGGGCAAATCCAAGAAGCACGTGGACAAGAGCAGCCCGGAGTACCGACTGCGCCGCGAGCGCAACAACGTGGCTGTGCGCAAAAGCCGCGACAAGGCGAAGCTGCGCAACATGGAGACGCAGCAGAAGGTGGTGGAGCTGAGCGCGGACAACGAGCGCCTGCGGCGGCGGGTGGAGCACCTGACGCGCGAGCTGGACACGCTGCGCGGCATCTTCCGGCAGCTGCCGGACGGATCCTTCAAGCCGCTCAGCTGAGAGGCGCGCGGGCTCTGGGATGGAACTGAGCTCGTGCCTTTTCCGCGCGCACAGGCAGATAAGCTCGTTTTTGTGCCTCATCCAATGCAGCTAAGCGCGCACGTAGCCTTTGGAGCTGTCCGCGTGCGCCTTGAGCCTGCAGATGCGCACGGACTCTCGAGCGCGCGTGCATGACTGAACTCTGATTCTGCAACAAGTGAGATTGGACTTTTTTCCTGCGCACAGACGCTCCGGGTTCTCAAACCGAAGCGTCGAAAAAGTGGATTAAAACTGGACTCGAACCCGCGAGGAAACCGGAGCCGGACTGAGTGTCCTCGCGAAGAAACCAGGATCACAGAATCTGGTTTTTATGCAACAACCAGCGGTGCCTTCTGACCCTCTCTGATGACCTTTGACCTTCGCCTGATCTGTTCAGTGAGGAACAGGGCAGCACTTGTTTGTTCCAGTTGTAAAATAAGCCTATATATAAATATATATGTATGTATGACAGAATATATGTACAAAAATGACCAACATTCAGAAATATTGTAATAAAAAACTGCTTCAGATTCTGGCTTTTGTCCTTGTCGTTTCTCTGGAACTAAACTTTCTGCTCTTCTTTTCTGTCACTAATTGTCATTTCGTGGCTCGTCTGCTGCTGATTCTGACAAATCACTTCCTGTTTTCTTCTGTGTCAATTGTCACCTCACATGTCGGATAAACGCGCAAACCTTTAGACAAACCGCCGCCAAAAGCAACTCATTTTAAAAAGATAATCTGATAAAAGATCCAGAAATGGATTCCCAAGAAGCATCTTCAAAGAAAAGTCCTGACATTTCATTTCCAAAATCAACCTCTGATCCTTTTAAAGACGTTTCAGACTTTTGCTGCTGATGGAGAAGAAAACAGGAAAGCAGCCAGAGAAGCAAGCAAACTGTTAGGATGTGAAACATGTTCTGGTTCCTCAGGCTGGAGTTTGAAAAGATGAGAAGCATAAAGGATGAGAGGTTTCTGTCCTGGATGGATCTGCTCTGAACGACTAAAAACCCTGAAGGAGCTGCAGACACGTCTGCTGAATCCTGATCAAATAAAATCAAGACGTTTCTGCAGAAATGCAGTGGAGCTCGATTCTGAAACGCCAAATGACATCAACAGATGGAAGACATGAAAGGAGATAAAAATGATTAAATAAGGAATTCATGATCAATAACTGCAGAAATGATGACAAACGGCGGCAGGTTAGCTCAGGGGGCAGAGCAGGGCGTCCAACAACCGAAGGGTTGGAGGATCGATCCCCGCCCTCCCCAGCCAGCTGTCGCCCCCCCCAGCAGCTCACTGCTCCCCCCAGGGGAGGGGTCAAAATGCGGAGAAGAATTTCCCCGTCGTGGAATAAATAAAGTATCAATTATTAAATGCAAAAGAATTTAACTAGAGGCTTAAACTAAAGTAACATCTTTATAATAAACTACAGAGAATAAAACGCTGAAGCCGAGTTAGACAAAGAAATCTGGACACAGAAGAAAAGCTGCTGAAAGTACGAAGCTAAATGTAAAAAAAGAGAAGAAGTGAAAAGAAAATCCAAGAAAGTAAAAAAGAGTCATGAATAAACACAAATAAAGATGTGAGACTTTATGCTGAAAAGTCAGATTAGACAGAAATGCTGCAGGGTCGTGTCGGGAAGGGCATCCGGCGTAAAACCAAAGGTGTGGATCCGGGAAATGCCGAAAGGTGAGCTACAAAAATAAAAGTCTAAAGTTCTCCAAAGGAAGCACTTTAATTTGAAAATCCCCGATGATGCGGGACAATACTGACGGGGTAAAAAACCACAAAGGTGTCCGAAAAAAGGACAAATCCACAGCCGCTGAACGTCAATCATTCATGCAGCAGCTAAAAGTTTGTCTGTAGACTTAATTTTGGTAAAAAACAACATAAAGAAACTTTTTATTTTAATTCTATGAATGTTGCTAAACTAGGTTGAAATAACTCAATCGCTGATCCAGTAGGACCACCTTGAAAATTCTGTTTTTCATTTACAGTTTTCACTTGATGACTTTTTCTTTCAGTTTCAAAAAACAAAGTTGATTGGAGGCGGTGACCAACTCAAAGTAATCGGACAAAGTGAGGCGTTTGCACCGACAGTCGGCTTTGGTTATTGTCGGTGTTTCTCAGAACCAAAGCTGGTCGGATCGACGGCGTGGCAGCGGTGGAGGTGGACGGAGTCGAAAACGTTGCTGCTTCCAAGCTGCAGGTTTCCGGAAAGTCCTGTCCTACAAGGCAGAACAATGAGCGCATCCATCAGAGGAGGAAAAAAAGAGTCATGGCTGATTTGTGAGCAACAGACAGCAAACATGTGTTTGGAATAAAAGCTGCTTTCTGGAAGCAGAAGTCAGATCCCCACTCCGGACTCCGGACTCTGGTGTGGCTTTCTGCTCGCTGTCAAACGTAAACGCCAAAGGACCTCGTCTCACCTTTAGGTGGATTTCTGATCTAAACAAATGAGTCCAGAGAATTCCTGAAACCACGTTGTGCACGGCCTGCAGGGGGCGACGTGGAGACCAGAGGGGCAGTCAAAGTTATGCAGGAAACTATCAGATAAAAGTTTTTCACGCCTGATAGTGACTGGGAGCCTTTTATCTCAAACCAAAGACTTTTACTGTTTCTAGAACTCTGAAAATCCCTCATTTAAACTCAAAAGTTCACAATGAGCTTTTGTTGAAATAAACATGTCAGCAAGCATGAGAACGGCGTCATCCAAACTCTGCTGCCTTCCTGCAGGACAACAAGAAGCGGCTTTAACTGAAAACGGAGCCAAGAAGGTTGTGGGTGCAACTTTCAGAGCTTTTATTCTGAAAGGCTCCTGCTGAGACTCAGAAAACGCAGCAGAAACCTTCAGTATTTGACCCTAAAACACATTTTACTCCTTTTTTTTAAAGTTCAAAACAGATTTAGTGACTGAAAGTCGTTGAGGGGACTTCAGTCACGTGTAGAAAATGTTGGAAAATTGTTTTCAGCTGAACTGTCCAAAGACCAGGAAGACGGAAGAAACTTCAACAAACATTTAAAACGCAAAAGAAAGAAAATGGAAAAAGGAAGATTCAGCGAATAAAAGCCACGAAAATCAATCAGAATAACTGAGGTCAACTTCAAAGTCCCCTCAGATCTTCCTGTACTCACTAATCATGACGCGATTGTTCTACTGCAACAAAGATGATGTCAGAAAAATACTTGGAATTTTATTAATATAAATATGGATCATAATTGGTCCAAAATGCTCATCAACTCTGACGAGCATGAAGCTCCTGTCACCAGTACAGAACGTTTGGTTCAGTATCTTCAGAGCTATTGAGCATATTTATTATGATTCATATCTTTTTTTTTTTTATACACTGTATTTTATCCCACGAAGGGAAATTCTTTCTCCGCATTTGACCCACCCCCTTGGGGAGCGGTGAGCTGCAGGCGAAACTGCGCTTGGGAGGCAGTAGCGTTAAGGGTCTTGCCTAAGGACCCTCACTGGGTGATGTTAACTGCTCGCCATTAATATGGTAATTGCCCCCAGTACCATTGCTCATTCCCCTCCGGGAATTGAACCCTGGTTTCCTGCATGGAAGCTTCCCACCTTACTAACCGAGCTACCCAGCCGCTAGATCTGTTAAAATGTGAACAAATACATGCAATAAAATAGAGATTAACTTTCATGAACATGCAGACAAGTCTCCATTACCAGCTCATAGAAATGTAGACATTTATTTATTTTGGAGAGATTTTTGATTTTTACAGAAGCTTGCACTTTGTTGACGGTCCCTTGGCGCCGTCTGGCTGCTCTGTCTGTATTTACTGCTGGAAGAGATAATTTCTTATCAAAAAGCGGAAAAAACATCATTTGTAGGTCAACCTCTGTGTTAATACAAAACGATTGAGACTTTTGTCATATTTGAATGTTTATCAGAAGAGTTATTGAGGCCGGAAGTGACCCTTCTGGGCCACCGTACATATCACCTGAAGTGACTCCAAAAAGTACTTTTTGTTTTTTTTACACCAACAGTAAACATTGTCTCAAAAATGCCTTCATAAAACAAATATTGTTAATATTAATATCACAAAAAGTTGTGTTGTTTTTCTGCCTCATTCTGTCTTTCAGTGCAGCTTCAGCAAATATGCAAAACAGCGATTTTGAGAATGAAAATGATTAGAACCAAACTTATAAATTGCATGTATAGAACAGGTTAGTGGACACACGTTTCTTTCAGTATCAGTAGGTTTTACGTGTCTTGACAGCAGGTGAAGCCCTGCCTGTCACCTGCCTCTCTAGACCGCACTTTCCTGCTTGAAACGTGTTTCAACCAGGAAGTCAAAACTTCAGAACCGATCCAAACCCGCGCAGATGACGTCCATCCACCTAAAGCAATTTCACCCGCAAAGTCAGAATAAGAAGCACCCTACTGAGCGGGAAACCGATGCTGCCTCCGCTCACTAGCTCACGAGTCTCTGGACTCGCTGTTGTCTGGAATATACCATTGCAGCAGAAGGATGGGGGGGGGGGACCAAACACTTTTACATGATCAATATTATGCCAGTTCAGTCATTTGGCTGTTTTTTTATATAAAATGGTGGATTTAAAACTTATTTTAGACATTTTTACTACTGTAAGTGTTCAGCTCGGAGCCCCCAGAGAGTTGGGGGCCGCAGGCGATCGCCTACCTTTGCCAAACGGTAAGTCCGCCCCTGTCAGGTGAAGCTTTAGTCCCAGCTGTCCTCATGGGTGGATACGACAGCATCACCTGTACGTCATAAGTGCGAGAGTCTACAAATACTTTACGGCTCACCTACCAAATGCACAACAATGGTACGGTCCACTTTCATGACATCTCTAAGGCGGCCGTACGAGCCTCAAGGGAAATGAAAGACACACCTGCACTCTCCTTTAGATGCAGCCGCTCCTCTCTATGACCCTCCACGGACCGGACCACCCCAAAACCAGCAGAAGCCGCATGGATTAACCCCCCCAAACGGGTCATGTGACCAAAGCTTCACAGAAACCTTAGAATCAAATTCAGCATTTTCCATTCTGTATTCCTACGTGAGGAGAAAGGAGCCAACACCAAAAAACAAAGCAGAACCACAGCATGAATAAAGATAATAAATGGCAGCTGATCTCTGAAAGGCGCTGTATTAAAACCAGGTGAGGTGGATGCAGCATCAGCTGGGGATTGTGGGAAAACGACAAAAAGAGGGCGGAGAGCAGGCAGGTTGTTAGGAAGCAACAAGCAGCTGGCAGCCAGTCTGATGACTTCCACATGTTCCCACCAAACTCAAGTCAGTCTGATTCAACCTGAAAAACGCCATCAGCCCGCCGTTCAAGCAGAGCCCTGAGGGGGCGGGGCCCGAGGGGGCGGGGCCTCTGTGCTCCTGAGGGTGTGAAACCAGAAGAGAGGCCCCGTCGTTCCCCCCTCCTTTCACTGCATTCGGTCATTCTGGGTCTTTTGCTTCAAGCAAACTGTGGGGTTTTATGACAGAACCAGAACCCTCCAGATTCTGAAACGACCCGTGGAAACCGGAGGACAGTCAGTCGCATCGGGAGCAGCAGCGAGTTAAAGGAAGTTGAAATCTTTCACCGCTTTGTTGTTATTGATCAGAATTTCAAAGTTCCACTCCGATCGTCTTCTGATCTGTCATCGTTCAGGGATGATGACCACCCAAAAGCCTGTGTCGTTCTCCAGGACCTAGTTTCTGCAGAGCGGCAGGAGTTCAGTAGAAATTCACATTCCAGTTATGACTGTTGGCGTGGAGTGAACCCGCCCTTATTTCCCATCATCCCCTTGTTGACACTCTCTCCCACTGGCTTACAGCCCCTCACACCCCCACAGCTCCTCACTTCACGTCTGCCGTTCTGGTTTTGGCAGAAATGTTCTCTCTTTTTCTGAATTGACTCATAAAAACCTGAAAGCTGAAGATCAAACCGAGGAAAAGTAAAGAACGCGGGTCGGGAGCTGAAGCAGAAACCGCAGACCGAAGGTCCGACCTGAAGAGCAAAGTCCTCCTTCCTGCATCTCCATGGCGGCGTGGGATCAGGAGCGGCGTGCGTTACGACGTCATGGTGAGAAGTTGGCTGCCGTCCTCCTGCGGATGGAAGCCATTAGTCTTGCAGCTGGAACCTCTCCTCCCTCCGTTCCCTCCTTTCTGCCTTATTTCTCTCTGGCTGCTTCTGGCCCGGTTCAGGCCCGCTTGGCCGGACCTCAGGATCCTCTCACACGGCTCGGTGAGCGGCTTCCAGGGTTACTGCTGACAAATCGCTGTCATTTTGCCGGTTAGGATGTAATTGGCTGCAGAACGTTGAGTTGAGGTTTGGACGGATCGTCTAAATCAGGTTTCTCCTCTCTTTATGAGCATTAATGTTGGTTTTCACAGAAATAAACGGATGGGATCCAGCGACTCATCGCCAGAAACCTGCAGGAGGTTCTGAGAAGTTCCCAGGATTCTCAGAACCTGGACTCCGGCCCGTTCAAGCTTCACGAGACGCCGGGAGTCTTCAGGACTGGAGGAGCAACCAGAGCTTCAAGGATGTCTGAGAGGAAGACTGGAGATGAGATGAAGGTGGTTGAGGTCTTTCTGTGAACAGAAGCTGCAGCCTAAAGTCTGCTTTTCAAAAGGTCGGAGAACAAAAACATCAGAGTCCAGAAGCCTCCTTCAGAATGTGCTGGACACCCGACACCAAGTCCAAAACCCCTCAGGCAGACGGAGAAAGGGTTTCTGGTTTGTTCTTCTCATGGAGGAACCCGGTGAGACCAGGAGAAGTGGAGACACCTCCCAAATGTTTAGGTGTTCCCAGACAGAAGGAGGACCTCTGGACTCTGGCTGGACTCTCCTGAAGGAGGAAGGCCTGACCTGCTCTGAAGGCTGCTCCACGTCCTGAGGAGTCTGCTGAGGAGGTCAGGATGAAGGGGGGCGGGTCCAGTCGGACCTCAGCAGCTGGATCTGCCAGCTGTTGGGGGAACATCTGGATCTCAGAGGGTTTCTGAAATGTGTGGAAAACTTCAGCTTGGTTCATGAAACTGCAGAGAACATCCAGGTGAAGGTGAAAACCCGGAGCTCCTCCCCTCGCCTCAGAACCGGATCATGGAGCGGTGATGGACGGAGAACACAGACCTCCTGGGGTTTTAGGGAGGATTTCTGGTTCTGACCGTAAACATTTACAGCCCAATGATGAGTTTCAGGACTAAAGCAGACCCGCTTCAGGACTTCTTCAGCCTCTTTGGTCTCTCCCAGGAGGGACGTCTGAAGCTTTTCCTGATGATCTTCTGGACGGGTTTCCAGGATGTCCGTGTAGATTTGGGTTCTGGGCTTGGGCTCGTGTGTTTCTGTGTGAGCACGTGCAGACGCACCAGAACCTGGTCTGAAGGTGCTCCGGTTTCGTCACAGGTTCTGTCTGAGGATCGGCTCTGTTTGGAGAACCGTGTTTCTGTTTGAGCAGCGTTGAACATTAACCGGATCTTTGGCCTCCAGAGCTGCAGGGACGAGCTCAGCTCTGTTTGCTTTGGACACCGACCGGTCCCAGCCCCCCCCAGACTGGACTCCAAATGGACTTTCTGTCCGGACCGTTGTAGAAGTCCTCCTGTGGGAGGTGAGGAACCAGACGGAGGTTCTAGAAAAGGTTCCTCTGTTCAGAGGGACGCTCCACCTTCTGAGCGTCTCATCTGAAACGAGGAAAGATGTTCTTCAGAATCAAAGACATGAGAGACTTTTGCCGCTTCCTCGGCGCCCAGTGGATACCAGAGGAGAGAAGAAAAACGGGAAGAGGACAAGCGAGAGGAAAATACTTTTAGGGGTCTCAGTCAGTGTCACCTGAGACCACAACAAGCGTCAGCTGGGACTCCAGCCCCGACCATGAAACTGCTTCCTCCCGGCTCAGCCTCACTGAAGCTGCCTCTCCTCTAACATCTTCTCAGGTCTTTGGGATCTGTTTTTGAATGTTCTCCTAGAACCGCAGAGAACAGAGAACCTCCTCCTCGGAGCTCCTGAACCCGCGGAGGAGAAGCAGCGACTGCGGCCGTCAGAAGTTCATGTGATGTCTGTGACGGCGGCGCTGCAGCGGCGCTGCCGTTTGTCTGGGTTTCTGCCTGCAGCCGTGATTGATGGGGCTTTAGATAATTGGCAGTGAAGCTGACAGTCTGGAGGCTCAGATCAACACAAAGCAGAGCAGCTTTGTTTCTGCAGGAGAAGAATGTACACAATACAACACACTAATAAACATTAAAGAGAGCAAAGATCATTAATTAGCTCCGATCTTCGTCTTCCTGCAGGCTCCCATCAGGCCTGAGCACGTCTGCAGACGTTAGCATGCAGCTGGATTCTCTTTTCTTTGGTCTTCCTCCTCTCAGTTGTGTTAAATTGGATTTAGCTAGCTGAAGCTTTGAGTCATTTTTCTTGTTTTTTATGTTTAATTTCTACCAAATGTTCCGTTTCTTTATCCTGCAGATCCATTTTTTCCATCGTATCTTTTTTACAAACTCCAGTTCAGTTGTTCGTCTGCAGCCAAGACGTTTTCTTCTTCTTGACATTTGCTGAGGAGTTTTGGAGTTTTTCCACTGACCGTTTGTGCAGACGCCATCATCACGTGATGAGTACAGCTGTCATGTGATCACCTGGATTACCTGTTCCTGTTTGTTTTGAACGCTTTGCTTTAGACCATTTGTGTCATCTGTGTCCGTATTGAAGACACAGTCAGTGGACTTTTGACGTCACATTTTGGAGCGCATTGCGAGCGAGGACCTGCCGCCTCCTCTTTTGTTATTTATCTCAGTGGTCCCCAACCACCGGTACCGGGCCGCGGGAAATTTTGGCACCGGGACGCACAGAAAGAAAGAACAATTTCCATTTTATTGTTTTTTTTCGAAAAACAAATGTTTTATTTTGAAAAGTGACCGGATTCTCTCTGTTACATCCGTCACACTTAACACACGTCAAAGGCGCGACACCAAACATCACGTGATACACACCTTGCATTGCACCTCAACCCCCCCCCACCGGTCCGCGGTAAACGTGCCTTGCGTTGTACCGGTCTGCGGTGACAAAAAGGTTGGGGACCACTGATTTCTCTCACACTTTTAGCATTTTGTTTGGTGCTTGACACCTTCTGCAGAGTAATTCACATCATTTTTAAACGCTAATCCAATGTTGGCGCCTTTTTGAAGCCGGGTTAAACCATTTTGAACTGATGGGTTTTCCTGGAGGGGTGTTTCCATGTTTAGACCATTAGCAGAACAGGGGGGCGTGTCCTCCTGATGTGGCTGCTCTTCAGCAGGTTGGGCATCATTCAGTCAGTTGGTGGTTCAATTTCCCGCCTTCATTGTGAGTTTGGGCAAACACATGTGATCGCTTGAACCCGTCCGTTGGTTTGGATGAAGCACGTTCCAAATGTTCCGCTAAAATACCTTTTTTAGTTTTCTTGCAGAAACTCTGAATCTGTTGAGCCAGAATTTGTGTCGTAAACTCCAAAGATCGCAGCTCTCAACAATGAAGAGACTTAGACTTCCTGTTTACTGCAGCTTGGCCTGCAGACACGCACAGGCGTGTTATTGATATGAAGGTCAGAGCCGGGCCCTTCATGCGTGTAAACACTGTTTGGGTCGACATCTGCAGCTTCTCCCAATAAAACTCCACATTCCGCCTTTATGGCAGAACCAAGACAAACACAGGCCCGAACAGCAGCGCGTCATCCATCAAGGCAGGGATGCAGGAACTCGCCCCGCCGCCGCTGCCGACCGGAGGTCCGACGGGCCGGTAAGCTCAGCGCTTATGGAGGAGTCAGCGGTTCCGGTGCTCATGAAAACTATAGACCAACACAAACCACTTCACTGATGTAAAACAAACTTCCTGGAAACAAACATCCAACCAGAAAATATTCAAAGATTTGCAGTAAAAAAGAAAAACAAAGAAGATTCCTGAAAGGCTGAACATTTCAGACTTGTTGAGGGTTTTTGATTCTTAGAGTTTCTGAGTTTAAAGCCCAGAACCATCAGACAGTATGTAAATGTCAGATGTTTACCGTCATAGTTTTATGCCCTTTATTAAAAAAGATCAAACTTCTGGAGTTCCCCAAGGCTCCATTCTGGTCCCTTTACTATTTTACATGCACATGACACCAGTACAGTTTACTGAAACAGAAGTAACAGCAGCACAGATACAGACGTCGTTGATAACAAAACGTTTCTCTATTTTTTTAATTAACGTAAACATTTCTGCGTTAAAATGAAACGTAGGAGTCGGCCCAAACCCGTCTAACCTTTACACCGAAGTCTGTTAGAAAGTCAAACTGAATCATAAAGTTCATTTTTATCAATCAATGTGTCTTTTAAAGACGTTCTTTTGTTAAATGAGCTTACAGCTGATACGTTGAATGTCGTGTAGATTGAAGCCCTCGGCTCATTGGGCCAAGCGAAAGCACAGAACTCACGACCTAACTGATTAATGTTTTTTTTGTTTTGTTTTGTTTGTTTTTTTCCTTTTTTTAACCTGTTCTGTCCAACAGCTTAGCAAACAGATTAGAGCTGAAGGCTTGTTGTGTTGGACAGGTTTTACTATCACAAAAAGAGGTTATATAGCTTCGAGAAACTAGAGTGTAGATTTGTATAAACCCCTTTTTGTTGTATTAGTTTTTATTTATTTGTTACATTTAGTGTGTGTGGGGAGGGAAAGGGGAGAATGTGAGGGGAGGGGGGTGGAAGAGAATAAAAGGAAGAGAGGTGAAAAGGTGGGGGATACAAGCACTGATTTGAATAAGTTATTATTTTAAGCTGTAACAATTATACCAGATCTGCTGGAAAGACAAATATTACATCAAAGGTGAAATTCTGACACTAAGATGAGTGAAAAAATATCTGTCCATCAATACACTGTGGGTAAGGAGGAGGGATGAAGCAGACAGGGAGCAGTGTGGCAGTGTGCACGTGCACGTGGGGGTGGAGATACATGCATGCTGCCGACGTGAACCGTGTGTTCATAAGGGGAACCAGATCCTCGCCAGCCCGACCAGGAGAGGGGAGGAGAGCCCCCCAGGCCAGGAGCCCCCCGTGCATCCGCACCCAGGCAGCCCGGGAGGAGGGGACCGCCCACACCACCGGCCATGCACAGAGAGGGCCCCCCTACAGGGCCCCCCCCAGTGCCCAGAGGCACAAGCGAACCCAGTGTCCGGCCCCCAGGCCACAAGACAGGAGCGCTTAGCCGTACCAGGCGGCAGCCATGGGGGCCACCGGGCACCGAGACAAGGGCCAGAGAGGAAGCCAGGGGCCCCGGAACCCATGAGCCGTCCACCACCCGACAGGCGTGTGATTAATGTTTTACTGATAAGGTTCTGTAACCTCACAGAGTCTGGTCTGATGGCGGTAGTCTTCAGAAGCATCACAACCCGACAGAAAAAACACAAGACAATGACTGCAAACACGTCAACCGTGAGGGCGCGCTGCAGGCCAGACGCAATCTGATGACCTCATGATCAAAGGAATCCTGAAAGTCCCAAAAGAACTGTCGCCACCCGATCCGCACCAGTAACCCGATTGGTACCCCATGTGAGCGACAGGCGTCTACATGAGGAATGGATGGATGGATGGATGGATGGATGAGGGATAAATGGATGGATGGATGGATGGATGGATGGATGGATGGATGGATGGATGGATGGATGGATGGGTGGATGGATGGATGGGTGGGTGGATCTGTGGTTGGATGGGTGGGTGGATAGGTGGATGGATGGGTGGGTGGATGGATGGATGGATGGATGGATGGGTGGGTGGATCTGTGGTTGGATGGGTGGGTGGATAGGTGGATGGATGGATGGATGGATGGATGGATGGATGGATGATGGATGGATGGATGAGGGATAAGCATTTCACGGCACTCCCAGGTCAGAGTATCTCCTGAAATGTTGACAATAATGAAGAAGTTTATCATGTTGACAAAAACAAAAAGTTTCAGATCAGAACTGCAAGGTGGGAGTGCACCCCTGGGTCAACCAGACCCGTACCGCGCTGCAGCCATTGCCTTCTGTTCCTTTCATGGGGGTTTAATTATGGGGGTTTAGGGGGGGTTAAATTCCCACTTTCTGAGGATTTGTCACCTGACAGACACACCAACAGCTGATTCATTCACATTCGGGGCTCTAGACCGAACTTTGACACGGTGCGCCTAACTTTTTTTCTCAGGTACACAAGTTTGGTTGACCGCTCTCCTCACCAACACTGCATTTTACTCAGCCCTTTTCCACGGACACTTTCCTTTTTAATCGATGTCAAGAACAGCATTTAAACTAAAAAACAATTAACTTACAAACTGGTAAACATAAAGTCTTGTCTGAAACACAGTTCTACAATAGGGCAGCACGGTGGGGCAGTGGTTAGCGCTCTTGCCTCCTGGTTCAAGTCCCGGCTGGGGGACCTGTACCAGAAAATCAATGGGGGGCCTTTCTGTGTGGAGTTTCTCTCCGGCTTCCTCCCACCTTTCAAAAACATGCTTTGGTTTCTCTAAATTGTCCCTAGGTGTGGATGTGAGTGTGCACGGGTGTGTGGTTGTGACTCTGTGACAGACTGGTGATCTGTCCAGGATGTCCCCCGCCTTCGCCCACGAGTGACCGGGATAGGCTCCAGCAGCCCTTTGACCATATAAGGGACAAAAACGGGTTTAGAGGATGAATGAATGGATGAGATGTGTTTCACCTTTTTTTGAGCGAACCATTAAAAAATCCCGTCGACCAAATCGGTGGCACTGAGAACCTCAATTAGTGTGAACTAAACCTGTTGTTTACAAGGTTCGGACAATCGGTAAGGTCGCCCAAGGCTGCCGGCATCTACAGGAAACGGATTAGTTGTCACGGCGATAGTGGCGGGAGGAAGTGACATAAGATTTGTGCTAGCAGGGAACCGGCCGGGTTCTGGTATAGATCGGGTCGTGACAAGAATAGTTCCAACCCTTCGACCCTTACAGTCAACATTTTGTCTCATCTAATTCCCTTTGGGTAACCTTTTCTCTCAAACATTTGCATCTCATGATCTGAGTCTTCTTCCTAGCTAGCATTTAGCGTAGCATCTCTCTGAGCTCTGTCGTACTTTTGTTCTTTTTTAAAGTTGACAGTTTCCTCTTCTAAACAGGTGTGGAACATTTTCCTTTGGGTTTCTACTCTTGGATTCCTGTTTGGGACGTCCGTCACACCGCTCAGAAGGAGATCTTCCTGTTTGGGTCAGACGTCTTGAGGTATCCCCACAGACTTTTTGCAGACTCTGAAACAAATTCCTCCCAGCTCAAACTCAAATAAAGAACCTCTCCGTGTTCACAGCCGCTTTTCTGGCCGCTCCTCCACAGCTTCACGCTAAACAAACAGCCGTGCTGCCCTGAATGGGCTTGGACGATTTCCAGAACAAACTCTGAGCTGAACGGGTGAATAAATGTTTAGTATTTGAGCGCAGCTCTGCTTGGAACCTGGATCTGATAAGCGCGGCGCTGCTGCTGCTGCAGTGAGGGTTCCTGCACTCCTTCTCTGTTAATAATTCACTGCATTATGACCAGCGCCTGGTCCTCGCTCCACCGGCTGAACGCCTCATTGCTTCTCCTGCAGGCAGCCGGAGATCCTGCCGCTCCGGTGCAGAACAGGACAGAACGTGGGAAGAACAGTCGGATCCAGAACCAGAAGCTCTGCGGGGCCTCCCGATGCCATCTCACACCTCATCCACGTGTGAGATCACGCCGCCAGGTTTCCACCTCCACTGCTCCTCAGCTTCTTCCTGAAAGCCGGATCTTCTTCCCACAAACTGAAGTTAAAGCTTTTCACACAGCGAGGTCTGAACATCTAGACGGACGTCCACCCAGAGGTCTGACTGAGGGTTCTGGTCCCTGGCCTCTGATGCTAATCATAGAGCAGGAAACAACAACAAAACAGAGCTCCTTCAAAATAAAGGCACCAGTTCAAAATATCACAGATACGTGTTAAAGTATGTGGAAGAGAAAAGACAGAAATGCTTCAAATGCAGACGCTCTGCTGGAAGATGAATGGAGAACATCTGAGCCATGGAGGTGGATGGATGAGCAATGGATGGATGGATGGATGGATGGATGGATGTCGAGGCTCAGATATGATGGGGTTTCACTTGCGACGGGATGATGGGACTGTTTGGTGAATTCAGGAATTGGGTTTTGAAGAAGTGGCGTTGCCGCCGTTGAGGTCATGAGGCAGTTTTCTCTGCCGCCGTTCGCTGCTCTGCAGCTTCTTCTGACGGAGTTTTGGTGCTTTTCTTCTTCTGTGGTTTGTGTTCAGGTTCGGGGTGGGGGTGTTCCAGCAGGAATGATGAAGTCGTATTTACATTTTAGAGTGACCCCGAGAACAATACACCCGGGGCCCAGACCGTGGACAACAATGAGGCCCCCCCACTGGAACCACAAACTGTAGCAGAAGAAACTCAGACTTTAGCAGAAGCAGCTTCCCTTAAACTAAATAAAACCTCTCTGTGCGCCTCCTTCCTCTTCGTGGGAACTCGGTTTGAGACAAACTGCTTACTCATGACCGATCTACCGCAGTGACCTGTCAGCCCCACGGCATGCTGGGAGGCCTGCAGGCCCTCTGTGCTTCTTCATTTGTGAGCAGACATTTGGTCTCTCTGCATTCTGGTCTGCAGAACCAAAAAACCCAGAGAGTTGACTGTGGGAGGAGCCAGGTGAGGAGGACAGGAGGCGGGGCTTGGTTCAATTGAATTCAATTATATTTCTGTAGCCCAATATTTACAACAATAGTCATCGCAATGGACTTTATACTGGTAGTTGTGTAATAAACATGAATCACAAAGAACATAAAGTCATGGAATTCCATAGGTAGTGATTAAACTAAACTAAACTGGTCATCCCTGTCCTCAGACCCTCCTCCTCTGTAAGGAAAAACTCCTCAAAAAAGTAACAGATTCTGGGGAAAAAGAAGAAACCTCAGGGGTGTGGTGTCAATTCAGCACTTAAAGGATTGCGGTTTTGATTCTAAAACCTGTCGACACGTTAAAAACAGCGTCACGTCAGTTAAGGGGAGGGGAGGCGGGACATCTCCGGCATCCAGAAGCTCATTGGCTACCGAATAACTTTGAGTCTTACGTCAACAGACCAGTTTAGAAGGTGAGTTTTTCAAATCTTTTATTAGATTAAACGATCAAACTTGTACTTTATGTATCCTGAGGACATCAGCACAGTCGCTGCTCGTGAAGAAATGTTAGAAAGTAAGATGTTGCATGAAAAACTATCGGCATTCGTTGTAAACAATGTTCTCCTGTGTTAGCCATGCTAGCTAGCTCAATGCTAGCGGGGTTTCCGGCTCATTACAGGACTCTTACGGATTACACAACGTCGATTTTTGAAGACAGTCAGGCTCGGTCATGTCAAATCTGGGAATAATTGCCCGTGAATTGTCATTAGGATTTATCAAATATTTTTTTCAAGAAGTATATTAATGTATTACCTATAAGGTTTCTCAACATTTCCTTAGGGATTACAGAATCAGAGCAGAGAAAATTGTAGTAGACCATCAAAAACATGTTTAGTATGATTTTATTCCCATTAAAATTATTCTACAAATAAACATCCATAGAAAGATTAGTTATTTTTAAATTAGGTGGTTAAGGTTAGCTTCTGCAATGCCCCCCCCCTCCCCTTGACTGATGTGTCCCTGATTTTACATGTCGACAAGTTTTTGAAATCAAAACCGCAGGAAACAAAAGTGCAACTTAAAACGACAATTTCAGAATGATTGGAAAACAAATCAGCAGCTGAGAAATAGGATTGTGCTTTGGGTTATAGCTTCTGGTTGCAAATTCTGGGTTTTGGTTCTCAATTTATTCATTTGGATTCACGGATTTGGGGTTTTGATGCGTAATGCTTTAGGCGCTGCATTGACACCATACCTCAGGGGGGTCCACATGAAGGAGGGATCCTCCCCCAGTACGGACAGGCCATGTACCAGAACTCCTAGAGAGAATTAGCTTATCTAACTCTACAACTACATGTTTGAATAGTCCAGCAGACGATGGAATTGGGGGACAGCTGGGGGCTCCAGACGAGGCAGAGGGGGGGTCCACAGCCAGGTGTGGGAGCAGAGAGGAGGAACACGGTCAGGAACAGGAGCGGTTTTGATCTTTAGCAGAAGTGTGTTCTTGTCATCTCAGAGCGGTTAGCAGGAATTTAGACAGATTCTTCCTATGTGACCACAAATGGTCAGATGGGGGCGGGAACCAAAGCGACCACGCATCTGTCCATTGATCCACCAAAGCTTCAAAAGAACATGTCCAAAGATCGGCTGATGTCTTCTGTGGATCTGTGGTTCCTGGTGTCGGTACTGAGCCGTCATCAGGATTTGGTCCACATGGGGGGAGGGGGAGGGGGGGCTGGAACCTGGACAGGTTGGTGGTGAACCGCAGACTTCTGCTTCGAGCTGGGTCAGCTCTTAAAGGTCCCACCAGTAGATAAATAGAACTCCTACTGATCTTATGACGGGACATCGAGGAACTCGATTCGTTACCGTAGCTCAAAACAAAGAAACAAACAAAAACGAGACGACAATAAACAGCCCTACGTGTCCAGGGTCCATGCAGCGTTGACGGTTGGTCTCCAACCTCGGTTCTCCGTAAGTGTCGCTTTAATCCGCTTTCTTCGGTCTGTGGATTAGCAGAACCTTTCAAGAACCCAGTCAGAGGATGATAGAGATCATCAACCTACAAGGCCTGACGTGGTACTGGTTGGGTTCTGACAGGTCAAAGTCAAGCTTTCAATTCAAGAACCTCGCCTTCTGGACGCAAACATGCTGCAGTTCCTGCATCCAAGGAGGCAGAAGAGCAGCAGAACCTTTGACGTTCCACGTGAAGAAACCAGGCCGGACCAACCAATGAGAGCCTGGAGAGCAAAATGTGGGTCAAGAGGTACAGAACTGAACCAGGGGTCAGGATTTCTCTTAAACTGCGCTTCAACATGGAAGTACACGGAGCCGTTAAAAGAAAAACCGCAGAACTTTGCTCTTTTTCTTTTGCTTCCTCTTGTGGTTTTACACTTTTAGACGTTTAGCTGCTAAATGTGTTCTTTTATTTTGAAAAGAAACAAATTTCAAACTGAAATAAAGATGCAGTTCTGGAGGAGGAGGATGTGTTTCTCTAACAGAACCGTTTGGTCTTGGTGGGTTCTGGTTCGGAATGATGTTTGGTGACGTTTCTGGTCGACTGAAGGTTTTTTTGTTCTTTCTGTCGTGAACGTTGAATGGAGAATCGCTGACTCAGCGGTGACTCTGCTCCTCTTCATGAAGTGTGAATGATGACTTTGCACAACAAACTCCTCCTTCTAATGTTCTCTCTGGTTCTCCTCCTCCCTTTTCTCCAGTAAAAGCCTGGAGATCAAGGTTCTGAGGGCGTTAAACTTCAGCTCGCCTCCTGGCTGCTCCTCACTCTGACCTCAGAGGAGCAGGAGAGCACCTCCTCATGTTTGCGGGTGTGATTCCCACAGTTGTCTGAAGTTCCTTCTTGGAAAACGTCGACTTCTGACTCTAAAATGAGTCACTTGCAGAGTTGACTCAGGGAGGGGCAATCATAAACTACCCCTGCTCCCCCAGCCATGTCTAGGTGAGTGCTCAGTGCCCCCGCTGTGTTTGTCTAAGCAGATCCAAAGCCAACAGAGGCTGTCAGGGGTGGGGGGTCAAGCAGGGGAGGGTCAGAGTCCAAGGGCTTCCCGGATGAACGACTATCAGGTTGTTTAAGCTCCGGACCTCTGGCGAATCACTGAGACAAAGACGGGAGGCGGGGCCAAACGGTGGCACTTTAGGGTGGGGGGTGACTGTAATGGTTCGACCTCCAGCAGCCGTTTAAAATCTGTTTTTTACTTCAAACAACTTTTTTTTTTATCTTCCTCAAAATCCAACAAAAACCAGAAAAATGGACACAAATAACCCATGCTGGCAACATCTGCAGCTTCTGCAACTTCTGTAACATCTGCAACTTCTGTAACATCTGTAACTTCTGCAAAATACACACGTTCGGCAACAATTGCAACTTCTGCAACATCTGCAAAATCTGGACGTTCTGCAACAATTGCAACTTCTGCAACTTCTACAGCATCTGCAACTTCTGCAGCATCTGCAACTTCTGTAACATCTGCAACATCCACAATATCTGCAACATCTGCAACGTCTGCAACATCTGCAGCTTCTGCAACTTCTGCAAAATACACATGTTTGGCAACAATTGCAACTGCTGCAGCTTCTGCAACTTCTGCAACATCTGCAAAATCTGCACGTTCTGCAACAATTGCAACTTCTGCAACTTCTACAACATCTGCAACTTCTGCAACAACTGCAACTTCTGCAATATCTGCAAAATCGACAACATCTGCAGCTTCTGCAACATCAGCAACTATTGCAGTGTCTGCATGGAAACATGCCAGCGTGAGTGTGGCACAGCAAAGCGAGGTCTTACAGCAAAACATCAGAGGGTCAATGGTCAGTCAATGGTCTGAAGATAGAAACGTCTGATTCGTGTTTCATGGTCCACCAGAAGCTGAAGCTGAAGATGAATGATGAAGATTATTTACCTAAAGAAACAGCAAATTAGCTGCAAATAAAGCAAAATTGGCAAACTCTGCTGCAAATAAAACAAAAAGGAGACTTAGTGCAAAGTTGCCCTAAACTGTGTTTTTAATTCAACTGAGGACTTAGTAATGACTAAAATGCAGCAATAAGCTAAATCTGAAACACGGTCTTTAATAGAAACAGAATAGAAGCTTTATTGTAATGACGTTTAAAAACAGTTCAGGCACATCAATAGAACCAGCAATTAGAAGCAGATATAGATGAACTAGATCGGCTCTGAGAGCAGAAAATGTGCAACACCAAAAATGAAGTGAATTCAAATCCTTTCCTCAAAGTTTGACTCGGCGCTCCGCTCCTAAAGTCATCTCTGTCACCGAATGTTTTTAGCTTTCCAGGAACTTAAAGATTCAGGAGAATTTTCAGCTTTTTGTGTTCAGTTTTAATAAAAATGTAACAACTTAACCAAACTGAAGAAAACCCAGAACAACCAAATGGCCAGACAGAGGAAACCAGAACCGCTGAGAAACCATCAGAACCAGAAGATCAGAATCCTGTGACGGACACAGTTAGAGATGAACAAAACCGTCAACATGTCGTCTGTCTGTCCACCTTTTTCCTGACTGACATCGGTGTGTTATTCTGGGCAAACAGGAAGTGTTCTGACCGGTGACGGTCCGGGTTTCCTGAACAGAATCACCAAACACCACGCCATCCTTCAGCTGTCCATCAGTACGTGGCGTGCAGTGGGCGGAGCATGAATGTTCCATGACTGTGAATCAAGGTATCATGGTGGTGGAGCCTTTACAGCTCTTGAAACACCCTCTAGTGGTTTACCGGTGAACTGACCTGGCTCCAGTAGGTTTCATTTCTGGAATCAGCCCTAAAACGAAAGGATGATGTTGTCAGCGAAGCATGTTCATTTTAGGCTCATTGGAGGGTCGAAAACGCCCACACTGCCACCTAGTGCTGGGAAGTTCGGGACTTTTTTCCTCAAAAACCAGCGGCTTGAGTTACTGCATGTTTCACAGAGAGAAAGAGGTTAAAAGTCAGATTCTTCCGGGACTCCGGGTTAGGAGGAAACACTTTAAAACTGCGTTTGGGTCGGATCCAAAGCGGGATCGCGGCTGACAGGTTGGACATTTTCCCTCAGTCTGGACTTCCAGGGTTTGGGTGCAGCTTCGTTGCCTTCTGTCACCCGGCACGTCTTCCTTGCGAAGAGTTAACAGCAGTGAAGGCGCTGCTGCTCTGCGTACATGTGTGTTTGTGTGTCGACTGCTCTCCGCTGTGATTGATGGCATTGTTTAAAGCCAGGGAGGCTTTGGAAAGCTTTGCCATTGTTTCAGCTCTTGGCAGGGAGGCTTCTCAAGAAAAACAAAAGTGTGGAGGAGGAGGACGAGCGAATATCAAGAATTAGAAAGCAAAACAAAACTTGTCCTCACATTCTACAGGCCAAGTCCGAGCCTGTGATGCTGAAAATGATCGTCGTCTGCTGAGACCCGACGGTGCAGAAACTAGACCCCCACGTCTCCTCATGCCGCCACCGACCAGACCACAGCTATCTGTGCCCACCCCACCCAGCCGGGGAAGAGACCGAGCAGGAGAAACAAAACACACACCAGGAATGTACCAACACACAAACATGGCGTCCGCCCAGGCCTGCACTGTTATTCTTTACAAGATGTTTGGGGCCCGGTTCTGGTCGCCTGGCCCGACACAAACCACAGGATTCCTGCCACAGAGCCTCAGGGAATGTTTTGTTGTGTTCTGTGTGTCCAATACATGAACACATCAGGGGATGGGGAGTGGGGGCGGCCCCCGGAGGCCTCGTCAGCATCAGCCGAGCTGTTTCATGCGCCTTCAGTTCACTCAGGTGGATGAGTCCTCCCACCTGGCCCGCTTTCAAAAGCCTGCAGTCATCTGCAGAACATGGCCTTCACTCTCCCAGAACCAGCTGTGCAGCTGTGCCAAGAGTCTGCAGCAGCTGTGCCAGGCGTCTGCGCAGCTGTGGCAGGCGACTGCAGCAACTGCGCCAGGCGACTGCAGCAGCTGCGCCAGGCGTCTGCGCAGCTGTGGCAGGCGACTGCAGAAGCTGTGGCAAATGTCTTCAGCAGCTGCGCCAGGCGTCTGCAGCAGCTGACGTTTATGTATGTTTGTATATATATAAATATACATATATAAAACTATGACTAACCAGCCCCATTTCTAGCTATAAATAACTATAGTGAAGTACAACTATAACTTACCATAACTATTAGTTACCACAAAACTATAACAAACTATGACTTTAACTAACCATAACAATTAATAATCACAACTTGCATAACTATTGACCGTATCTGCCCTATCTACCCCGACTGACCACAACTACACCATACTATAGGTAACTATAACTAACTGTAAATAACTGTAACTAATCTCTTGAAAAGAAGATAAAGAAAAAAACTTAACAGCTTCAAAGAACCAATCAGAACAGCAGGTGAAATCGTGGCACAAACAGGAAATGGAAGAACAGGATCTGTGTCACAGTCAGGCAGCAGTGATGATGCTCAGCCAGAACTGAACCCGGAGACCACTAACATCTGTGTGATCAGCTGAAGGACAAAACCCGGTTCTGGACTTCTTCATGGAGTCGTGTCTCTGAACCGGTTCAGGCTGCTGAACACCACGTCTGCTCCCTCCTCTTCGTCACTTTCACACAAACCTCTGCAGAGGACGGCATCTGTCAGAGGAGAAACCGGACCGGAGTGATTCAGTGAAGCTCTTCCTCCCCCAGATCCGTCCATGTGAGCGTTCCTGTGGCGAGCAGACGATCTAATTGGAGACAGGTGAATAATTGGTGGATTAAGGCACGCCCTCTGTCTGGATTGGCTGGGTGTGGAAGAACGAAGTTAAGTGTGATTACCTGCTCATTACGCTCACAAATCCCCCCGCGGTGTGTTTAGGCTTATCCCGGCTCGCTGAGCTTTATCCTGGATTCCTGCTGGTTCCCCACCGCCAGACAGCGCCACCGCCGTCGCTAGGAAACAAAACAGGACGCTAGACCCCCCCCCAGATCCTCGGGTTGGATGCAGAAAACACGACGGCCAACAGGAACCCCCCAACCTCCATCGTGGGGTACACCTGCTGGACAGCTGATCTTTGTCTGCAGGTAGATTCTGCTCTGCCGTCTGCAGATGCGACTCAGAACCGAGCAGTTTCTCATGTTTGCTTCTGATACCAGCAGAGGGTTTAACCCCCCCCCCATCAACAGTTTACATACATCTACTGCAAACAGAAACAACTGACCTGAAGTAGAAACGCATCAGAAAATGAGGATCCTGTAAGGAACGTGTGAAGAATCATGTATGACAGATGATCCTGGAGGATCAACCATCTGCTGTGGATGAACGATGAACCTTTTCTGATGCGGATATGAAATAGAAACACCTTCACGGTCATTCCAGCTTCAACATGGAGTCTGTGAGGACACGACACGTTCTGGAGTCCAAACGTCAACCTAACGGTGGGGGGTGGGGGGGGCATCTAAACCCAAACATGTTCATGAAACCGAAGATCATCTGATCTCCAGACAAACACGCTGGAGATGATTGACGTTCATGGAGGATCACCGAATGGAACCAGGTGAAGAAAGCAAGCAGAACGGAGAACCAACCAAAGACAGAACCCTCCAATAAAAAACACACGTGTGTTCAAACACACATGTAAATGATGTGTAAATTCTAACACACTCGGGTCACTATGAAAGATCTTAGCACATCAAATTGAATCGGTTATTTCAAAGGGGCCCAAGTCCGTAATCTTTCAAAATAGAGATATTATATATTCTATGGTCTTCAAGGGAAAAGCATCTGATTATGTGCAAAAAAGTCCCAAGTCTGTTGTAATTTATTGACTATGCTTGACATTATAATGCATTAATGTGAATTCCTGGCCTTGGGCCTCTCTTGCATGGGTTTAGCTTTATCCCATACATGGCAGCACTAGTTATCCAATATGGCAGTAACCCCTGTTTAATTCAAGAAGGCCCCAAGTCCAGAGACTTTAGCTTGCTCGTCCTCTGAAATGTTAAACTTGAGGTGGTTCATATTCTAGCATTTGGAAGCTATGAACTAAATCTGGATAAAGTATGAATCATTTGGTGGAGCCTCCCTTTAAGCTATGCAATTCAAATCATTTCTTGGAAACACAAACCTCTTGGACTTGGGCCCCTTTTGAACTAACCCATTCAATTGTAAAAAGGTGTGGAGGAGGAGAACTCAGGCTTCATCCGTAACGGTTCTGACCCGTAGTCCAGTCCTGCAGAAACGCTCTGTGGTTGTCGGAGCGGCACAGCGGCTGAACGTGGTCATGATATCAGAACTCTGAATATGGGATGGTTCAGTACGGACCCCCCCCCCCCCCCCATCACATCAGATGTTTAGTAAATTCTTGGTGGACTTGAAAACCTTTTAGCCCCTCCCCTTCAGGGAGGATCAGGCTCTGACACGTGGCAGCGATCCTCTGAGGACGTGACCGACTGAGGAGTGAGGTCGAGTGAGGTCAGGTGACCGACAGACGTTCTAAAGAAGGTTTCGTGTTCAGAAGTGGGTTTCCTTCAGAGGGTCACCCACTACGTCAAAAGCTTCACGCGACCCCCCCCGGGAAACATGTTAGCATCCACTGGTCAAAGGAAGCAACCACCCAAAAAGCATCATTACATCACAGATGTTTGCTCAATGGCACTACGACTGTGGAAAAAGGCAGTTGAACCATAAATCCACAGATTAAAAACAGCTAACCAGAGCAGACTCTGGACCCGCTTCATTTGTCAGAATGGCATCAGTGTTTCTCCAGACAAAAACACAGAAAACATCAGAGGTTCTGCTGGTTCTGCTGGTTCTGCTCAGGCGCACAGCAACAAGTAAACTGTAAACGCAGAACGTCTTGAAGTGGAGAAGAAGAACAACAGTTGAGTCTGGCGTCTGACAGACAGACAGACGAGGAATTCCTGCTTTTTCATTCCTGTTCTCACACAGACATAAACAAACATCACAGCAGAAACCACGACCCAAACCCGGCGAGGTTCTGACAGAGCAAGGCACCAACCTCACCTGATGTTTTAGCTCGTTAGGAGAACTGAAGACATCCCAGACTCCCATTGGATGAACGATGGACAATAATGGGCAACGCAGATAAATCCAGTCCATTGTTTTTCCTGTTGATATTTATGCCTCACTCAGTCAATGTGTTCCTCTCAGACCCAAACCAGTCCAGAACCCCCCCCCCCCCCAATACCAAGTCTGGTTTGATTGAAAGTTCTTCCTAATGTCTTGGTTCTTAAAGCATTTTGGTATGACAGAAGTGTGTCAGCTGGTAATGGACCAGGACCAGACCTGGATCAGACCAGATCCAGACATGATTTAGACCTGGATCAGACCAGATCCAAACATGATTTAGACCAGGACCAGACCTGGTTCAGACCAGAACCGGACATGATTTAGACCTGGACCAGACCTGGATCAAACCAGAACCGGACATGATTTAGATCTGGATCAGACCAGATCCAGACATGATTTAGGCCAGGACCAGACCTGGATCGGATCAGACCAGAACCGGACATGATTTAGACCAGGACCTGACCTGGATCAGACCAGAACCGGACATGATTTAGACCTAGACCAGACCTGGATCAGACCAGAACCAGACATGATTTAGACCGGGACCAGACCTGGATCAGACCAGAACCAAATCTTTGCGGTTGAATCCTTTCCTCCTGATGACGTTTCTCCGTTTTGTTGACAGAAACGGAATGAAACTACTTAGTTCTGTGATTGGTTCTGTTTGTTTACATTCTTTGGTACCATGATCATGAATTTGTCTGCTTTCAAACATGTTGCCGACCGTCTGAGCACAGCCGCAGTTTAGGATGTTTGAACTCTCGGTTTGCATCATTTATGAAACCCAAAGTCTTGAATTTGGTGTGAAAACGAGATGCAGAATTTCCAAAATGTTGCGACGGCGCAGTCCTGCAGAGTTAATCACAGCGCTTCATTCATCACACACCCACACGCTGCACGCGGCGTGATGGGACAGGATCTGCCGCTGACAGGCTCACCTTTCAACACCCACACTGTTTACAGAGACACATCTAGAGAAGCGCTGCCACGGGCGCTGAACCCCTTCAACCGGTCTCCCCAGGACTGACCTCCTGAGCTGCCTGGAGCTGCAGCTACAGCAAAGACACTCATCAACAGAACCTGCAAAAGCTGGGGAAGCTCTTCAGGCTGTCCGTTCCCTCCCTGGGACCAACGGGGAGACATTTCCTGTTTGAAGCTGGTTTAAAAGCAAAACTGGAACCAAGTCCTGTCACTGTTTAACCACTAGGGAACATTTTACAAACTCAGAGTGTTTTCATTTAAAGATCAAATGGTCTGAAGCTGACGGTCTGATTCTGAACGTTTTCATCTCCTGATTTTTCCCGTCATCATTTTTTTGTGATTAAAGTTTGGTCAAAATGGGGCGTAGCCTTATGACCAACATGTCACCATGGAAACCTCACCTCTAAAGCGCCCTGGGTGGGCGTGTTCTAATGACTCACAGACAATGTTTGGCACACCCATTAGCAGAAAAAGTCAAAGGTTTGGTGATGTCATTTCCTGTTGAAGTCAGGTCAAAACAAACTAAAGAGTGCTGTCACCTCCGTCCGTGGACAGGTCAAATCTGACAGACATTTAACCCGTGTGCTATCCTATGACCCCCCCCTTCCATTGACATGTTCTCCCTACCATGACAAAGGTGGATAAAGGTGGAAAAATTTCATGTAATCCATGGACACCAGTGAAGATCACAAATCATTGAAGAAAAAAGGTTCAGAGCTCTGTCTAGTGGGTCTAGATGACCCAACTGTCTAGTGGGTCTAGATGACCCAAATCCCAATGTTAAAGTGTCTAGGATAACACAAGGGTTACCAGAAAACATATTAAAGTAGTAGATTTAAAATTCAGTCAGAGGGATTCAGTCGATCACAGACAATCTACTGCTTCAATGGAATCAACCCGCATGAATACAAATCCACCCAAATGATAAAATAGTATAATTATTTCCTCAATTATCTTTAACTAAAGAATTTTAGGACTTTTTAACAAACGCATGTGTTGATTTTGCGCCATGGCCCTTTCAACCCCCCCATTGAGAAACCTCTAGAACAGAAACTGGGCTGCAGGCGGAGCTGTGACAAAAAGAAAAACAACCAAAAACTAGACGTGCACGTCTACGGGGGTCGAACAGATGCTGATACGGCGGTTTTCAGCTCGGGATGGGAGCTGATAACTGATGGTCAATACGCTGCACTTTAGCCTCACAAATACTGATGAGTTCTGGAGGGGGGGCTCTGGAACGTGTCAGCGAGGAGCGCCGGTGAACAGGTACTGAGAGGAGGCGGCGCCTGATACCCGTTCCCCACATGCCTGTGGATGACAGCAGCTTGAGGCGGGGACTCCACTGAACCCAATCAATGTTTAGTTGTTAGTGTGTGTGTGTGTGTGTGTGTGTGCGTGGGTGACTCTTAAGGTCAGGAATGTTTCTGCCACGCCTACGCTAAGGTGTAAAGTGATACCTGGCAGGTTATTTTTTTAATACTAGTAGCAATAGTAAAAATAGGATTTTATCAGGAAAAATAAAAAGTTAGGATTTGTGTTTCTTTGCAGATGACTTTGATCAATGTCACATGAGTTCATCAGGCTTAACTCCTCCTGAAAACCACATTTACATTTCTAATCAAACAAAAACAATTAACGTCATGAAGGCTTTTCAGCTTCAAATGTTTTTTTCTTAACTATGTCAGTTATTTTCACTTTTGTCTGAGTTTCTTTTAAGCTTTTTTTTTTTAGCAGATGTTGAAAATAATTCAGTTCCTAATCTTTGATTGTCCAATAAACATTTCTTTTTCACTTTTAAGCATATCTTTTTCCTTATTTAGATAATGTTGTGTCACGGTGAGGGAGGCTCGAGAGCCGGTTGGACCCAGACGCAGAGACGGGAGGCCAACGGGTTCAGGACTAGAGGGTTTATTAACAAAAGGCGCTGCCGAGCAGGATGACAAAACAAAACAAAAACTTACTGTGGCGTGGCGAAGGACATGGAACATGGCATGAACGTGGCTAGAAACATAGAAACAAGGACGCTATGACAAGATGACGTTAACACCATGACAGGAAGCTAATGGACCAGCACAAGAGGAAGGCAGAGCCAAGACTTATATACAGACAGGGCAGACAAGACACAGGTGAACACGATCGGGGCAGATGGGGACCAAGGAAGTACCACTCAAGACATGACAAGACAGGAACCCTTTCAAAATAAAACAGGAAACCAAACAAGACAGAACAAGAACTAAAGCAAAAACCAAGACAAAACAAACTCAAACCACGACATGTTGCATCTAGCATTTCCTGCTTTATACATGTAATCATTTAGTAGCCGTGTATTTTTGGTTTTCTGTACATCAGTGCTGGATTAAACGGTAACACTTCATGGTTACAACAGATGTGAAATGTGATTATGTATGTGTTGGATGAGAGAGATCAAGAGCTTCAGTTTTAAATTGTTTTTACCTCCATTAAAGAGCTTAACTGCGTAATTTGAAGCCCATTGAGATGACTATTGTTGTAATATTGGGCTATATAAATACAATTGAATTGAATAAATGTTTGTGGCTCTTTTGGTTGAAGGCTGATTCACTGATGACACCTTTTCTTCAGGCTTCAGCTCTGCCAGCAGAAGACGAAGGACGTTTTTAGTGGTTAGCATTCACACGTGTGTGGAGGCCATGCAACGAACTGAAAACCTGTGGGTCAACCCTGTTTTTACCCTATAAGCAGGGACAGGCTCCAGCAAGCCCCGAGACTGCACAAGACTAAGCAGAAGTATGGCTATAGAGAACTGTAATCTCTTTAGCGATAATGTCTACATGTTTTTTCCTAATTTCACCCAAACTCTGCCCATTTGTTGACCCCTGTCTTTTAGCTACACACCTGCAGAGACACACACTGAACAGGTTCATTCTCTGTGTTTCTGTCAAATGTTTTTCCTGTGGAAGTCCAGATGAAACTTCAGTTTTTCTGCCAGAGAACATCTGTGCTAAACCCATTCAAAAATAATGCCTAACCTCTTCAATTGACCTTTTGATCAGGCAGAGGTCATAGGCTTTGACCCCTGTAGTTACCCACTTAATGCCTAACTTAAGAAACTCTGATTCAAACTCAGGCAGCGCTTCAAAATCTTAGCGCTTATTGAATCTGTTTAACCCTTGTTCTATCCTAGGCACTTCAACATTGGGAGTGGGGTCATCTAGACCCACTAGACAGTGCTCTGAACCTTTTTTCTTCAATGATTTGTGATCTTCACTGGTGTCCATGAATTCCATGAAATCTTTCCACCTTTGTCATGGTAGGGAGAACACGTCAATTAAAGGGGGGGGGGGTCATCTAAGATAACACAAGGGTTAACCGATCTCTGATCAACTCTGGTTTAAAGGTGATGCCTCGAATTTGAGCCACAACGTTGACATAGACCATCATCATCAAAGAAAACCAACTCAACAGAAAAACTTGGGCTCATCCACTGTGTTCAACATAATTCCTTCACCAATTCCAACAACTTTTGTCTTTCTTCAGTGAGAACTTCTATCAGATGCTTTTATCCAGAGTGTGAGGTTAGTTGTCATCTACGGGGACACCATGACCTTAATGATCTGAACCCTAAAGAATTAATTGACAGGCTGTTCAACCAACAAGCAGCAACCAGCTTCCCAGTAACTCGACTGACTGAACTGCATTTGGCATCATGTACGTCAGCAGAATTTTGCTGTTTCTGAAAAAGTCTGTGTGATTCCTCAAAACCAGATACAAAAATGTTTCCCTTTGCTTCAGTGGACACTAAATTTACAGATATAAAGTAAATTCCCAGTTTCATCAACAACCCTAAAGAAACACATGTGCAAACTAATGTCTCTTCTTAGACTTATTCTCTGTTCTTTTTTGGTCAAAAGTTTCACCAGTTTGAGAAAGGCCATAAATCTGACTTAAAAAGCAAAATAAAAGTCCTCATAACGGTTATCACTATCAATAGACCCCACAACTACACGCAGACACACATGCAAACACAGACATAGATACTCACACACAGAGATCTACACACAGACACAAAACCCCCACAGTTGTTCCTAACAGGACAGACTCAGCTCCAACCCTCTGGTTGAAATGTAACCGTAATAAATTGATGAAGCACAGTTGGGATTCATCGATAATCCCAAATCTGACCGGGATTCCTCTGCATTAGGACTGCTGGTCTCCATTAAGAGTTTGGTTCTAACGAAGTGATGATTTTACCAGATAAGGGTCCCATCAAGGCATAAAAACAGGGATACACACTGACTTTGCAGTGGTGGCTCTGTCTGGCCCCCGGACATCATGCGGTCCGCGTCTGGCCCCTGATTGTGGCCGGTGTGGGCGTGTGGCGGTGTGTCATTTCAGCGCTAACAATGGTTGCATTACCGTGCTTGTTGTTGTCAGTTTCCTCTGCAGGCGTAGTGGCTGTGTGGCCAAACCGCTGCAGATTTAGAGAATGAGTTAAAACAAGCTAAAAATAATTTGTAAAAATAGTGAAGCAGCTCGCAGTGAAAGCAGATGTTTGTGTTGGAGAGCAGTGTGGGATCGCTCTTGCTAGACAGCTCTCCTACCCGCCCACGAGTGTGTGTGTGTGTGTGTGTGTGTGTGTGTGTGTGTGTGTGTGTGTGTGCGGCGTGTGTGTGTGGCCATGCAGGGTCAGTGGACATTCTTAAGGTGGAAATGATCACCATAAGCTTCTTGGTGGTTCTCACAATCACAGCTGAGGTTGGTTGAAGGAGTTGTTGGTGCATGATGGGAGGGGGAACCTGACAGGTAAGACATGTTTTAGCATAAAAACACTGGGGTGGATTATATGTCATCAGGGACTCATGTTAGCCCCAGTAGGGTGGGCAGGTAGCTCAGTTAGTATGTAGCCCATCCTCTGCCCTCCATGATAAGAGGCTACCATGGCAGCCAAACAAGTTCATGGAAAAAGATGTTCCCAAGTATCAAAAAGGGGGGGAAAAAGTCAAATTCTGAATGAGATTCCGCTAGCACAAACAGCGCCACCATCAGGCAAAGGGTGGCATCACAGCTTATAGTTTTATTACTGTCTTCTGTGTTTCTACAAACTGTGGACAACAGAAATCCTTTTTCGTACAAGAAACTCCTCCCATTACAAACCCAACACAGAACTGGCGTGTTTGTGATGTGAGGAACCAGCATCTTCATGTTTGCATTGACTTTGATGGCTATGACTCCTCCTGACCCCAGAGCAGGACAGACCGCCTTAGTGAACCGATGTAAAGATGCTCTCCTCCTGGGAAACGGAGGAACTGTGATGATCAGAAATGTAACCCTTGTGCTATCTTAGATGACCCCCCCCCCTTCCATTGAAGTGTTCTCCCTACCATGACAAAGGTGGATAAAGGTGGAAAGATTTCATGTAATCCATGGACACCAGTGAAGATCACAAATCATTGAAGAGAAAAAGGTTCAGAGCACTGTCTGGTGGGTCTAGATGACCCACCTCCCAACGGTAAAGTGCCTAGGATAGCACAAGGGTAACGCTGCTGTGATCCAGATGCTGGAGAAGTCCTGGACCCAAAAACAAACCAGGGTGTCTGAAAGCGTCCATCATCCGAGCAGAGCGGCTGCAGCTCTCCTCGGCCCAATACTCGGCCGACGCTCCTCCCCGCTGCGTCGGCTGTAATCCGAGTGAAGCTGATGACACGACGGTCTGCGGTGGTGGAGCCAGAGGCCCGTTAGCGGCGTAGGAACTGCTGGAGTGTGTAAACTCTGAGGTTTGCTGAAACAACAGGCGCGGGTCTGCTGGGAGCCCGGAGTTTGACCGCAGGGAGGTTTTAATGATACTGTCCAGGAGACCATTCAAACCAGAGCATGGGGGGGGGTTTCAGTGGGAGGAACAGCAGGTGGGGGTGCAGAGAAGGATGAGCTGAAGGCTCACGTGTAGCGTTCCAGTCAGGTGGAACCGTGATGGACTGGTCCAGCAGATCCTTCACCCGCTCCATAGGAGCGCCTGGTTTGTGTTTCTGTCCCTGCTGGGATGCTCTGGGAGCTCTGCCATCAAACACACATTCAGCATTCCTCTGCGTTTACACGAGTCCATACGAACCCCCCCGCAGGGTTTCAGCTCTTACATAACGGAGGAGATGAGGAGTAACGGAGGCGAATTCACCAGAAAGAGAGGACTCTTCATCACAGCTGGGAGCTTCAGATCCAAACCAGAGGAAACCTTCACTAAGCCTTTGCTGAGTCAGCAGAAGTCTGGTAACCATGACGACAAACAGCTCTTTCTGTGCTTCTTTTGGACACGATGCATCTGTCTGTCCGTTGTGTCTGCAGAGTAACGGCTGCCTGTGAAAACACCATCAAGGTTGTCCTACGACCCTGAAGGCTGACTTTCTCCTGACCTTCACCGTTCAGGAGTCCAAACTGTGCTTCAATCTGCTGAGCGTTGGTTTGTTTCTACTGTGTTGATTTTCTTTCACCATCCATCCATCCATCCATCCATCCATCCATCCATCCATCCATCCATCCATCCATCCATCATCCTCCGCTTATCTGGGACCGGGTCACCGGGGCAGGAGTCTTAGCAAAGACGTCCAGACTTCCCTCGCTACGGCATCTTTCTCCGGCTCTTCTGTGGGGACCCTGAGGCATTCGCGGGGCGGTCCAGAGATTTAGTCTCTCCAGCGTGTCCTGGGTCTTCCCCGGAGCCTCCGTCCAGTGGGACATGCCCGGAACACCTCCCCAGGGAGGCGGGAGACGTCCAGGAAGCATCCGGACCAGATGCCTGAGCCACCTCGACTGGCTCTTCTGGATGTGGAGGAGAAGCGGTTCTACGGCTCTCCGCGGGTGACCGGGCTCCTCCACCTACCTCTAAGGGAGCGCCCAGCCCCCCTATGGAGGAAGCTCATGTCAGCCGCTTGTATTCAGGACCTGGTTCTCATTACCATAGGTGAGTATTGGAACGAAGAACGACCAGTAAATTGAGAGCTTTGCTTTCTGACCTGGCTCTCTCTTCACCACAACGGACAGATACAGCGACCGCATAACTCCGGACACTGCTCTGATCAGTCTGTCAATCTCACTCATGAACAAGACCCCACGGTATTTAAACTCCTCCACCTGGGGCAGACACGCGAGATGACAAACTCTTCGAAACAAACATCAACAACAATAATTCTTCTCCTGCTTTCAATTCAGTTGTATGTGGGAGGGGTTGAGTCACTGCTGCAGAATCGGTCTATTAACCCTCTAACTCTTTGAATTAGCGTAGCACTTTGTGGGTCTAACATTTCGTTACGTTAATTGCTTTAACGGTTGAAGAGTTAGGGTTGGAGCTAGTTCCTGTCACTGGAGACAGCTCGGTTATTAAAGGGTAAATGAGGAGAGACGTTCTAAAAAGAACCTGAGATGGGTGAGAGAAGAAAAAGAGATCATCTGTAGCTTCAGATAAAAAACCTTCAAACATTGCAGATCTCTCTGTGCAATCATCCTAAAACTTCTCACTGCCAGGAAGTGTCTTCTTCACCCAAAATCAATGTTTTTTGGTTTATGTTGGTCCAAAAAGGAGAGAACACTTTCCCTTCCTGCTTGAAGCTGGTTATATAAGAAAACAAGATCATCTCAGCCAGGGGCGCAATAACCTAATTTCATAGGGGTATGCAGCCATGTAAAAAGCCCCCCCCCCCCACACACACACACAAAGACACAAATGCACAAAATAAAATGTCACATCCACCCCTCCTAAAGCTACCTAAACACCCACACAACACCTTTATTATGTAACCCTTGTGCTATCCTAGGCACTTTAATGTTGGGAGTTGGGCTATCTAGAACCACTAGACCAGGGGTCGGCAACCTGCGGCTCTTTACCGCTGCCCTAGTGGCTCCCTGGAACATTTTCAAAAATGTTTGAAAATGTAAAAAGATGGGGGAGAGAAATATATTTTTTGTTTCAATTTGGTTTCTGTAGGAGGAAAAACAAGACACAAACATTCTTAACGTTTTCCAATGCTGTAAGAATGAGTGGAATAAATATTGTAACGCGCTGCAGGTATGTCACTTGCAGCGGGAAATACAGGAGCCAAGCTGTCAACGAGTTGAGCTGTCAATCAACTGGTTGCTCTGGAGAACTGTCCATGTCCCAAACACCACACGACTCCGAACAGTCTCAGAGAGGAGGTAGAAAGAGAAGCTGAGAGCGCAGTCTCCTTTCTGGCATAATAAGCCCATTTATTTTGAACACACACCACATTGAACATTGCACAGAGGTCATCAACCCCTCCCCCTCCCACACTCATGGTGCAACGTAACCCTTGTTCTATCCCAGGCACTTTAACATTGGGAGTTGGGTCATCTAGACCCACTAGACAGTGCTCTGAACCTTTTTTCTTCAATGATTTGTGATCTTCACTGGTGTCCACGGATTACATGAAGTCTTTCCACCTTTATCCACCTTTGTCATGGTAGGGGGAACACGTCAAAGAGAGGGGGGGGGGTCATCTAAGATAGCACAAGGGTTAAAAATGACTGACTTGGTCTGAACTGTCTTTGTCCTGAACGTCCACCATCAGACCAGCCTGTTTCTTTCCTCCATCTGTCCTGATACTTTTTCTCTTCTCGTCTTTCCTTCCATCCTCACATCTGTGTGATACTAACTTTGTGTTAGGAAGATTTTCAAAGAATACAGAGACTAAACTATATGTAAAGATAGAAACATGTTAATGTTAAATTATATTTGTGTTGGATATCAGTTAGTGGTGTTATAGAATAGAATGCATTTCTTTATTGTTGTCAAACTTCTCCAAATGTTCAACTAAAATCCAAAATGTCGTTCAGCCAAAGTGAAAGTTAAAAGCAAAAGGCTGTAAACTAAATAGTCACTCAAAAAAAAAATCCAAACTTTAAACAGAATCACCATCTAACCACCATCACACACAGGAGCAGCTTTTATCATCATTTAATGCTGTTTCAGTCAAAGCATAAAAACCTTTTCAGTGTTTTGGTACGTCTAGTTAAAGAAATTATTTAAAACAAAATCAACACAAACAAGCTTCTTTATTTTTCTCTTCATGATTATTGATGCTGTAAATCCTGTTCAGTACAGCTGCAGGACACTTTGACCATTTTCCTGTTGTAGCTTCAACCTGATTGTTTCCAAGCCGGTTTTTATCACGGCTATAATGTTCCTGCTGTCTCTCAACCATTTAGAGAAACTTTTCTTCATTTACATCTTTGTCCTTTTGTGTTTTCTGTTTTGACCCCCCGATTGTTTTTTCTTTTGCCTTTCCATCTAGAGCGTGCTGTCATCAGATGATCACACAATTCAAATAAAAGCAATCAGACGCGCGCGAGGCTCCACGAGAGCACGTCTGACAAGACCCGAGGGAGGGAGGGAGGAGCGGCTGTCCCCGGGGGGGGGGCACTATCAGTTACGATGTGCTTCTGTTACTGATTATATCATGGAAAATGGTAAAGGGCGTATACTTATAGAGCACTTTTCTACCTACAAGGCCCAAAGCGCTTTGCAGTCACAGACCCATTCTCACACACACATTCACACACACAGACACGCACAGACCCACACACACACATTCACACAGACACGCATGCACAGACCCAAACACACACGTTCACACACACACACACACACACACACACACACACACACACACACACACACAAACACGCACACACACATTCACACACACAGACACGCAGAGACCCACACACACACATTCACACTCACAAACATGCACAGACGCAAACACACACGTTCACACACACACACACACACACACACACACATATTTGTGTGACGGTCGAAATGGTCTCCCTCATCTTTCAGTTTCTGTGGTTCATCAAGAGTTTAGCGCTCAGGTGAAGCTCCGCCCCTCAGCTTTCATCCCCACCTGTTTATCTCTCAGCAGTTCTGTCAGAATCCAGAACCGCTTCATGATCTTACAGCAGAACCAGACACAGAACTGTTTCCAGTTTCCAGAGAACCTCGGAGGTCCACTCAGCACATAGCTTCCCTTAGGGCCGAGGTTCTGTGCATTCAGAGGTCCAAATCCAGATCCTGCTGGATGAAACCGGGTCTAGATCTTTCCTCCAACATTTGCAGCCGGAGCTTGAGCGGACGCCGTGCACGTTCCACAGCAGCTCAGAACCTCTTCTTTAGAAGCTCTTCATCAGCGTTGGCGAGGGTTCGTATTTGTCTGAGCATACGACAGCAAACGGGGTAAAAATGCACGGACACGCGCTGGAATGTGAGCGTGCACGTGTGTAGATGTGGATGCATGCATGTTTGCGCATCCGCATGCAGCAGGATGAGGCGATGCAGATGGGAATGTTTGTCAGCCTCCTGAGAAAGTGCTGACGCTGAAACATCTGCCTCCTTTCACTTCTGGTTTTCACCATCTGCCAGGCTCAGACTCGCACGGCATTGTGGGATGTGGACGGTGGTTTGCAAGTCAGCAGAAAGCGAGCGGTGAGTAACGCTTTCTAATGATGCGCCCAGGGGTCACGGCTGCTGGTGTGCAGCCTGGATCAGCCTCTGGGCCCAGAGGAGTACCGTGGAACCAACAGAACCTTTCTGGAAACTCCTCCATGTGTTGGGAGTGTACAGGTGTGGGCGGGGCTAAAAACACTAGTTTTGCACAGATTTGAGAAACTTGTTTGTCATAAAGATCTCATTCTGGAGAGCAAAGTGGTTGGTCCTTAAATAATTCCATCTTCTGACGGTTGATGGACCTGAGGAGGATTTTCTGCTGAGTCAGAGGATTCTGTCCTCATGAAAGGAACCAGCAGCAAGGTTCTAAAATTCTGAAGCTCCACTGAGGAAGGTGTTAAAAGATCCCAGCAACACGAAGCTGCGTTAGCGTTAGTTCGTGGATGATCCTTAGTTCCATGGTTCTCTTTAGTCTGTAACTGTAACTGTAGTCACACCTCGATGCTGAGTCATGAAACATGACCTCAGCGGTTGGCGCCGGCTAAGCTAACCGCTAGTCTTCAGAACAGAGGATGCTGACGGCACATCGCCACATCTTCGTCCAGTCCGCCGAAGTTTTGCTTTAAATCCTTCAGAGACCCAAACTCTGCAAAGGTTCAAAACAAAAACAGGAGAAAAGGGGCGGAGCTACGTGGGGGGAACTGAGAGTCTCACTTCGTGTCAGCACGTCTTTTTTTCCTCTTCCTCTGGGTGTCAGCCGCCATGTTCGCTGAAGGCCGGGTTAGTGAAGGACATCTTCCTCTCACCTCTGCCGCTGCTGTTTAAACTGGCGGCAACATTTGAAAAATGGGCGGAGTTAAGAGAATCCAGCATCATTTAAGGGTCAAGCTGCAGTTTTCAGGAGAAATGAGCGAGTCGCGGAGATGCTGCTGATGTGCAGCTGATCTGCAGCCAGCATGACTCAGCGCTTTGGGAGAACGCAGACGTGCGTCTGCATCGTCTGCAGCCTGTTTACAGTGAAGGCTGCAGACTATTTAAAGTCCTGCTGTATTTGTGTCAGGCGTACACAGAGCGCAGGAGCCGGCGGGGCCCCGGCCGCCGCTGCGGTTCTGTCCGGGTCACGTCAGGTTACAGGAGTTTGCTGGAAGAAGAAAACAATAACAGGTCGGGCTGCGGCATCATCAGCGACCAAAGCCGAGCGGAGTCTGACCCGGGACGACCGCAGAGGCTCCATCCATCACAGCTTCGGTTCAGCTCAGGCACAAAGGGCCGAGGAGCAGAAGACACCGCTGAAGGTCTCGGGGTCGGGTCTGTCGCAAAACGTACAAAAAGAAAACCATCATGACAATAACGCAGCGTCTGCTCCTCACGGTCAGAGCAGCGTTGATGGTTGGATTTCTAAATCTTTATTCAGCTCCTTTGAAACGTCGCCGTGCGTTTCTGCGTGCGTTTCCCTCAAAACGCTGCTGATCTTCAGGAAGTTCCTGCTTGTTCCGTTGGTTTTGGTCACTTTCACTGTTCTTGAAGCATCAAACTGTTGAAGATCCACTGAAAATGAAGGAAGAAGCTTCTTTTGGCTCCAAAGATCAACAGTCTGTGGCAAATACTTGGCCTTTAAAGGGGAGCATTTAGGTAATTATTTGATATAATTATTGTTGCCACCTTACAAAGTTCAGGGCAAAACTTGTTTGTCACTCAGGACTGATGTGGAGCAGAAAAGCTGCGTCACTTTGACAGGAAGGAGCTGAAGTCTGAGTCTGATAGCTATCCATCATGACGTGCACGCTCAGAATGTGCACGTTCTGCTGCAGCTTCCCTCTGAGCTCAGCTGGAACAGAACCCCGGCGCCGCGTTTGTTCCATTCATCCTTCGGACAGAATTTTACATAAGAGCAGCTCAAAGGGCCGAGGTAGAGCCTGAGCAGGGCAAGGTCCAAACTACCCCAGCAAGCAGGATTTATCAGAACAGACTTTAAACTGCCCCGTTACTGATCAACCTGCAGCAGCCGCCGCTGCACGGACGCCGCAGCACGCTGACGCCACCTCTGAACCCACCAGACTGGGAGCTGCCAGAACCCCACTGCGACCCGCTTTTTCTTCAGCCAATGACCACGGCGTCAAACCCGGTCGGGCCCGAAAACGTTCTGGCATTCTTGGCTCCATTCGATCCGCTGGTTCACTTTCTCAGCCTCCATTTGAATGAAGGGAGAAAATCCCAAATTCTTCAAGCTTGCTCATCAGCGGTTCAGAGATCCAAACTTTGTCCTGGGGGAGCCGGGAGCAGGAACCAGAGCCGGACTGAGCAGAAGAGCCATGAAAACAAGGATTCAGCTTTTTCACATCCTGTCAGTTTCACGATTTAAAGATTCAGGTTCATGTTTTGGAAATAAAATGACCTGTTTTCCACCGTTTGCTTTGTACAATCTGGATGTTCAGCCTTTAGTTTACAAGTCAAGAACTTAACATCTTTAGTTCCCATCACAACAGTTTCTGTTTTCTGTCAAACTAGTTTTACTACAAACAGGAAAGTCGGAATTTTCCCCTTTTGATATTAAAATCTGTACTTTTGCTTTATGCTTTTGATCTGGAACTTTTATTTTATAATTCAGTGATGAAGTCTAACCTCACATTAATGAGCGTTCACAACATTTAACTTTTTCTCTTCTATTTCATTTCTTTTAGGCCGCCATCAAAATCCTCTAAGAATTTAGTAACTAATGTAGATGTTAGCATTGTTTTGTTTGGTTCATTTCATTTTTTACTTTAATCTTTTGGAGTTTAGCTCTAGTTTGCAGGTTAACCATGAGTGAGGAGGCTGTCCGGTGTGGGTAGACATCACGAGGAGAGCACCGCCATCTTGGTGAGGTCAAGTTTTGAAGACCCAAACCACTTTTAATAACATTTAATAAAGAGCTCTGTTTTTACTTTCAATCACTTCATTATATGAAAAAGAAGAATGGCTTGAAATTGCTTAGTTTTGTTCAGAAATACAAACTTCGCATTCATCTGTACTTTAGCATACTAGCTAGCTTAAATCCAGCATTTTTAGCCTCCCACGTAGCAGTCCTGACATGTTTTAGCAAAGTTTGCGTCTTGTTTGCTAATTTCTGTCGTGGTTTTTAACAGTCTGGCTGCAGCTCCTCCCACATATGCCCCGCCCCCTTGCAGGTACACCTCAGGTGTGCCACAGCTGCTAGTCTTTGGTTTTGGTGTGTTTTGTTTGATGCTCTGTTTCTAGTTTGAGGATTTTTCTAACTCTTTGTGTTTTCCATGTTTTTGGAGTTTCTTCACACCGTGTGACGACTTTTTGTCTTCACATCTTCTGGACCTACGTTTATCTAGACTCACTGATATCACCCACATCTCAGCTGGTAGAGTACAAAGCGCTGGACGGGGGGGTAGGACGGTCAGCTGTCAGACCTCCGATCTTCTCTGATTGGTCGTATTTCACCATCAGAGTAAAACTGGAATAATGTGTGACCATGAAGGAGAACTTTCTCTCCTCTGTTGCTGGTCACAGAGTCCAGCAGAGCCACAAATCATTAACCGAAGTGACGCTAAAAACGTCCCAGAGAAGAATAGGAGCCGGTTTTTGTTGGACCGGTCTGAGGTTGGAAATTTACAGCAGAGCTGAAGATCTCATGACATTCAAGAACATTTTTACCAAGTTCTGCTTTCCTTTATTCCTGGATGTTCTTAGTGTTTCTGTAACAAAAATTTTACTTTCTTTAATGGATTATAAACTAAAGCTACATTATTGTTATATTGATTTGTTTGACCATAATTAAAAAACACTAATGTAGCCCTGAGGGGGCCCAAGCCAGGGGGTAATGGTGCTGGTCCCCAGCCCGGATAAATCCAGAGGGTTGTGTCAGGAAGGGCGTCTGACGTCAAATCTTTGCCAAACCAAATATGCAAATCCGACGTATGATGTCCCTACTGGGTCAGTCAAAGTTAACAACGACCGCCATTGGTGCTGTTTACCCACAGGGTGGGAAACTGGTGGAAGAAGGAGGGGAGGAAGACACGCTGGTAGGAAGAGAGAGAAGAGTCATGAGTGTTGGACTGAGACTATGTGCTCTGAAGGTTGGAACTATGACAGGTAAAGGTAGAGCGGGCGTCCAGAGCCGACGCCGCTCTGGGGTTGAATGAGCGTAACTCTCTGATCACCCTACGCATCCAATGATGAAGCAGCTTTTCTCTCTACAATTCTCTGAAATGACATTGATTAGCAGTCGAAGAGTTACAGTAATTCCTAGGCTGTGTCCGAAATCCCTCACTACACGGTGAACTACATCGGCCATTTTTTCCGATCTCCAACACACCGTAACCCTTACAAAGGAAAGAGGACACAAGGATCACTGACCCTCTTTTCCTCCATTACCCACATAATGACATGAAGCAGCAGAGCCACAACCGTTAAAGGAAGCTGTCGGTCAACTTCCATGTACGGATATCTGCAGATCTACATGACGGTCTGACGTCTCTGAAGGTCAGCAGGACATTTAAGACAGTAACTGTGAAAGTCTACGAGGGATTCGGCCTTCCGAGCCCTGATGGTGAACACATGACGGCATCTAAGCAGTAAGCACCGAGCTTTTTTCAAAAGTACCAGTTCTCTTTGAAGCCTAAAGACTCTCAAACTGAATTTGCTGTGTTTTCATTGAAACAGTCAAAGTTAAAGTCCTTCGTATTGAAACTGTTTTGTGTTGTTTTGTAATTAAAGGAGTTTAACCATTGATCCAATTATCCAATCAAGTCCATCTGTCTGAGGTAAAATCAAATTGAATCAACCTGAACCATTTAAGAAATGGTTTCAAAATGAGATCAATCCATGATCAATATTAAAAAAACATTTGGATTGAGACACGGTGGCTTCATTTAACCACCACACCGGTTGAAGTTTGGGCTAAAGGTGTCCTGGATCCGTCTTAGGTCAGTGAATCGGACCAATGGTAAAACGAATGTTAGGAATTATGTCTAATGTGTCAACATGAAGTAACAGCAGGTTTGCATTTCTTATGTATGAAAATTATGAAATTAAGTTCAAATTTGACAAAAACAATAGAGAAAAACTCGAGTTTAATGAGTTTTTCTTAAATTATGTCACTAAAACAATCTTTCCCCTTTGTGGGCGGGACTGTTGGCATAGACCCCGCCCACCTTCCAGTTGCCGAAAGCCCAGAGCAGGGAGCTTGTGGCTCCGCCCAGAGTATTTTTTTTTTGGTCATATATACGATTTTTTTGTCTGCTCCTGATTCACAGCTATTTGAATAAAGAAAATCTCAGAAATGCACATTTTCTTCATAATGTCCATCATCGACATGAAGACGTTAGAAACAGGATTTGGGTCTTAACGTGGGTCTTTAAGGTCCGATCTTTAGAAATGATTTACAAAACTTTCTTTAACTGGTTACATTTGTGACAATTTAGTCAGCGTAGAGCTCAGAGTTTCCGCTCCGTGCATGAAGGTGGGTGACTGTCAAACATAACCCACATTTGTTCATTTTCTGTTTTTCTGGACATAAAATCATGAATAATATAAAATACAGCTGTAGGGACGATATCAGCTGTAGACAGGACTGTGTTTGTTGTCAGATTTAAGTTTTTTTTTATGTGAGAGAGTCCCCGGTGGTCACTGCAGGAACTGCAGACTGGCGGCTGCAGCAGCAGACAAACCAACGGATCCTTTGAGCTGCAGCTTGTTGAAAGGTGATGTTCTTATGTAAGACAGATAACAGCTACGTAAGCCAGACTGACAGGAGGTGAAACCGCCATCACATCCGACCTTCAGTTACACGGCCACTCTTCCTCCTCACCTCAGCTTGGATACCACCGAGCTGCGGTTTCCTGCTGAGCGTCTGCAGGCGCCGATAACATCAACCTATCTGCAGGACTTCCCACAGACTCACAAACGATGAAGATGTGTCATCAGATGCAGTGATGAGGAAGAGGCAGCACGATCAGGGATGATCCTGGACTCAGGAGTCCTTCAGGAAGTCTGCAGAGCTCCTCTGAAGATAAAGAATCTAAAACGAGAACAGAGTGAACGCTGGAAAAGAAGAACCAGAAGAGGAGATTCAGAAGCAGAAACTCTCAGTGAGGTGAAGTGTCTGAGAGTCCTGCAGGTCCTGAAGGTTCTGAAGGTTCTGAAGATTCTGAAGGTTCTGAAGATTCTGAAGGTTCTGAAGATTCTGAAGGTTCTGAAGGCCTGCAGGTCCTGAAGGTTCTGAAGGTCCTGAAGGTTCTGAAGGTTCTGAAGGTTCTGAAGGTTCTGAAGGTCCTGCAGGTCCTGAAGGTCTTGAAGGTTCTGAAGGTTCTGAAGGTCCTGCAGGTTCTGAAGCTCCTGAAGGTTCTGAAGCTCCTGAAGGTTCTGAAGGTTCTGAAGGTCCTGAAGGTTCTGAAGCTCCTGAAGGTTCTGAAGCTCCTGAAGGTCCTGAAGGTTCTGAAGGTCCTGAAGGTTCTGAAGATTCTGAAGGTTCTGAAGGTCCTGCAGGTCCTGAAGGTCCTGAAGGTTCTGAAGGTTCTGAAGGTTCTGAAGATTCTGAAGGTTCTGAAGGTCCTGAAGGTTCTGAAGGTTCTGAAGATTCTGAAGGTTCTGAAGGTTCTGAAGGTTCTGAAGATTCTGAAGGTTCTGAAGGTCCTGAAGGTTCTGAAGGTCCTGAAGGTTCTGAAGATTCTGAAGGTTCTGAAGGTCCTGAAGGTTCTGAAGATTCTGAAGGTCCTGAAGGTTCTGAAGATTCTGAAGTTTCTGAAGGTCCTGAAGGTTCTGAAGATTCTGAAGGTCCTGAAGGTTCTGAAGGTCCTGCAGGTCCTGAAGGTCTTGAAGGTTCTGAAGGTTCTGAAGGGTCAAGTCCTGCTGATGCTGAGCTGCTCTGATCGGACCCGTCTCCTCAGTTCTTCTGCAGAACAGTTCCCAGTTCTGATGATCATCAGAACATCAGCGGTTCTCCTCGTGAGGAGTACTGCAGGGAGGATCTTCAGGCAGGTGTTCAGCCAGTGACTAGGCCTGAAGGTCAGAGGTCACGCTTCCCATCTCCACGAGTGGAAGCTGCGTTTATTTTTCAGTTTTCGTTTGAATGTTGTTAAGTTTCCTTCATCTGGACTTTAGGTTCAGATTCTGGATTCTGGAGATGAGAAACTGCTGCTCTGACGGGCCGTCTCAGCAGCAGCTCGCCCGTCCAGCTCCTCACGCCGCTGAACGGCGCCGCACGCCGACGGTGAAGCGCCACGCTCTGTCCCCATTCTAACTGCAATGTTTCACTCAGAACTGAAATGAAGGCTCTGGAGCCGACACCGGGCCTCCCTGTGAGAGTTTCTGCACCACTGAGCCGGAAATGGCGCGTGACGGCCTCCTGTGGGCCCTCACGGTTTCCCAGAATGCCGTGCTGATAGAAGAATGTTTGTTGTTGCAGCAGAGAAGCACAAGAGGCCTGAACGGCAGCAGTTGCTTCACTCGCCACAGGAGCTCTCGGAGAGCGCCAGGGATTCAGCGCGACAAAGCCGCAGCTTTGAGGAGGTTAGCGCCTGCAGGCGGGTGGGTGGCACGGCGCCGCGGCCACATAAGTCCGGGATTGTCGCCGAGGCTTCAGCTAACACCGCAGAGAGTTATCTGCGTCTGGAAGGTGTGTGCTGCTGTGTGGGCGAGTCACGCAGGGATTAGCGGTGAGTCTGCCGCAGCGTCGGCCCTGCTGCTAGGAGACGGGAGCGGGGGCGGCGCCGTGTCTGAACCCCCCAGGACAAAAGGACAGTCAGGAGTAGAAACGGAGCATCGGCTCATCCGGTTTCCAAACGAAGCCTGAAGGCAACATCCAGGAGAAGGAACCCTGAGGAAGGTTCTGTTCTGATTCTGCTGCGGGTCCACACGACCCAGAACGTTTCCCCCAAATCTAACTTCTGCTGTTTTAAGAAGCAAAAGCTGCAGTTTCTGAACATGAATCCAGTTTCAACTTCTGTTTTTGTTTACTAAAAAAACAGAAGATCTGGGGGGTATTCCAGAAAGCAGGTTATGCTAGCTCTCACGATAAGTTTGAGGCTAAGGAAGTTGATAACCTCAGCTTTCGGTTCCAGAAATGGAGGTATGTTTCAGGGTAGGTCAAGTTGCCATAGCAACTCATTCTCTGAACATAACCTGGTCTGGAGCAGGTTTAGTTGAAGGTTAGTTTGTTTTCAGAGAGGTGAAGCAGCATGGCGTGTCCATTTGAAGATGATTTAGTGGATGAAGAAGCTCAGATAATACTTTTTCCACCATGAGAGGGTGATAAGACCACATATGGATGTTGGAAAAATATTTTTTTTTACTTTGATCTAACTTAATTAGTTGTTTCAGTTAAGATAAATCTTTTTTTGTAATTCAGTTTAAAAATTACACGTAGTTTTCAGACAGTTATTTTACTTTCATTCAAATTAATTCAATTAAGTAGGTGTAACTTTGGTGCTGCTGTTAGATCGGCACCGCAAAGGATTGTGGGATATCATTCACTTTGCCTGTCTGGACGGATTTGGGTTTAGGTGTGGGTTTTTGACCAAATGTGTTTAGTTATTTAGCTGTTTTTCTGTGTTTTGCCATGTTTCGCCGAGTTATTTTGCCGTACTGAGCTTACGTCTCTGCACCATGAGTGAGAGTGAAGGAGAAGATGATGAGTTTATATAGCACCCCTACAGGCAACAGTTGTAACGACAGTGACGGTAAATTCTTATGTGACATTTTGCTCTCCGTGCATTCCTCCCCCCGTCTTTTTTTTGTTATAAAAATGAGAATATCTGCCGGCTCAAACTTAGACATTTGAGAGTTCAAGTAATACTATTAATTAAGATGGAAAACAGATTAATTGAATTGGAGTAATGTGACATTTAGTTAAATAAATATGTAAATTTGAGTTGTATGAACAATTATTGAGTTTTATAGACGTTTACTTTGTCTGCTCTTTTTCTACACGCAGAAACTCTTTCTTTTGCTGATGATGCAGCCGTGTTACTTTTTTGATGGACGTGTAATCTTCATACGCGGTCATTAAAACCTCAGACTCCGTCTCACTGAAGTACAGCGTTTTCTTTTTTTTTCACCACGCGTTTCCATGGTGACTCCAGAAATCGGCGATCCATTGAGAATGTCTTTATGTACCCTCTGTACACGCCCATTAACCCAGGGTTACCAAGTCGAGCGTAATTACGCCAACTCTTATCCGGTCTTTTGGAACCGACATACCCAGAGTAAGCAAGTTCAGGCGGATTTCAGCCAGAGTTCAGGCTCAAAGTCGAGCTAGTTTAAACATGCTTCCTGGAATACCCCCCAGGAATCAACAGAAATCAAACTTTTCATTCAAACTGCAGATAAACAGAAAAAAAGTCTTTTCATTTCTGTGTTTGTTAAAATTAATCCAAGAAATGTGTGGATTTGAATCTGTTACTTTTTAGTCTTCCTAAGGCAGGAGTCACCAACCTGAACCTGGAACGAGACATTTGGATCAGTTTCCCACTGAGATGAAAGCACAGGGAGCTGTTTTTGACGACATATGGCGATAGTCCATTCGGCAATACTTGTATGGATTCAAAACGCTGTCAGGATATTTCTGTATTTAATTATTTTTATTCTTTATGAGCGTGATGTTTCCTTTGATCAAATGCAGTCAGAAATCTAGGGGTAATCATGGACTCTGACCTGAACTTTAACATCCATATCAAGCCAGTAACATCAGCGGCATTTTACCATCTGAAAAACATTGCCAAAATCAAAAACATAGTGTCAAAGCCAGACCTGGAGATACTTATTCATGCATTTGTCTCCAGTAGGTTAGACTACTGTAACGGCCGGCTCACCGGCCTCTCCAAACCAGCTGTAAAACAGCTTCAGTACATCCAGAATGCTGCTGCTGGAGTCCTGACCAGAACCAGGAAGTATGATCACATTAGTCCTGTGCTCAGGTCTCTGCACTGGCTCCCTGTACCTCAAAGAATAGACTTCAAAGCAGCTCTGCTTGTGTCCAAGTCTCTCCATGGCCGAGCACCAAAGTCCATCTCTGACATGTTAGTGCCATATGAACCATCTGGTACTCTGAGGACCTCAGGGGCCGGCCTCCTGTTGATTCCCAGAGTCAGAACTAAACAAGGGGAATCAGCGTTTCAATATTCTGCAGCTAAAATCTGGAACAGCCTCCCTGAAGGCGTAAGACAGGCCTCTTCTGTGTTCATGTTCAAATCTAGACTAAAACATTTCTGTTTAGCCGTGTATATGACTGAAAGGTCCTATCTGCACTTTTCTTTCCTTCCTTTCTTTTTAAATCAATTTTCACATTTTAAAGTAAATTTTACGTTGATTATTTCTATGATGTATTGTGATTTTAATGCATTTTTCTGTTTTGTGAAGCACCTTGAATTACTTTGTGCTACACAAATAAACCTGCCTAGCCTTGATCTTTAGTCCATTTTCCACAACCTTGAATAGACTTTTCTGTCTGTCTGTCAAACACCAGAGTTCAGATGATGGAAACAGATTCACTTTGATGCAGACTTCTTTCTATTTATAATTAAATAATATTAATTTTACGGATGACAACTATGTTTTATTAAGAAGCAGCTGTTAGTTTGTCTGGAATCATAAGCGGTGGGTCTAAGCCCCGCCCCTGCCTCTCTTCCAGTTTGTTGTTTTCCCCCGCGTGCAACCCCCCCCCCCCCTCTAGCGTGTTCTACACAGACAGCTCAACATACGGTCATCGTAGCAGCAAGGGGACAGGATAGTGGGGGCCCCTGACGCTAATTTAATTCTATTTACCTGAAAATGGGTGGTCTTAGTCTAGGGGGATAAAAATGCTTTTTGAGGGGGGGGGGGCGTTCATGTGTCCCCTACGAGATCGCCACTGACTGTCTTTCCATAAAAACCTTCCATCCCATAACAGACTCTGGTCACATTCACAGCTGCTCTCTCGCTCCTGCTCGCTCGCCCTACCTGACGGTGTTAAAGGCACCACCACAAGCAGAGAGCATGATGGTTATGTCACTAAACCACAGAGCCGCAGCTCAGGGAGGAAAGAGCCGCATGCGGCTCCTGTTAGTTGGTTTACGTGTTCTTTGCGTGGTTTGTTCGTACTTCTTCCATAGTTTTAGCGTGGTTCATTCCTGATACATATGTGGAAATTTCACGTAAAGACCACAACTTTTCTCACTTTTCCAGCTAGAATCACATCTGACCAATTTTACTCAGTGCAACATCTGCTAAATACATGTAGTGGCTGCGTGACACGGCCTTAGGAGACATAATAATAATGGATTAGATTTATCTGCGCTTTTCCAGTCACTCAAAGTTCTTACATTATGTCCATTATTCATTCCCTCCTCATTCATACTTGGTGATGGTAGCTACTGGTGTAGCCACAGCTGCCCTGGGGCAGACTGACAGAGGCGTGGCTGCCAGTTCGCGCCTACGGCCCCTCTGACCATCACCGGGATCATTCATACACATTCACACACCAGTGGAGCCACACTGGAGGCAAGGAGGGTGAAGTGTCTTGCCCAAGGACACAACGACATTTGGCTGGGGGGAGGGGGGATTGAACCGCCGACCATTCGATCATTGGACGACCCGCTCATCCACCTGAGCCACTGTCGCTGGTCCCTCCAGCGCGTAAAAAAAATGAACAAGCTGCAAATGAACCCGGACTAGGAGACAACAAACCTTTGTTCAGAACATCATATTGTGCGTTTAAAGAAAATATATACCAACCCCCGCCCCCACCCTGTACTTTCAGAACACAGATATTCAGTTTTAGCTGTTTGTTTCAAACAGTTTCTGTTTTTTTAGCAGACTCCTGGGGGGGTATTCCAGGAAGCATGTTTAAACTAGCCTGACTTTAAGCCTGAACTCTGGCTGAAATCCTCCTGAACCTGCTTACTCTGGATATGTCGGTTCCAAAAGACCGGATATGAGTTAGTGTAATTACGCTCCACTTGGTAACCCTGGGTTAATGCACAGCAGGTACATAAAGACATTCTCAATGGTCACCATGGAAACACGTGGAGAAAAAGAGAGCGCTATACTGCAGTGAGACGGAGTCTGAGATTAATGACGGCGTATGAAGATTATATGTCTATCAATAAAGTAATATGGCTGCATCATCAGCAAAAGAGAGTTTCTGCTGTACTAGTGTTGCTAAATAACCTCGTCCTCCTCATCCTCCTCTTCCTCCCTCTCACTCATGGTGCAGAAGGAATTAAACATAACCGGACAAATAACTAGACAAAACACAGTAAAACAGCTAAACAACTAAACACATTTGGTCAAAAACCCACACTTAAACCCAAATCCGTCCAGACAGGCAAAGGGAATGATATCCCACAATCCCTTGCGGTGCCGATGTAACAACAGCACCAAAGTTACACCTACTTAAATGAATTAATTTGAATGAAAGTAAAATAACTGTCGTTTGTGTTATTTTTAAGCTGACTTAACTAAAAAAAGATTTTCAATTATCTTAACTAAAGCAAATTAAGTTAGATCAAAGTATAAAGTTTCTCTTTCCAACATCCATATGTGGTCTTATCACCCTCTCACGGTGGAAAAAGTATTATCTGAGCTTCTTCATCCACTAAATCATCTTCAAATGGACACACCATGCTGCTTCACCTCTCTGTAACAAACTAACCTTCAACTAAACCTGCGCCAGACCAGGTTATGTTCAGAGCATGAGTTGCTATGGCAACTTGACCTACCCTGAAACATACCTCCATTTCTGGAACAGAAAGCTGAGGTTATCAACTTCCTTAGCCTCAAACTTACCGTGGGAGCTAGCATAACCTGCTTTCTGGAATACCCCCCAGGCCAGTCTATGGATGGTATTATTTAAACAGTAGCCACGCCCCCTTTCTGTTCTCAAACTGCAACCATGGAGAAAACTGTCATGTGATGCCTTTAAGGCCCCCACTCTGACCCTTGGGTTTCAGTGGGACACCAAATTGTGCAGAAAATTCAGAAACACAGGCCTACATTTCAGTTAAAGTCAGTTTGATGTTTGTTTTGTCGAGTCAGAAGTCAGGAGAGAGCCCCCCCACACCCACACATCAATGCACCAGAAAATGTGGATTACAACACTTTTGAGCAGGAAATTAACATACGTAATAATAATTAGACCTATAGAATTATTAGAAATGTTCAAAGACTGTGAAGAGAAAGCTTATTATTGTTGAGGTCAACCTTGTGACTGCCCCCCGAAACGGTGCTCTCCCCCTCAGAGGGGCGATAACCTTCACTTGTGCTGAGAGTCTCTGTGTCTTTATCAGCCTGTAGGATCAGACTGTGAACATTTCTGGGGGGCTGGAGTGTTGAACTTGGCTCGTACCTGCAGCTCTCGGACTAAATGTTTGCTGGGAATAAAGCTGGAGTGGAGCCACAGTGGGGGGGGGACACCCACTCAGTCCTGCCTGCATGAAGCCGAGCTCACGGATCTGCAGCCGCTCTGATTCATGAGGGAAGACTGGATCTAGTTCCCTTATGGAGGAAAACAAGCCAGCTTTGCTGAAAAACAAACGTCTGCATACCTGTCACACGCTAACTTCTGAACCGCCCTATCTGACAGGCCCCACCCCCACAAACCAGGAAGTAGGAAATGGTGCCCTTTCTTCAGTGACCACTGGAGGCTGGTTTCAGACGAGAGCGGTTTTCGGTTTACTCCCGTCAGGCTAGTTGGGGGTGTGGGGGTGTGGTGTTGTGGGGACATGGGGTGTGTGGAGTGGGGTGTGGGGGGGTGTTAATCAGACATTTCGATTTCATCGGAGCTCAAATTTCTGCAGTATTTCAGTTAGTTTCATTGCTCGCCATGACCCCAGAAACGTTCTCATGGCGCGTCCTTTGCAGCTTCTTCATGGATCAGGTGTGCAGGTGAATCCAGCAGGTCGGAGTTCACCTGCACACGGCAGGGCCTGAATGCACAGTGAAGGGAGCCTCACCGGCATGGAGGTGGACCACCTTCAGCCAGTGACATGTTTGTGTGTCCTGGGTCAGTGGGTGGAGGGTCAGGGGTAAAGTGTGACCCAGAATCAGCTCTGATCAAACACACACAACCTTCAACCCAGTCAGTCTGCAGGACAGCTCCACACCTCCATCCATCAGGAAAGTCACTGATAAAGGACAGCAACTGCAGAAAACCAAGCTCCACAAATGCAACATGTCCCAGTCTGAACCAGGAGAAATGAAAAACCCATGAAACCAACTGAGGGGGGGTCACCATTTCACAGAAAGCAGCTGTGAAGAAGACAAAACTGAAAGGAAGCAATTTAGTCACTCTTAAAGTCCAACAGAACATCTGCCACTCAGGTTCTCCAGAACCACTCAGGACTGGATATGAAAGACTGAATGAATGTGTCAACAAACATCCCAAATTGTTGGTTTCATCAGGAAAAGTCTTCCCACTTATTCAAGAGTTCCTCTTCACAGCAGCACCGAGGTTTCCTAAACTCATACAGGAGTGTCCGTCTGCAGCTCCTAATGCAGCGCTGCATCTGCATCCACACCTGCACCTGCACCCCCACCTGCATCCGCATCTGCACCTGCACCGCATCTGCACCTGCATCCGCATCTGCACCTGCATCCGCATCTGCACCTGCATCCGCATCTGCACTGCACCCGCACCTGCATCCGCACCTGCATCCGCATCTGCACCTGCACCTGCATCCGCATCTGCACCTGCACCTGCACCCGCACCTGCATCCGGTGATCTGCACCTGCACCTGCACCAAGACCCGCATCTGCACCTGCATCTGCACCCGCACCGCCAACCATCTGCACCTGCATCCGCATCTGCACTCGCACCCGCACCCGCACCTGCATCCGCATCTGCTGCAATGATCCATCTGCACACAGCTGTAACAAGTGTCTGAATGGATTCAGCAAGGATCATTCTCTGAACCTGTCTGATCTTTGGGTCTGGGTTGTTGAGAGTTGGCATTTCTATTATTTGACAGAATCCTCTAGATTTTAGAGTTTGGTTCTTTCTACGTTGACTTTTTCTTCTGTGTTCTAGACCACATCAAGAACCAGGATAGACAATCTCGGTAGTTTGTTCCTGTTGAGCTTTGTGCCGGTTGTCAATGAGAAGTGAAATCATGACCAAAACCAACTGGAACCAGAAACCAACCAGAAACCTGAAACGCAGAGAACCACAGCAGACACAAAACAACCAAGAAGTTCCATCAAACCAACATTTTTCTGCATTTGTTTGAGGTTTTGAGTGAAACTGAACACATTTCTGTAAATCCACCAAAGATCACGACAAACATCCTCTTCTGCTCAGCTTCTCCATCACCGATTGCAAAATGCCAAAAGAACTGGGAAAAACATCCAACAACGCTTGGAGATCAAACTCCTCTCTGACTCTTTGCCTCTTGCCATCGGGAGGTGACAACTGCCAGACTTTCACCCACGGAGGTGAAATCACGCTTATGTTTATTGATTTATTTTAATTTTATGAATGACCAATTTTTTGCTTTTACTTTTTTACTTTTTAAATATCAAGTGAGTTAGTGTTATTCTCATAAAATGATAACTGAAGATTTCAACTGTTCAAATCAATGTTAAAGGTTTTTAAAATACTTACTGAATAATCTCCCTTCCCACTAAAAACCAAACCACAAAGCGGTACACAGACACACACACACACACACACACACACACACACACACACACACACACACACACAGACACACACACACACACACACACAGCTGGGACCAGGCCTTTATTTCAGCTAAATCAGCAGTTGGTTCCCAAGTAGAACCTAAATGTGGTTCCGCTGCTGCTGAAACTCTGAGGGCTTCTTTCTTCCTTGTGAAGATGTTGGACCCACAGGGTTCTGTCTGAGCTCCTGGCTGAGCTCTCAAGCGGGTTTGGACATTCTAACTTTATAAATGAACCAGAACCCGTCAATTCAGACTTCCAAAGACACAAGTGTTCAAATCTCTCCAGATCCTAAAGTGTGAGCAGTTTTGTTTCAAGGACACATTCCAAAGTTTATTTTAATGATTTTCACTATAATAGATGGACATTTTTGTAATTAACTTCAAAAACATGAAAGGTTTTGATGACGTGCTCTGAGCATAGAAGTAAAATAAAGACAAGCAGATACGCAGATGACACCAGTTTGTCTCTGAAGGAACTGCCTGCTGCATTCAATGACTGGGTTACTCTATTTACAAATTAATATTAGTTTAGTACTGTTTATTTATTTATGTTTTAGTTTGTTTATTTATTCATCCATTAGCATCAGCATACTTTAGAAAAAAAGACTAAACATGTCTGCTCATTCTCTACTTTCGGATTGCACATGAAAAATAAAAACTCACTTTTTCTACCAATTGGGGCGGCCAACCTCTGATCTGAATGTTGCAGGCCCAATTCCTGCCTTGCCCGCCCATGTGTTGAAGTGTCCTTGAGACAGAACCCCACCTTCCCCCTGGTGGTTATAGGCTGGCGCCAGCGTTCAGCAGCGGATCCACTGTCAGTGTGTGAACGGACGGGACTGTGACTGTAAAACGCCTTGGGCCTTTGAGGACGGTAGAAAATATCTGTACAGTGATTTACCATTTAAATTCTATTTTCTAAATGAGATCTTACAAGTCTTCGGATGGGGAAATCATTTATTTTAAGTGTTCATAAATGTTACAACAGTTCCAGCACCTCTGCAATACAGAATATGGATGAATGATCTTTATTTTATTCTGGAAACTGTTCCGTTGCTGATTTCTCCAAACTTGAAACTCAGTCTGCAGAAATCGCCTGTTCAGACAGATTAACGAGAGAGGAACTCTGTCAGGAAGACATGAAATTATTATCAGACCCAAAGAGTCTGCTGGAACCAGAACCAGAACCCTCAGCAAATCTATCAGGAATATTTACAACAGCAGACTGAACCAGTCGTTGCAAAAAGCGTGTTGTTGTTGATTTTAAGTGAAGAAGTTGTAGGAGTTGTTGACATGTCGCCATCCCATGGAAAGGCCAGAGGACAGGCAGGATGGCTTTCTCTAAATGTAGACTTTCATCAAGGTTGCAGCTCGTGCAAAATCCTTAAATGTGAGTTAATGACTTCCATGATGCCGTCGGAACCAAATAAAATCATTTTTGAAAGTTTGAGTCTTATTTTTGGGCCTGAACCATGATGCAGCTGGTCAATTCAAACAGCAAACGGACCTAAAAATGTGGATTATAGGATCCAACTTCACACTAAAGTCATAAAAAAAAAACATGATTGTGCAAATTTTAGCTTCTTGGCAAATTAACGGGACTAAACTAAATCAGAAAATTTTCAAAACATTCTGAAAAATATTTATCTTGATAAATTTAGATTTACTGTTTGAGTTGTTTCCACACTGGCAAAAGTAATCAGATTACAGCAGGAGGATCCTTTAACCTGTGGCTGCACAAGCTGACCAAGCCCCCACAGGTTACTATGGCAACAACACGACTGCATGACAACCATCTTCATCAGGACTCCCACCTGCCGTGACGGATGTGAGGTGGAGCAGTTGGAGAAGTTCATCAGGGTCATTGATAAGGCTGATTGGAGTTGATCAGCTGAGTCAGAAGCTTCCTGCTGCTGCTTCCTGCTGCAGCAGGAAGCACTAGCAGGAAGCAGCAGGAAGTAGCCGTCACTGCGAGCTTCAGATTATATCACACCCAGAAACACCTGAGGAACAAGAACACTTTAGGGATGAAGATGTGTTGAAACAAAACAGCAGATCTGAAACCCTCTGAAGACATTCAAGAGTCAAAAATGCGTGTCATGCATACATGCATGACACGCCCACCTGCTTCACCTTTGACCTGTCAACAAAAGAAAACGAGAAGCTGACTTTGTGTTGGCCAACCTTCTGCTTCTCCTCATCCTCCTCCACCCAGAGGAAGATGCTGCAAGAAAACTTTTTACCAACGATTAACGGCCAACCACCGTGCACGCCCACACATGCACACACGCACGTGCACCTATGAACAGCTGGGGAGTATTTTTGACCCGAAGCCGGACCGAGAAGAAGGAACGTGCTGCCGATCTGAGCAGCAGCAGATGTGCTCAGAGATTAGATCTGACCTCAGATCAGCGCCGCCGCTGTTATTTAAGCTGCGGCTGCACCCGGCTGAAGCAGCCACAAAGCAGGGGGGGGGACAGCTGTAGCTGTTGGGAGCCCATCATGCTGGGAGCGCACCCCCCAGCTGTGAGGATGGCCACAGGAAGCACGAAGCCTGCAGGAGCGCCACAGCACACTTCCTCTTTCTGGTGGTTTCACACACTTACATAAGCAGCACTTCATAATGTCTGCATGTGTGCTCTGCACTTCCACTTCAGAGCGCGTGCACGCCACCGGCCCATGCGCGTGCACGCCACCGGCCCATGCGCGTGCACGCCACCGGCCCATGCGCGTGCACGCTGGTGCCATCAGTGATGGCCCCAGGACACTGACAGTAGAAGAACTATGGTGCCACACCCAACTTTTGTGTCGCTCTTTTTGTGTCTCCTACATCTAACTGCGTTTCGGACAAAAATCGTGGGGCTTCAGAAAGCTCCAAAGTCCGGAGAAGACCCTCGTTAAAGATGGAACCGGCATCACATCAAAGCTGACTCAGCAGAAACCTGCCTGGGACGCAGAGGACCACGCAAACCTTCTGCAGGATTGGACACAAGTGTTCATAAACCTCCATGTTCTGCAGAGTTCCTCAGGGTTCCATTCTTGGACCTTTGATGTTCAGCCTGTGCATGTGATCCGTGGGCGGCTCTCAGGGTGTGATGCGTCTATGGGTGACTGTGACTGTAAAGCGCTGGACGAGTACACGAGTACACACCATGTACCATCCCCCACCCAGAGGGATGGTCTGACCCAGAGGGACATGGACCATCCCTCTGGATGGTCCAGACGACCCTCCATGAAGCTCCAAACCACAGATCTTACAGTCAGTTTAGATCAATGACTCTGCATGAACGTCCTTAAAAGTCCTTTTTTGCTCACAGACTTTGTCACAAACAGAGCAGCTGTCTGCAGGTCGAGGCAGAGCCCCGCCCCTCGCCTCAGCGCTGATGTCCGACCGCGTCCGTCTGTGTTTGTGCGCCCGTAAACACGCCTTGTGTGTTTGGGAGCTCTTGTAAATATTGTGGTGAGCTCCTCACTGGCAGAAGAGAAGAACCTGGCTCCATCTGTCCCTCCTCTTCATCAGTCTGCTCTCCTCGTCAAAACAACGTCCCGTCAGCCGCAGGTTCGAGTCCTGATCCAGCAAGTCAGCAGTTTCTCAGTTTGTTTAAAAAGCAAAAGGAGAAAAAATATTCTGATCCTCTGGAAGCGACTCCGTTTTTAGTTTGAAGCCATTTCAAACGTGAGAGTTTAAAACAGGAAACTGGGCTTTGACTTTTGAGTCATTTTTATTGGTTTACTTTATTTTTTCATTTGTTTCAGGTTTTCAAACAAAAATGAGAGGATATGAAGGTCTGAAACCTGGAGAACAGATCAGGTTCAGGGTATGAGGTGGACTTTTACCTCTTTAAGGACAATCAACACAAAGAATCTGCTGCTCAGACCCTGAAGAAGAAAATCCAACAATAGAGCGAAAAGAAGCAAAGAACCCTGGAAGCAACGATCGTCAGACACAAGAACACGATAGAACAAGAGCTTTAGTCCAAATGAAATCAAATAAGTAAATCTTTCCCATTTTGCCTTTTTGTTTTGTTTAATATTCATTTAATTTAGAATTCAACAGTAGATATTTATTGTCCTGCTCCTTATATTACCATATTTCACCTACTGAATAGAAATTTAGGGGAATCATTCTAAGAGTTCTCTACATCCTCTCTGTTTATCAGATTTGTACATAAAGCCAGATATCCTGATCATACAAACAATTTATTTGATCAATCCAGACTTAAACTGTCTGATTTTGTTGATTATTACACCAACAGCTTCTATCCAGAGTCAGTGGGAAATCGTTACCATTCAACATCCAGAAACAGTCGTTAGAAAATGAAGGAGGAACAAACTGATCAGAACCACAAAGAAAGGTTCTGTGTGTCGGTGTGGCTCTAAACTCTGGAACGGGTTCAGGAATGAGCTCAAACAATGTTCAGATATTCATGAAAATGTAGAAAGAAACTCTGATTTCAGGATATGAAGATAAGAGGATTTAAGGATCAACAGGTGATTGAATAATTCTAAATCCATGTCTGAACTTGACTGTGGTGAAATAATCAAAGCTCTTTTGATGGAAATCAACGAGTTTTACATTGTAATGTGCAATAATGATTACTTAAAAGGTTTGAATTACAACCAGTAACTATTGATCTTTTCTATTGATCTGCAGTGTGTAGCAATAATTACTGGTTATTGTGTTCTAATAATAATCAATGATTATTACATATTGGTTACTGTTTACCGAAATCATGAATGAATGTTTTCTGAAGATCATCAATCATTAAAAGGGAATTGGATTTAGTAACTGATTTAGTAAAGAATCTATCGGATCAGAACCGGATTACAAAAACTATATAAAACTATCAAATGAAGTAACTCAGTAGGGGGGGGGGTTATATAAACTCACTTCTTCCCGCTCCTTTTCAAGCAATAAATCAAGCTCTACTTGACTTTAGTTAATTATCTCTATATTTATTTAATCAAATTAGATTGAAGTGACTTTTTGTTTTATTTTCTTTTTTTAATTTATGCATTTTCTCATTTCTGTAATGCGTTTGATAAATGTGTGTAAATTCTTTATTGCCTTGACTACAATGCTGTAAATCAATCAATCAATCAATCACAGACACGCACGTCTGCTCTAACCTGTCGTCTGTTCTTTTGCTGTAGCTGGAGCTGATGCAGCACGGTTGATCTTAACATCACTATTTTCACTATCCATGTTTTGCTCTACAGAGTGGGGGTGGACTGAGTTCTGGTCGGTGCAGAAGAACGGGTCAGTGAGCCGGACCTGCCTTTGCAGAGCTTCTATTTCTGTCGTGTTTGTGACCCTCCGCCTGAACATCAGAGGACGCAGGACCACCGCTGACGTTCTCTGGCCTCCACCAAAAGCTTCATCAGCTTCTGGAGCCGCACAAAGCCTGAGCTTTTCTTAAAGTTGGCACAAGGAAGTGCTCATCAGAACAAGGTCATGGCTGGAGGCGGGACTTTCCTCGCAGCAGAATTGCGACAGACGTTGTGGTTTTCTTTCGAGGTACATGTGTTCCCCTGAGGGATGCCAGGACACTGCTGGGCGCCGGTTCACGTTGTGCAACCTTTGGGACTTTTCAGTCACGTTAGTGGATGAAGATCCTGAGAACTGACCCTGTGACAGCGGCGGGTGTGTCCCAGAATGGCACAGGAGCACACAGAACCCGGCCGGACTCAGACCTACATCACACCTCATCCTGTCTGTTGCAGCATCATGGAGGCAGAGGAGCACAGCGCCACCTACAGTCAGCCGTCCAGGATCTTCTCTGGACCTGCTTAGAACCACAGAACCTGGTTCTGTTCCTTCATCTGTGATGCAGACGCCTCACGTAGCACAGATGATGCAGTGAGGCGCCGTGCACTCAGGCGTCGCTCTTAACAGGAATTATAGTTACTCCGTCATCTAAAAGTTACAGAGTAAGAATTACTGGAGGAGAAAAGTAGAAAACTAATTTAACTTCATTCACCACTTTTTTTAAAGGGTCTATATCACACAAAATCGTGTTTTTAAGTGTTTCATAATGTTCATTCCCACAAAAGGTCCGTTCACACATCTCTGAGTATTCCTCTAAAAGCCCGCCCCTCCAAATCCATCAGAACAAGCGGGTCCTCACATTGTGATGTCACGCTGCCAAGACCGGAATGTGTGACATCATGAAATGGGCGGCACCCACACGGAGAGAAAGGCGGAGCCTCGGAGTTTGAGTTGTCCTACTTCCGGGTAGGAAAATGGGCTGTGAGGATAAGTAATATATCATTAAAAAATGTGTTCTTTAGTGTGTCAGAGGTAAATATGACCATATATATATGGTTAACCACAAAAGGCTTAAGCATGATGCTCTGCATGATGTTCTAGAGTCTATAACGGCAAATATGACATCACAGATTTCCCAAACTAAAAGTCTAACAAACATAAACATTTAAGAAGACCATCTATGAATCTACAGCTTTCAGAAGATGAAAAGTTGGAGGATTTAAAAAAAAAACAAGTTTAGATACATTTTTTTCCAGATAAAAAAATCATTCAATCCCAATGCATTGTGGTCTATATCTGGCAATCGCAGAGACTTCTGGGAAATTTCCAGGGTGCTGGATTTTGGATTCAGACACAATGGCAAACGAGTCAAATGGTGAAGAATTTGGACACAACCCTAAAATCAGACAACAACCCAAGTTCACTAAGCATGCTAATGCTAATGCTAATGCTAGCAGAGAAAGCAGGGTTGTTGTTTTTTTTATAGTTTTACGCTTTAATAAAGTTATTGAAAGAGCTTTTCCTTAAAACAGTCAAATTGTACTTTCAGCTGAAGTTTGAAATAAAAACAGGAAGAGAAGGAATGAAATGTGTTCTTTCCAGGAACGAGAGATTTCTAGAGAGAACAAGACTAAATCGCCATTTGTGGGTCTCAGTGTGTGTTTGGGGGGAGGGGGGGACTTTCGGGAAGGAAGGAGGAAGAAAGAAGGAAGTTTGAGTGACGGGAAAGACATGAGAACAGAACAAACCACGACAGGACAGTTACACACACCTCCACATCCTTCATCAGCCTGCTGGTGACACAACATCTGATTAAAAGAATACTTTCTGATCTTTTATCACCTGAAAACAAGCTACACACAAATATGAAAACTGGGATTTGGCAGATTTTTACTGAATCACTAAATGTTTGACAGTTATAGACGCTTTTTTCTTGTCCTAGCAGGTAGAGGATGACTTAGATGTAGAAAAGACAGGAAGAGCAGTGAGTCATCAGCACAGAAAGAACAGAACCAGACCAGGACCCTGTGGAACACCGGAGAAAAGGGGGGGCTGCAGACCAGGACCCTGTGGAACACCGGAGAAAGGGGGGGGGGCTGCAGACCGGGACCCTGTGGAACCCCGGAGACGAGGTGGCAGAGTTCTTGCAGTTCTAACAGGCTCCAGCCCTTCAGTATCAAAAGGTCTGATATCAAACCACAATCTGAAAGTGTGAAGGAGGACAGTACCTCCATGGACGGTGGGGGGGGGGGGGTTAATTAACATTGCATATCTGTAATCAGATTACTCCAGAAACCCCACTGTAACCTGATAACGGAAATGCATTTTATCTGCTGAGTTTATTCAGGAATTCCTGTTAAGCTGATTCTGTTAATCAATGGCAGCTGGATGTACCGCTCCACCACAGCCACGGTGCCACCACAGCGTTCCATCAGGCATGACAACGATGAGGAATCCCATCAGCTCACGCCACAGAAACGCATCAGCATTCCTGATTAAGGAACATCCTGAGGTTCTGGAATCAACCGCCGCTCCGCTGGTTCTGCCTCGGAGGGGCGGTGGCACAAATCCCAGAGGAGAAACAAACCACCACAGCCGGCCGAGAGGATCCTCTTCAGGTGTCCAAAACCTGTCTGTGCCGCCCAGAGTTCTGCTAGAACCTTACGAACGTTCTTCGGTCCCGGTTCCCGGTTAAAGCAAAGATGCCAGCGGATCTCTGCAGCCGCAGAAATGCTTTAATGAGTCTCAGCAGGAGGCGGCGGCGGCGCCGTAAATCACCCCCCAGAATGAAACTGTACTTTTTGCTCCAGCCTCCTCTTCTGCCCTTCATCACCACCAGGAGGGCAGAAGCACTGATACCCGCCCCGCATTCTACAGCCTTTACCCAAATATGGTCATATCCTGAAAAACGGCAAAAGGACACGCCCATAAAACGTGCTCCTTTTTTAGAACGTGAGGATGTTCAAACACAGACATGGGAACATGTTTGACATCTGAGGGGGTCCAGACGGAACTTTGCTCCGCCCACTTCAAAGAGGTCCTCAAGGAGACGTTGGGTCCATGCAGACGCCAAAAGAAAGATGTGGCTAAAAATGAGGACATTTGAGTCCTAATAAGATCAAAAAGCACCCCCCCACACACCCCCCCCTCAGAGATCAATGAATATAAAACCCAATCTGACCTTTCTGGTGGGATTCAGACAGAACCTCTTCTGACTCCAACCTCTGGTGGTCTGTTGAGGAACTGCAACTTTTGCTTCAAACTCGGGAACAGAAGATGGGGGGGCTCGGTCACGGATGAAAAACAACGAGTGGCGCTATGACATCATCAATGAGGGTGGTGTTTTACACTGACTGGGACCTTACACCTGTGACACGCCTGTGACATGCTTGTGACATGCTTGTGACACGCCTGTGACACATGTGGACACCGGTGGAGCCGTTGATCCACTGATCGGTCCGGCTGGTCTTTGTGGTTTGGTGTTGAGGGGCTTGTCCGGGATGAGAAGGACGTCTTTTTTGACCAGAGGACCTCCGTCTTGACAGGAAGTTGTTCCCACAGATGTTTCTCGTGTGGCGGTAAAGCGGCGTGACGCTGAGATGCTGTGGACCGTCTGCAGAACATCCATCAGGTCATGCTGACCGAAGGTCCTCCATGCTGGAGGCTACGACCAACATCTGCAGATTATTCTAAATAACTCAAACTTTTCTGACATCAAAGGGAATCTGGAGCAACGAGGACGCCGCCGCCGAAGCAGAAGAACACGGCGTTCAGCAGGGAACCCCCTCTGATGTAAAGGCAGACTTTACAAACCGTCTGATGAAAGCGTGTCACTCACTTCCTGTCACCATCGCGGATCAGGAGGTTCTGCTGCGGTCCCAGAAACAAACAGAGAAAAAACGACTTCCTAACTATGAACATAAACTGCAACAAAAAAACAGCGAGTCCTGCAGAAATTCTGACCAGGACTTAAACTGGACTCATGACAAGATCAAAGAAATGCTGCATTTAAAGGACGATGTTTGTTTGAGGTTTACGTCATAAAATTATGAAACTTTCAATTATTTGACAAATTCTAAATGTGCAGAAAAGGTCAATAAAGCTTGAAAAAGGAGCTAATGCATTAAAACGGGGGGGGGGGGGGTCAGAAACTAAAGCTTGAAGCTTTAAAATGGCAAAACCATAAAGTAGTGAGAGCTCGTCTGCTGACAGGAAGAACGAGGATCTTTGATTTCTTTAAACTCATCGTTGGATTTTTTTATTTGATCCTATTTTTCCAGATTAATTCTCACAGAAACTATTTGAACCAGAAAAATGATGAAAACAATAAAAAAAGTACAAAAGTTAGAAAAAAACAAACGTTTTAGAATCATAAAACAATTTCCTGATAGTGGGGAGGGGGTCTGCTGCAGAACCGGAGAACCGCAGGGCACGGAGAACGGAGAACCGCAGGTCCCAGTCTGCAGAAATGCAGAACCGCAGGGCCCGGTCTGCTGCAGAACCGGAGAACCATAGGGCACAGAGAACCGCAGGGCCTAGTCTGCAGAAACGCAGAACCACAGGGCCCGTTCTGCAGCAGAAACGGAGAACCGCAGGGCCTGGTCTGCTGCAGAACCAGAGAACCGCACGGCACGGAGAACGGAGAACCGCAGGTCCCAGTCTGCAGAAATGCAGAACCGCAGGGCCCGGTCTGCAGCAGAACCAGAGAACCATAGGGCACGGAGAACGGAGAACCGCAGGGCCTGGTCTGCTGCAGAACCGGAGAACCGCAGGGCCTGGTCTGCTGCAGAACCAGAGAACCGCAGGGCCTGGTCTGCTGCAGAACCGGAGAACCGCAGGGCACGGAGAACGGAGAACCGCAGGTCCCAGTCTGCAGAAATGCAGAAGCGCAGGGCCCGGTCTGCAGCAGAACCAGAGAACCGCAGGGCCTGGTCTGCTGCAGAACCAGAGAACCGCACGGCACGGAGAACGGAGAACCGCAGGTCCCAGTCTGCAGAAATGCAGAACCGCAGGGCCCGGTCTGCAGCAGAACCAGAGAACCATAGGGCACGGAGAACGGAGAACCGCAGGGCCTGGTCTGCTGCAGAACCGGAGAACCACAGGGCCCAGTCTGCAGAACCGCAGGGCCCGGTCTTTTGCAGAACCAGAGAACCGCAGGGCCTGGTCTGCTGCAGAACCGGAGAACCACAGGGCACAGAGAACGGAGAACCGCAGGGCCCAGTCGGCAGCAGAACCAGAGAACCGCAGGGCACGGAGAACGGAGAACCACAGGGCCCAGTCTGCAGAAACGCAGAACCGCAGGGCCCGGTCTGCTGCAGAACCGGAGAACCGCAGGGCACGGAGAACGGAGAACCGCAGGGCCCAGTATGCAGAAATTCAGAACCGCAGGGCCTGGTCTGCTGCAGAACCGGAGAACCACAGGGCCCAGTCTGCAGAAACGCAGTACCGCAGGGCCCGGTCTGCTGCAGAACCGGAGAACCGCAGGGCACGGAGAACGGAGAACCGCAGGGCCCAGTCTGCAGAAATGCAGAACCGCAGGGCCCGGTTTGCAGCAGAACCAGAGAACCGCAGGGCACGGAGAACGGAGAACCGCAGGGCCTGGTCTGCTGCAGAACCGGAGAACCGCTGGGCACGGAGAACGGAGAACCGCAGGGCCCAGTCTGCAGAAATGCAGAACCGCAGGGCCCGGTCTGCAGCAGAACCAGAGAACCGCAGGGCACGGAGAATGGAGAACCACAGGGCCCAGTCTGCAGAAACGTAGAACCGCAGGGCCCGGTCTGCAGCAGAACCAGAGAACCACAGGGCACGGAGAACGGAGAACCGCAGGGCCTGGTCTGCTGCAGAACCGGAGAACCACAGGGCCCAGTCTGCAGTAACACAGTACCGCAGGGCCCGGTCTGCTGCAGAACCGGAGAACCGCAGGGCACAGAGAACGGAGAACCGCAGGGCCCAGTCTGCAGAAATGCAGAACCGCAGGGCCCAGTCTGCAGAAACGCAGAACCGCAGGGCCCAGTCTGCAGCAGAACCAGAGAACCGCAGGGCCTGGTCCACTGCAGAACCGGAGAACCACAGGGCCCAGTCTGCAGAAACGCAGAACCGCAGGGCCCGGTTTGTAGCAGAACCGGAGAACCGCAGGGCATGGAGAACCGGAGAACCGCAGGGCACAGTCTGCTGCATAACCAGAGAACCACAGGGCACGGAGAACGGAGAACCAGAGAACCGCAGGACCCAGTCTGCAGAAACGCAGGGCCTGGTCTGCTCCAGAACCTGAGAACCACAGGGCACGGAGAACGGAGAACCGCAGGGCCCTGACTGCTGCAGAACCGGAGAACCGCAGGGCCCGGTCTGCAGATCCAGACGCTGCCTGTCAGAACCCAGACGGGACAGGCTGAGGTTTGTATGGGGGGGCTGGAGAGGATCTCTGAAACCCGGGTCCTGGAGGGGGTTCTGGATCAGCACCAGGCTGAATTATGGGTAACTGAACTCAGGGCTGCAGCAGATTTTCCGCTCTCCTCCTGTGGGATGAAGAGGTTCAGGTTCTTGAAAACCTGGAAGAGCAGAGGATCCCTGAGGAACGGGACGGTTCCCTCTGTCTGCAGGACGAAGCTGTGCTGAAGGAACGGAGGATGAGGAGGAGGAGGATGGGTGAGTCATGATGAAACTGATGCTCCACGCTCCTCTCCCCCATTGAGGAGGCCTTCTGGAGAAAAGGAGAAGTGAAAAGGGCTGACAGAGAAAAGCAGGACGCTCCTCGTTTTCCTGTTTCTGTCTTTTTGGACGTGAAAATGCAGCAGACGCACAAAAACACACAACTGTTGGGGTGGAGGCCTGGTTTTACAACCTGTTTGATGCTCTAAGGCCTGGGGGGCACGGGTCTGGATCTGGATCAGCAGGACTCCAGAAAGGGCTGGGGGGTTGGGAGTCAGGGTGATAGGCCACGCCTCCTTCTGGGTTTCTGCTGCAAAGTGATTTCATTGATTTTCATCCCTGAAACTCTTTCATTCATGGCGGCGTTCAGGACTCTGTTGGAAGGAATCAGGAGGTCATGGAAGTCGATTTCTCCGTTTCTGGTCTTCTTCGTTTATCTGGTGGTCCGGATGAACGCTGGATCCTGATTGGCTCAAAGGTGTCCTTAGCCTGGAGGTTCTTGTTGTTGCCCTGGCCTGCACACCAGTAAGAAACCGTAGCAACGGAAACTCATGTTGATCAACACATTTATGACTGACAGATTAAATGAATATTTTGTTTATTGATCCACATTTATTGATCAGTTATTGGTGGATGTTTCTTCAATCAAAGTGATCCAGGAAACCTTTGAAGTTTCTTCAACTTCTGGACAGAAACCGGCGGGAAGAGGAGGACTTTCCTCGTTTAGCAGACAAACTACTTTCCTCTGCTGGTCCGTCCTCATTCAGCAGCTGCAGCCAGAGGCCGGTTACCATGACAACGTCCATTCCTTTCAGCCTTCATTGCTTACACGTCTGAGGGAAGTTGTGTGTTATCCGTTTTCTTCCAGGTTGTCTCAAGTTTAACGATAACGAGTTTGTTGGTTTTTCTGTTGAATCAAGTGGGCGGAGTCACGGCTGAATCACCACTTTGGTTTTTGGTTTTCATTTCTTTTCTTTTGCTGTAAGCTTCCTAAACACTTTATACAACTTTTTTTTATTTAGTAAGTAAAACAAATGTGAACAGAAAAACACCGTCTTTCAGTCTCGGCTTCTCCCATCAGGGGTCGCCACAGCGAAACAACCCTCCCTCGAGGATGAGTCGCGTGGTAAACCTGGCAATGGTTTTACGCCGGATGCCCTTCCTGACGCAACCCTCTCAATCCAACCGGGCTTTGGACCGGCACAGCAGCAGAGAAGGGAACAGGGAGCAGCCCGGATTCGAACCCTGGTTTCACGGACGGAAGGCGCCGCAAACCAGCACGAGCTAAACCGGCCCCCGTGAACAGAAAAACACCAAAAGTGATTTTTACCAAGTCTACCAACAGGGGGCGATGTTTCTTTAAAAACTGAGAACACATGCTGCATTTTTCCTCGTTTTCATTTACGTGTCTGCAATCGGTCCAATCGTCTTTTGCTGCTGCTGTCTGCTCACAGGAACAACCAAACTGAAGGGAAAGACCGCTTTTTGGTTTGATTGATCGTTTTTATGTTAGTAGGTGGGCGAATCTTTGGAGCCAACCTTCTCTCTCTGTGTTTGGGCGCTCCAGCGATGGGTGAGGCGGTCTGACTCGCCATCTTCGCTCTACGATTGGACCGTGGAGCAAACAGTTGCTGTTTGTTTGTGGGCCTTTCTGTCTGAAGTTTAGTCTTCAACCAGTGAAATGCTGCTCAAGGGTTCAGATCAGGTGACTGACTTGGCCATTCCAGAATATTCCACTTCTTTGCTTTAATAAACTCCTGAGTTGCTTTGGCTGGATGTTTTGGGTCGTTGTCCATCTGGATTATGAAACGCCGCCCAATCAGTTTGGCTGCATTCACCTGGATCTGCGCAGACAGGGCCGCATTCACCTGGATCTGCGCAGACAGGGCCGCATTCACCTGGATCTGCGCAGACAGGGCTGCATTCACCTGGATCTGCGCAGACAGTCTGTCTCTGAACACCTCAGAATTCATTGGGCTGCTTCTGTCCTGTGTCACGTCATCAATAAACACTAGTGTCCCAGTGCCACTAGCAGCCATGCAGGCCCAGACCATCACACTGCCTCCACCGTGTTTTACTGATGATGTAGTGTGCTTTGGATCAGGAGCTTCTCCACGCCTTCTTCAGACTTTTCTCTTCCAATCATTCTGGTAGAGGTTGATTTTGGTTTCATCTGTCCAAAGAATGTTTTTCCAGAACTTTTTTAGATGCTTTTTAGCAAAGTCCAGTCTAGCCTTCCTGTTCCTGAGGCTTATGAGTGACTTGCATCTTGCAGTGTTCCCTCTGGATCTACTTTCATGCAGTCTTCTTTTATGGTAGACTTGGATATTGATCCGCCTCCCTCCTGGAGAGTGTTGTTCATTGGTTGGCTGTTGTGAACGGGTTCCTCTTCACCGTGGAAATGATTCTGCCATCATCCACCGCTGTTGTCTTCCGTGGACGTCCAGGTCTTTTTGCGTTGCTGAGTTCACCAGAGCTTTCTTTCTTTCTCAGGATGGACCACACTGTTGATTTTGCCACTCCTAATGCTGTAGCAGTTTCTGGTTTCATGTTTTTTTCTGTTTTCTCAGCTTAATGATGGCTCCTTTCTCCTGCATGGAGAGCTCCTTTGACCACATGTTGTCTGTTCACAGCAGAATCTTCCAAATGCAGCACGAGTCCTCTAATCAACTCCAGGCCTTTTATCTGCTTCACTCATAATGACATGACAAGGGAATTGATCACACCTGCCCAAGCAATAGCATGGAAGTCAATTGTCCAATTACTTACGAGCCCACGAAATGAAGGGATTGTGTTTAAAAATGCTTTAGTTTTTTACATTTTTATGCAATCTTTTTGTTCAACCAATGGAATAAAAGCTGAAAGTCTGCACTTCAATGGCATCTGAGTTGTTTTATTTCAAATTCACTGTGGTAATGTACAGAAACTAAAGTAGAAAGAATGTGTCTCTGTCCAAACATTTATGGTCCTGACTGTAGATGACGGGGATTTTTAACTCCTGACACTGTGGAAGTGGACCGGACCACCTGGGTTCAGGCATTGGGGAGGTGGGTGGGGGGGTAAATACCTTGGAAGCTCAGTGTTTTTCCATGTCTTATGTATGAATAATTTAATATTTACAAATATTGTAATAATGCACTATATAGCATGGTGGTGTAGTGGTCAGCACTCACAGAATGTCCAGGTTCAAATCCCAGCTTCCATGTGGAGTTTGGATGTTCTCCTTGGTGTTCACCGGATTTCTTCAAGAGTCCAAAAATAGAATCATATGTTCTTTGGTAAATGTGTGTGTAGATGTTTGTCCTCGCCCTCAAGCAGCTGGGATAGGCCCCAGCAACGCCATGACCCTGAAAGGCATTTTTTAGGTTTAGATGGATGGAGGGAAAAAAATAGAAGCGTTGCTAAATGAAACAGTCCCGTGTCAGACGGTTTTCAGTCGGTTTCCAGTTTATGTCGACATTTCTGACTAACTTCATTCTTTATCATTTTGGATCATAAATTGTTGGTTTTTAGTTACATGGACATCAGATTGATCATTTTTATGCTGCGTCATCAACGACTCCAGAGGTTAAATGAGGGAAATGAACTGGAATGAACTTTGCTACGTTGGATTCTAATTGGCTTTGTTGGCTTTGGTTGTCATGGTAACCGTTAGTCATTAGCTCTTCTTCATGCATAAAGTCTACTTCTGTTCTGAAATGTGAAGCTCTACCCGCCCTGATCGTGAGCTCTCAGCTGCTTCACGCCTTCGCCTCACTCCTGCGTTTGAGTGACAGTTGAGGAAAAGTTTTTTTTCTTTTCACTTTAGAACTGACAGCGCGGACTTAGAAGAGCTGAAAGACAACAAACGGTAGTTTGAGGTAACAGAAAATGGCAGAAATGAAAATGTTGAGAAAACAGCAAATCGTAGGCGTTAAGGTGATTTGATCACATGATGCATCCATAACCAAACGCTGTTACGGCAGCCGAACAGACGGCGCCGGTCTGAACCTCAACCATAGACTGTATATGAGACTGGACTGAGGGGTCCCACAGACTGCTATAGAGATAAACAGCTGTTCCTCATCGTATTGGTCAGAAGAACCGTTCTGGATCTGATACCTTTTTAACATTTTCTTGATAAAACTCATTTTTTAAATATTTTTTCTGTAGTTCTAAACTGACCAATCAGATGCCTTAGTAAAAGTAGGTGGAGCCTGCTGGCCCCCACGCCCAACGTTTAGAATGTTTGTCAAACAAGCTCACTCCTGATTGGCCAGACTTGTCACCATAGAAACGATGACTCGGATCAGTGTTGGCTGACGCTTTCTGCGTGCAGCATGGCGACGGCCGTATCACGGAGGGAAATGGTGACTGATTGACTTAATTCATTTGGTTGGAACCGAAAAAGTCATGTACAAGTGGGGGTGAGTTTGACTCTTTGCTGTGATCAACGGGACGATGCTTGCTGTTTTTTTCCTGACCTGGACTCTGATGGATGGACTCTCAAAGGTTGGGGGGAGCAGCACTTGGTGATCTGAGGAAAGTCTTTACTTACTGCCCCCCCCCCCCCCCCCCAGACCATCGTCTGACTGATTGGCTGCTTGGTGGGGGAGCAGCCATATTTGTGGTTTGTGGACTAAAAGGGATGATAAAAGGATGCTTAGCCTCTGTCTTCTGCTCCCACAGTTTTCATTTTGGTGTCACCACAAACCTCCTCCTCCTCCTTTATTAGCTTTACTGTGGAGCTCTTTTCAATAATTAGAGATGAGACAGAAGGCGTTTCTGGAACCGTCTTCACAAACAAACAAGAAGGAAATCATTAGAAAGGGTTTCAGGGCAGGTCCTGCATCTTCAGAGGCTTTAGTTGACCCAGAATCTGTCAAACAATGACTGAGTATCGGACCATACAGCTGTCTATGGGATTTTGGCTTCTTAGAGGCGTTGGGTACTTCCTGTTTGAAACACCGGGGGGGGGGGGGCACTCAGTCCAGTTTTAATCTACAGTCAATGGTCCAAACATCTGAGTGGATGGGAGGCTGGGGGGAGGGGAGGGTGCATGACTGACGGGAACCTTTTCATCTAAATAACCTAACCCACCTAAAACGTTCTTCACAGCCTGTGGCTGATGTTGGGTTCCCCTCGATCCGCCTTCCCCCACAGGTGCCTGGGGGGCCCTGGCTGCCACTGCTGCCTCACCTTCAGCGGGGGGCTCGGTGTGGGGGCGACTGGGCGCTCCCCCTCTTTTTACATCCCATCATCCACCGCAGTAGAACACGAGGCTGGAGGCATTTTCCTCTGTGGAATGATAAATGTCTAGATTTGACACATTCAGTAAACGGATGGGACATCATGCAGTCAACACAAAGTTACAGCGGGTAACCAAAACATGGTTGATGGAAGCATGCGAGACGGAAAGACACGCAACACACTGTCACACACACAAGTGATGATTGACACTGAAAAACCATTTTATGATGAAGCCGCACAGACAACAGCGTGTATAACAAAGACAGATGACATCATCAACACACCTGTAACAGGTTCTGCCATGTTCACACGCCCCTGCTTCCCACACGGGCTGATGGCCGGAAACATTCCCATAATCTCTGCCTCCAGCTTCCTTGGAATTCTGCTGCCTGAGAACTTCCCTGCAGAACCCGCCTTAATCAGCCCAAAGTCAGAACCGGATCACCAAAGTATCCAAGTTCATCCAGATCCAGGAAGTTTGCCCTGTTCAATTCAATTCAATTCAATTCAATTCAATTCAATTCAATTCAATTCAATTCAATTCAATTCAATTTTATTTGTATAGCCCCAAATCACAACAACAGTCGTCTCGATGGGCTTCAAAGTAAAACATGAACTCAAAAGGATCACGAATACAAAGAGTTCAATAGGAAAATACTAAAATGAACTAACAAACTGACTAAGCTATACTGGCATCCCTGCCCTTAGACCCCCCCTTCTCTGTAAGGAAAAACTCCTAAAAAAAAATGGATTCAGGTAAAAACGAAGAAACCTCAGGGGTGTCCACATGAAGGAGGGATCCTCCCCCAGGACGGACAGGCGATCTACCAGAACTCTTAGAGAAGAATTAACTTATCTAAATCTACAACTACATATTTAAAGTCCAGCAGACGAGCTTCATCCAGTCGTGGTTGTGGGGACAGTCAAAGGCGCGAGTCGTGCTGGAGACAGGAACCACAGCCAGGAGCAGAGACGAGGTACTCGGTCAGGAACAGAGCAAAGTTCAGAGGAAGTGCCGAGCTTTTCCCGTGTGAGGGGACGCGGTACGAAGGAAGTCCGACGTAAAACCGAAGACAAACCGAAAACTGCATCACAGGGGTTGGAGGAGGACCAGGTGACCCTCAGAACCAACCCTCAAGACGATCACCACGATCACTTCGATCACCATGAGCGCAGTCAATCTGCTCTGGTTAAGGTTAGCGGTTAGCGGCCAGGGTTAGGGTTAGTGGATAGAATTAGGGTTAGCGGGTAGCGGTTAGCGGGTAGCGGTTAGCGGTTAGCGGGTAGCGGTTAGCGGTCGCCAACAGCTGGGGTGGATTTCTCTTTCCTTTGTTTTCATCTACAGGAAGGTTATCTGGAGGAAAAGAAGCTAAAATAGGCGACTGGTTAGAAGAAGATGGAATAATCCTTTAGTAATAACATTTCACAAACATCACAAACTGCGTCCCTAACGGGAGAATTGCTGTCAGTTTCCCCGTTTTTTATCATGTGGTTTATTCCAAAAACCTGCAGAGGATCGTGTTCTGCGTTCCTGTTCTCTTCATCCAGAACGGCTCAAACTCTCAAGTGGAAAACGGGCGAGTCAGTTTTCCAGTGGGAGGAGCTGAAAGCAGAACAGCGTGGTCCCCGTCAGGTTCTTTGGAAAACGTCGCAGGTGTGGAGCGGGCGCGCTCCTCCTTTTGATCTGGCAGCCGCGGGAGGCGCGTCCCAGGAGTGTGATGGAGGAGGTGGAGGAGCTGCAGCTGATTGCATCAGAAGATGATGCAATCAGGAACGCTACACCGCTTTAGGATCCTCTCAGTTCAGAAGGAGTTTAACCTGCAGCTTCATCATGATGATGATGGATGCCGACGTTCCACACAGGACCACAAAGCAGGAACCGGCTGCTCTTCATTCCATAAAGGGGCTAATGCCCCCCCCCCCCCAACACAGAGAAGAACAGCCACAGGAAAAACAAACCAACACGGTTCTACAGTTTGGTGCTGCAGCTTAACAGAAAAAACTGATTTCCTGTAAAAGTTCGAGCTGGAAACATCAGCTGACTCCAAGATCTGCTCCCATGATTGAGGAAGAAGGTCGTTCAGTTGTGACGTGGAAAACGATGCATGTTCGGGTTCAGGGCTTGGTTCCCGCTGAACGCTCCGCCATCAGGACTCCATCTCTCAGTATGTGGTGGAACTAATGCCGTGATGAAGATCAGCTCCTGAAGCTTTGAAGACGATGTGAGCCACTCCATGAACAGCAGAGCTCTGATGAGTAACACATGCCGTTTGTGTGTGGGGGGGGTCTTATCTGGTGCCAGAGCGCCAACCAGTGTCACCGGGAACGCCCCCCACCAGTCCACCACCGTTCTCTGACCGTCACCGGCCCGGACGCTCTGAACTTCCACCTTCAGCCACACCCCCATTTGAAGCTCAGCGCGCCGTCCCACCGCCCTCGGAAACACGCCTCCAAGCGAGAAAGGTCGAAGTAGACGCGTGTTTCAGGCTTCCATGTTTAAACCGTGTTGCAACCATGTTTTGGTACATTTTTGGGCTCTACCTACAAAACATGTGGCCACTGAACGCACCTCAACCGTTTGACACGGCTGAACTTTTCTTTAAACGTGTTCGCGGACAAACCAAAACCTGCAGATGAAATCATTGACTTTCATGTCAACATATCAGCAAGTGTATTAAAAAACAGACAGTCAATATTTCAAATGTTCACAAACCTTTTATAAACGTTAAAAGACAAGATTTCAAAGTGCCGGCGTCAGCAGCAGCTTCCTGTCGTCACGGTGACGACAGGAAGTGAGAAAAGCGTTTGTGATGTTAGACCCGAGCAACAGAACGGTTCCCCGCTGAGGCCAAAGCAGCCTGACAGGATTCTGCCTCTCTTTACGCTCCTCATAAAGGTCCGATCTACTTCAACACGGCCGGACTCTAATGTGGGACGTAGAACATTTTTAAGAGATGTTGACCAATCAGGGACCTCAGATTTGGAAGTGGCGTATAGATGGCGTCCCCTTTAACTCCTCCCAAACATTCCCAATGTGTTTGTTCAGAAACAGTTTCCGATTTAGGAAGACTTCAGAGCGTTTCTCCATGGAAAACTGGGTCAAAGGATGATGACATCACAGCAGCAGAACCAAAGGAGAATTCTGTAATCTGCCCGGCAACCGGATCAAAGCAGTTTCTGCAGTTTTCCCCTTTTTTGTTTCAATTTTTACTCAAAAATGTTTTCAGCAAACTGACTTTTTCCTCAATAACTGAAGGCTTTCTAAACTATTTCATCTTCTGAATGTCTGTCTGTCGCACAGCGTGATTAACATTAAAATTAAATTAAATCCCTAAATCTTTAAACTGCATTTGCCCCCTCCCCTGGGGGGCAGTGAGCTGCAGACACAGCTGCGTTTGGGAATCATTTGGTGGATTTAACCCCCCCAATCCAACCCCCTTAATGCAGAGTGTCAAGCATTGGGTCCCATTTTTAAAGTCTTTGGTATGACTCGGCCTGGATTTGAACCCACGGCGGACACTCTACCACTCTCTCTCAGTTTTCCAAACATCTCAAAACTCACCTTTTTGTCATCCATTCAGCTCAAAATAGTTAAATTACTGTTTTTAACTGTTTTATTGTTGTATTTTTTTACTGTGAGGCGACCTTGAGTGTCCAGAAAGGCGCCATATAAATAACATTTATTATTATTAACTAGATCCGGGGGCGGCCTTGGCATTAGGCAAAGGAAGGCCATCGCCTGGGGCCCCCACCTCTCTAGGGACCCTGAGCTGTCTCAGCAGATCTGACATGAAGCTGCACTGAAAGACACAATGAGGCAGAAAAACAACACAACTCTGTGATATTAATATTAACAATATTAGTTTTATGAAGGCATTTTTGAGACGATGTTTACTGTCGGTCTGAAATTGACTTTAATACACAACTAGAAAAACAAAAAGTACTTTGTTGTGTCACTTCAGGTGATATTTGATTTTTTTCTTAATGTTTTATTTGTTAAGAATAGATTTACAAAAATCAAACTCCTCTTTATTACGTTTTACAAGAACATTTGCTTTTATGTTATCTATCATAAATGAATGAAAAGTAAAAATACAAAAACTATTTCCCCTTTTGTTCGTGGTAGTCTAAAGTTAAACTAGATCTCCAGTAGTGTTTAAATATTTGTGTTTTTTCTTTCCTTTATTTATTGTTCCTAATATTTGAGCCGCACAGCAGTGGTTGTTAGTAAAGTTCAACAAGATGATAATTATTTCCCGTTTTTCTGTGACTGACTGCAAACATGGATGTAAAATCATTCAAAGTTCAACTTTCAGGACTTTCAATCAAATCAGGAATAAATTATTACTGATAATTCATCACTGTTTAATATTTTGGGTGGGTTTTTTGTTGTTGGTCTGGTGGTCTTTAGACTTTTAGGCTGAAAACCACGACTATCTGGCAACACCGGCAGAGATCAAATAAAATAAAACAGGAAAAAGAAGAATAGAATAAAAAAACTAAAAACTCTGTTTCTTCAGTCGTCTTTAGTAAAACCTGACAAATGAAAGAAAGACAGAAAATCATCATTTGTTCCTTCTAGGAAGTGAGTGATGAACAAATGAATAAAAGTTTTCATATTTTTATAAGTTCAAATAGTGTAAATCCCATCAAATACATTTAGATGGGATTTCAGTTTTACATTCTTAACAAAACTTTTGGATTCTTGACACTGACGTTGTCTAAAAATGGACCAGGAAGGAAGTTACTCAACGTTTTACCCTATAGGTAAGGATAGAAAACAATCACTAGAAGGAGCTGCACTTCTAGAAGAAAATACAGGATTGAATGAAAAAGAAACTTAAATGCAAAAAAAGAAAGAAATGATCACAGTTGACCATAAATAGAATGAAAACAGCACAATAACAAAAAAGATATGTTTGGGAAAAATGCCAGAGCCGGGACTCAAACCATCGAGCTTCTGCAGCACGTCATACAGGTCATGCCACTGCACCACCAAGCAGGTACAGTGGAGGACACGTCATCCATAGAATCCTGGAATATCTAGAAAAGTTCAAGGATTTGAAGGAACAAAGGTCCCAGCTGGAACCCCACCTTACCTCTGGTGGGAGGCAGGCGCCAGTGTGTTTCTGTGTGTGTGTGTGTGTGTGAGTGTGTGTGAGTGTGTGTGAGAGTGTGTGAATGTGAATGTGTGTGTGAGAGTGTGTGAATGTGTGTGTGTGTGTGTGTGTGTGTGTGTGTGAATGTGTGTGTGTGAGTGTGAGTGTGTGAGTGTGAGTGTGAGTGTGTGTGTGTGTGTGTGAGTGTGTGAGTGTGAGTGTGAGTGTGTGAGTGTGAGTGTGAGTGTGAGTGTGTGAGTGTGTGAGTGTGTGTGTGTGTGAATGTGTGTGTGTGTGTGAGAGTGTGTGAATGTGTGTGTGTGAGTGTGAGTGTGTGAGTGTGAGTGTGAGTGTGTGAGTGTGAGTGTGTGTGTGAATGTGTGTGTGAGTGTGAATGTGTGTGTGTGTGTGTGTGTGTGTGTGAGTGTGAATGTGTGTGTGTGAGTGTAAAGCGCTTTGGGCCTTGTAGGTAGAAAAGCCCTAGATAAGTACATGAGTATTTTCCATTTACCATTTAGCTGGAAAAGCTGAACGTTTGAATAGTTGAATGGTTGAAATAGATGAAAGATCGTAGGAGGAGCTAAGAGACAAAACATGTAGGAAGAGACTAGAATAAGTCCATCACCGCCTGGATCGGCTTTCAGGCTCTCACAAGGTGTGTGTTGGGGGGGGGGGGTGAAGCAAACCCTGAGAAAGCCTTTTGCTGAGTCAGCGACTCTCCATAGAAGCCGCTGATGCCTGGAACAGCGTTTACTGTCAGTCTTATCTGAACTGACTGAACTGATTTCAGTGGTCTGTGGGGTGGGGGGTGGGGGTAACTATCAGAAACATGTCAGTTCAAAACCAGCAACAAGGAAAGACACATTTCAATCAGCTGGAGGCGCTGTGGGTCAAACCCCCCCAGCTCCAAAACCTTTAGTTACTATTTTAGTTACTCCTCCTCCTCCCTCTGGTTCTCCTCCTCCCTCTGGTTCTCCTCCTCCTCCCTCTGGTTCTCCTCCTCCTCCCTTTGGTTCTCCTCCTCCTCCCTCTGGTTCTCCTCCTCCCTTTGGTTCTCCTCCTCCTCCCTCTGGTTCTCCTCCTCCTCCCTCTGGTTCTCATCCTCCCTTTGGTTCTCCTCCTCCCTTTGGTTCTCCTCCTCCTCCCTCTGGTTCTCCTCCTCCTCCCTCTGGTTCTCCTTCTCCTCCCTCTGGTTCTCCTCCTCCTCCCTCTGGTTCTCCTCCTCCTCCCTCTGGTTCTCCTCCTCTCTATAAAGGGACGTCTGCGTCACTGAAGTGAACCGCACCAGGGTTCACTTGCAGAACAGAGACCATGGTTCTCGGGGAACCGGGATCCTCCCGTTCCTCAGCAGCTGCAGACTCCAGCTCCAGACTGATCTGAGCCTTTGAGGCCGTCACTCACAAACTCTCAGAGAACCGCTGACTCAGACGATCAGCTGCCAGGAAATAGACCAACCGTTTTTCCTCCAACAAAACAACAACAAGATGCAGCCTGTTTGTTTACTTGGATGGCGGCCTGGAGCACCTGAGCTCACGAGGACGTTTTCAACGGAAAAGTGCCAGAAGAAACGATGTCAACACACCAAGTCCCTCTGCAGCTGATGGGTCCTCATGAGGGCCAAACTTCAGGGAGAGCTTCAACGTTCTGCTTTAACGTTTGTTATTTACGGCTGAAGACCCGCCGGGCCTGGAGTTTGACTCTTGTGGGAAACGCTGTGAGGAAGGGGTGAAGCTGGCAGACTGATGTGAAGAACTGAAGTTTCATCAACAAGAGTCTTCTCTACAAATGAATCTGGAGTTCAGAAAACTGTCATTAATGTCTGTCAAAGAAAAACTAAAGACGCCTTAGAGAAAACAGAGAGAAAGGCTGAAAAAGGAAGAAGAACAGACGAGGAAAAGTGGAGGTCATTGCTTCCCGATGTGGTGCCGTCAGCTGAGCGGCGGCCGTCCAGCTCGCCGACCCTGAGCGCTAAGACACGCCCATCTCCCACCAGCAGCAGCTTTCCTGCGGCAGCTGATCGTCTCCCAGAAGCCTCATGAAAAGGATTCAGCAGCTTGGAGGAAGAGCGCTGCCTGAGAATACTTCAGGGAAAGTCGTGTTCTGGATTTCAGCCTCTGTCATCATCTGAGGTGCTGCCCAGGCAGGCAGAGACCCCCCCTCAACACCAGCCTGTCTGTGTGAGGGGGGGGGCCTCCATGGCGGCGATGGTCCATAAAAACCGTCACGCTTCCTCAAACA
>CM074489.1:11573623-11603500 GCA_037389245.1 Oryzias sinensis | reverse complement strand
CGACACCGTGAAGAGAGATGTGGCGAGGGAACGCTGGATGCGTCTGGTTTGGATCAGTCCTTCAGCTCTGACTGGATTACCTCTGTGAGGAACCATGGCGACCATCATCTCCATGGCGACCGTCATCTCCATGGCGCAGATGTTTAAATGATGAGACCTTTTCCATACTTTTTGATCCACATCGGAGTCCAGATGGCGGTTTTTGGTCCGGTGTTCTTGGATGTGGATGGAGTGGTGAGCAGCGTTCTGATTGGTGCGTTGCCTACAGCTTTCAGCAGGAGGCGCAGAACGGAATGCTGCACACGCGTGTTTCATGTCTGTAACGTCGGTTCTTGTTGGTTTGGTTGAGCCGACGCAGATCTCCGGCTCATTTGGTTCTGGAACAGACAGTTGGAACGTTTTTTTTCCTGAACGACACTTTGCTGATCCGTAAAAGCCAAGTTTGATGTGACTCAGTAATTCTGTCAACACTGCCCCCTGCTGGCCGTGTGGATATCTCACCAACGTGTGGCGCTAACGTCTGACAGTCCGTGCAGAGACGCATTCAGACGCTTTTAGCTCTGGCGTGTTTGGACAAGATCTGGATGATTGTAACAGCATCCAAGAAACAACATGACAGACGATGAAATACCTGCTGCTGTGCCGTTTGAATCTGTGACCTCAGTTTGTCTGGAAGGAGCTCCACAGCTCAAAAGCAGATAAGATCATTTGGCTGAAGCTCGTTTTTGGGAGACGTGAACTTGTTGTTTCACGTTCTTCTTGTGTTGTGGAGACGCAGCTGTGCCTGTGGAATCCTCTGAATGATCACCGTTCTGTCCCGATATCTGCCAGAATGAAATGCAAACCACACCTGCAGCTGTTGTGCTCTGCTCAGAGTTATTAGGTTTGCTTAATTAAGTCTAAAAATTCAACACCAACTGTGTGAGGAGGGCAAACGCCTCCTGCAGCAGGAGCGTCTCCTCAGATGAACTGCTCTGTGGCGAAATACTCAAATCCTCTGACTCGGCAGTTTCTAGTGGATCTGAAAAAGCACAGAGCGGCCTGCAGTCCTCACAAACGCCACTTTTTGGTCACGAAGACCTAGTTATACGGAGGGGGGGGGGGTTGATCCATAGTCCTGCAGGTTTTTTGGGTTGTCCGGCCAGTGGGGGGTCGAAGAGAGGAGCATCATCTTAAGGGCAGCGTAGAGTGTTTTGCAGGTCCCTTCAGGCTCGTAGGACCACCTCAAGGGACGGAATGGAATTGGAACGTACCATTGTCGTGTGTGGTGAAGTATTCACACGGATAATGGAAGAGTCACGCCTTTACGATGAACGGTGATGCTGTCCAAGGCGTCCTGACGCCACATTCTAGTCGTTGGTAAGGTGAGAGTTCTGCTGCACAAACGGCCCGCGCACGTGATCACGTGCATTCCCTGTAGGACGTCCACACAAACTACACTCTGATTGTCTCATTTCCATCAGTCAGGCTGCAGCGAGGAGCGTGCACGTATCACGTGAACAGCACTAGCGGCTGCTTGTTCAGTCTGCAGGATGTGGGGGGGTTGAAAAAAGGAAAAACCTGTACGACACGCCTGCATCTCCCCCTACCTCCCCCTTACTTATAAATGTAGAAAACATGACCGTTTTCCCTGAGCGCCTCCCACCTTCAGATTCCTGCAGGTCACCTGGTTGCCCCGTACAGGTGTGACCATCGTTCAGCCCGTACGGACAGCTGGAGCGACCGGATAAAATGCTGCATATCAAGTCAATCCTTTGGAATGACGTTGGTTTGATTGAACGGTTAAAAGGTTACGGTGAGTCAAAGAGCCTCAACACCAGAGTCACCTCTCTAAACTCTTCTAGGACATGTCCCCCGTTACCATGGTAACGCCACTTTGAAAACTATTCCAGGTCTGGGGTCGTGTCTGAATTCCTTCCCTACTCACTCTATAGAGCATTCTCCATGTTCTACTTTGTCTGAATCTACAATTCCAAAATCCAGAACCCTAGAAATTTCCCAGAAGTCTCTGAAAAAACCAATGGCATCAATGCTCACTAGATCGGCGAATATAGACCATAATGCATTGCGTCGGAACAATTTTTGCCCAAAAACATGTATTTAAATGTATTTTGTAAGACTCATAAATAATTGTCACAAACCGCTCATATTAATTAGATTTTAACTTCCTGAAATCAATGACATCATATCCGCCATTTAAAAAGAAAAAGTAGTGAGCGTGGCGTCTGAACTGCTTTTAGAATCCAGACCTCTACATAGAGCTGCACTACATGGAGCTGCACTACATGGAGCTGCACTACATAGAGCTGCACTACATGGAGCTGCACTACATGCGGCTGCACTACATAGAGCTGCACTACATGGAGCTGCACTACATAGAGCTGCACTACATAGAGCTGCACTACATAGAGCTGCACTACATAGAGCTGCACTACACAGAGCTGCACTACATAGATTTTAGTAGTTAGGGCAGTAATTCTGACATAGCCTCGGTCTGCTTTGATTGGACCGAGTCAGTCCGGTGGCGAGCAATCGTCAGCACTAGTTGTTCTGGATCTGGAGCCTAAACCTGTTTCTAACCATTTCTGTCCAGACTTCAGAGTCCCTCCTGGTCCGGTTTCATAGCAGGACTCCAGAACCAGGAACTCACTAATCCAGATATGTGGCGTGTGATTCTGAGTGCAGCATTCCTGACCAAACACCAGCATATCAAACACTCGCCTCCTCTGGGACTTTTATATAAGCTGCAGTTTGGTTCCTCCCTCAGCTGGAAGATAAGACGTCTTAGCCTGGTGATAAATCTTCACACCACCACCTCCTCCTCCTCCTCCTCCTCCTCTTCAGTTTGGTCTCCATGAAAACATCAAGACACAAACAGACTGACAGGCAAAAACTGTCAAAGCAGGGCGTCAAACGTTTCCTGCCGCCGTAACCCTTGAACCCTGAGGATGACCATGAAGATGAAGAAAACCTTCTTCCTTTGAGATTCCATGAATGAAGAAAAACGAACTAGAAACAGAAGCGCACAAACATTTGAATCAGTTCTAACAAAGTAGGAGCAAGAGTCAACGGCCGCTGAGGCGTCACATGACTGTTGGGAACTACACAACACGAACATCAGACATTTAATTTCCATTTTTTTCTATTTTTTTCTATTTTATTGGTGCTCCCATGTGATCACTTTTTTGTTTCAAAATTCATCATGATCTGTAATTAATCAGGTTTTGATCAAACCTGATATTTGCTGTGAAAAAAATAAAATTCATAACATTGTGGTGAAGCACAGATCCAAATACTACCAAGATAGTGAAGTTTTCCTAATATAACTGACTTCCAACCTTTACTTTTACACCAACGGGGGAACATTTTGGAGAAAAATACAAAATAGTCATCAGGTCCATAAAAGCAGTAGAAACGCTTTTCAGAGGAATCCAAAATATAGAGGGAGGAGATCCGTTAGGTTCCTGGTCCAGGTCACCTTGGTCACATCCAGGATTTGGTCCATGTGGGCTCTCATCATCAGGAGAAGGTGGACCTTCAGGTTTCTGAACGGTTCTCAGTTCTAAAGTCTCTTTTCCAGAACCAGAACCTCTGTAAAGAATGGACTAACAGGCCGGTACAGACACTTGCAGCAGGTGCGTCCCTGTTCTCTGACTGCCAGGTTTTTACAAACAACAGCACCAACGGTCTTTAGGATCACAGGTGGAACTGTCCTTCCTGCAAAGAACTTCATTAAAAAATCCAGACAGAAACGGAAAAACACAATAAAAAAGAAGAAGAGACAACAATATAGGACCAATGAGGGACCACTGAGGGACCACTGTAGGACCACTGAGGGACCAATGAGGGACCAATATAGGACCACTGAGGGACCAATATAGGACCACTGAGGGACAAATATAGGACCACTGAAGGACCAATGAGGGACAAATATATGACTACTGAGGGACCAATGAGGGACAAATATAAGACCACTGAAGGACCAATGAGGGACCAATATAGGACCACTGAGGGACCAATGAGGGAACGAATATAAGACCACTGAAGGACCACTGAGGGACCAATATAGGACCACTGAGGGACCAATGAGGTACAGATATAAGACCACTGAAGGACCAATGAGGGACCAATATAGGACCACTGTAGGACCACTGAGGGACCAATATAGGACCACTGACGGACCAATGAGGGACCAATATAGGACCACTGAGGGAACAATGAGGGACCAATATAGGACCAATGAGGGACCAATATAGGACCACTGAAGGACCAATGAGGGACCAATATAGCGCCACTGGCGGACCAATGAGGGACCAATATAGGACCACTGTAGGACCACTGAGGGACCAATATAGGACCACTGAGGGGCCAATGAGGTACAAATATAAGACCACTGAAGGACCAATGAGGGACCAATATAGGACCACTGACGGACCAATGAGGGACCAATATAGGACCACTGAGGGACCAATGAGGGACCAATATAGGACCACTGAGGGACCAATGAGGGACCAATATAGGACCACTGAGGGACCAATGAGGGACCAATATAGGACCACTGAGGGACCAATGAGGGACCAATATAGGACCACTGAGGGACCAATGAGGGACCAATATAGGACCAATGAGGGACCAATATAGGACCACTGAAGGACCAATGAGGGACCAATATAGGGCCACTGGCGGACCAATGAGGGACCAATATTGGACCACTGAGGGACCAATATAGGACCAATGAGGGACCACTGAGGGACCACTATAGGACCACTGAGGGACCAATATATGACTACTGAGGGACCACTGAGGGACCAATATAGGACCACTGTAGGACCACTGAGGGACCAATGAGGGACCAATATAGGACCACTGAAGGACCACTGACGGACCACTGAAGGAACAATGAGGGACCAATATAGGACCACTGAGGGACCAATATAGGACCACTGAGGGACCACTGAGGGACCAATATATGACCACTGAGGGACCAATATAGGACCAATATAGGACCACTGAGGGACCAATAAAGGACGACTGAGGGACCAATGAGGGACCAATATAGGACCAATGAGGGACCAATATAGGACATCTGAGGGACCAATGCGGGACCAATATAGGACCACTGAGGGACCAATGAGGGAACAATATAGGACCAATGAGGGACCAATATAGGACCAATGAGGGACCACTGAGGGACCAATATAGGGGCACTGAGGGACCAATATATGACCACTGAGGGACCAATGAGGGACCAATATAGGACCACTGAGGGATAAATGAGGGACCAATATATGACCACTGAGGGACCAATATATGACCACTGAGGGACCAATGAGGGACCAATATAGGACCACTGTAGGACCACTGAGGGACCAATATATGACCACTGAGGGACCAATGAGGGACCAATATAGGACCACTGTAGGACCACTGAGGGACCAATGAGGGACCAATATAGGAACAAAGAGGGACCAATATAGGACCACTGAGGGACAAATGAGGGACCAATATATGACCACTGAGGGACAACTGAGGGACCAATATAGGACCACTGAGGGACCAATATAGGACCACTGAGGGACCAATATATGACCACTGAGGGACCAATGAGGAACCACTGAGGGACCACTATAGGACCACTGTAGGACCACTGAAGGACCAATGAGGGACCAATATAGGACCACTGACGGACCAATGAGGGACCAATATAGGACCACTGAGGGACCAATATAGGACCACTGCGGGAACAATGAGGGACCAATATAGGACCAATGAGGGACCAATATAGGACCACTGAAGGACCAATGAGGGACCAATATAGGGCCACTGACGGACCAATGAGGGACCAATATAGGACCACTGAGGGACCACTGAGGGACCAATATAGGACCACTGAGGGACCAATATATGACTACTGAGGGACCACTGAGGGACCAATGAGGGACCAATATAGGACCACTGTAGGACCACTGAGGGACCAATGAGGGACCAATATATGACCACTGAAGGACCACTGAGGGACCACTGAGGGACCAATGAGGGACCAATATAGGACCACTGAGGGACCAATGAGGGACCAATATAGGACCACTGAGGGACCACTGAGGGACCAATATAGGACCACTGAGGGACCAATATATGACCACTGAGGGACCAATGAGGGACCAATATAGGACCACTGAAGGACCACTGAGGGACCTATATAGGACCACTGAGGGACCACTGAGGGACCAATATAGGACCACTGAGGGACCAATGAAGGACCAATATAGGACCAATGAGGGACCAATATAGGACATCTGAGGGACCAATGCGGGACCAATATAGGACCACTGAGGGACCAATATAGGACCAATGAGGGACCAATATAGGACATCTGAGGGACCACTGAGGGACCAATATAGGAGCACTGAGGGACCAATATATGACCACTGAGGGACCAATGAGGGACCAATATAGGACCACTGAGGGACAAATGAGGGACCAATATATGACCACTGAGGGACCAATATATGACCACTGAGGGACCAATGAGGGACCAATATAGGACCAATGAGGGACCAATATATGACCACTGAGGGACCACTGAGGGACCAATGAGGGACCAATGAGGGACCAATATAGGACCACTGTAGGACCACTGAGGGACCAATGAGGGACCAATATAGGACCACTGAGGGACCAATATATGACCACTGAGGGACCACTGAGGGACCAATGAGGGACCAATATAGGACCACTGTAGGACCACTGAGGGACCAATATAGGACCAATGAGGGACCAATATAGGACCACTGAGGGACAAATGAGGGACCAATATAGGATCACTGAGGGACCAATATAGAACAAATGAGGGACCAATATAGGACCAATGAGGGACCAATATAGGACCACTGAGGGACAAATGAGGGACCAATATATGACCACAGAGGGACCAATATAGAACAAATGAGGGACCAATATAGGACCACTGAGGGACCAATATATGACCACTGAGGGACCACTGAGGGACCAATGAGGGACCAATGAGGGACCAATATAGGACCAATGAGGGACCAATATAGGACCACTGAGGGACAAATGAGGGACCAATATAGGACCACTGAGGGACAAATGAGGGGCCAATATATGACCACTGAGGGACAAATGAAGGGCCAATATATGACCACTGAGGGACCAATGAGGGACCAATATAGGACCACTGTAGGACCACTGAGGGACCTATATAGGACCAATGAGGGACCAATATAGGACCACTGAGGGACAAATGAGGTACCAATATATGACCACTGAGGGACAAATGACGGACCAATATAGGACCACTGAGGGACCAATATAGGACCAATCAGGGACTAATATAGGACCAATCAGGGACTAATATAGGACCACTGAGGGACCAATATATGACCACTGAGGGAACACTGAGGGACCAATGAGGGACCAATATAGTACCACTGTAGGACCACTGAGGGACCAATGAGGGACCAATATAGGACCAATGAGGGACCACTGAGGGCTGACCTGAAAAGCAGCTGCACAGCAGGAATCATCAGTAAGTCCAAAGCTTTCAGAACTGGGTCAGCATGAACAGAACTTCTCTTCCTCAGATTCTCTTTGAAGAAACCAACAGCCTTCATCCTGTGGGGATCAGAAACAGAACTAGAACTTCACTGCGGTTCAGTTTCTGGACTAACTGGGGTCTGGAGTGGCTTCAGGTCTGTTGTCTTCCAAACACGTCACGAGGACTTCCTCTGAGCAGCAGAGTGACGGGTCCCTGATGGAGGCGCAGGGTCCGGTCCGTGTGAGGAGGAAGGAGAACAGTCATCCTCAGACCACGAGGCGTTTCCGGTCTTTCCTCTCCTGTGACTCTCAGTCACCGCCAGATGACTGAGGCTAAATTTAGCGGGACAGACTGATGACAGGCACAAAGGCGGCGTGGGCGTGGCCCTCTGATGTCACCTGACCCCACTGATACCGCCGTCGCTCAGACTTCACCTTCGTCTGTAATCATTCTGGATGTTTCAGGAACCCAAACAGAAAAAGCTGAAAAACCAAACCGTGCTGAGAGTGACGCCCTGATGTGGACCTTCTACTGGGGAGGGGGGTACTGGATGGAGCTCAGAGTCCTGCTCCCCCCTCAGTATTTAGTCCTAGGGGGGCATCAGTCCAGGACTGAAGGACCTGCAGGATCATGGGAACTCCTTTGAAGACTCCAGTCAACAATAACCCTCCAACCAGAACATCCACACCTGAAACCAAACCTCCAGCTCAGGATCCTCAGAGGATCTTCTGCTCTGACGAACCTCTCTGTGGTTCAGGCTCCGCCTCCTTCTGTTCCTTTTCTGAGCCCTCTGCACCCCCACCCCCACCCAACCTACGCTGGGTGTTCCTGGACCAGTTCTGCGGTTTTGGCAGGCCGGTGTGTTTCTGTGGTTTCAGAGGAATGAAGCAAATGAACCTCCAACACTCGGAGTCGTCAATCAACCCCAACTGTCACCTAAATCAGGGACGCCTCGCCGTGGGTGAGGGGGAGGGGCCGATGTCATCACACGCAGACAAAAACAATTCTGCAGGGGGAGGACGCTGACGTTTCCTGATGTCTTCAAAGGTCGCGCAGGTCAAACGTCCTCAGGGTTTTTCACGACTGAGGTCAGAACCGGTAGAGCAGCGTCACACTGCAGCAGAACCGGTCCATCCGGGTTCTGTGGGCGGGAATGCGGCGCCACTTAAAGTCACCCAAAAAAACACTGGCCTTAAACCTCAACGCTGTTCATCTCGTGGTCATGACATCACCTGATTCTAAAAAACAGGAAAACGTACAGAAAATTAAAGTTCTGTAAATGTTTTGTCCAGAGTTTGATCAAACCCGTCAGAAACATTCCTCATTCCTCCGTCTCATTAGCGTGACCCAAACGTTCCCTGGACAGAACGTCTTGCCCTGCAGTTCACCGTCACTCCACCAGGGGCAGTGGAAGGACCTTCCTGATCGTTTCAAAATGGCCACTTACGTGAAATATCCAAACACTTTTGGCGGGAAGAGTTTAGCTGATTTTCTAAACTGTAATTTGAGTAAATGAGGTCGTTCTTATCTTGTCTGTATTTTTGCATCTTTAACATTTCTGGAGCAAAAACGTAACAAACAGAACAGATCTGTGTCTCATTGAAAAAGGAATTTTCTGTCTGGATTTCTTCATCTCATTTCTTGGGGGGGGCGGGGGGACAGGGTTAATAAGCCGCCTGTGTGTGTGCTGGGGTGGGGTGGGGGGTGAACTGAGGACATTTTTATGTCCTCTGAACAAAAATAACCAAACATCTTAATCTAAGCGTTCCTGGCCGTTTCCCTGACCAGCCGCCCTTTGGAGCTTTAAGTCCTGAAACGTCACAGCCCCCCCCCCCCCCCCCAAGGAGGCCCCGCCTCGCCTGGCGCTCGGAACAGAGCGGTAAGAGTATTAAGATCTTTGGGAATTCCTCTGCAGAATAAACCCTCTGAAGTAGACTTGGCGTGTGTGTTACACAAACACGACCTTTTCCTGGAGCCTTAAGCAGAACCCAACGCTCACGTCAGCCCGCCAGGGCCCACCGGGGCCCACCGGAGCCCAGGCTCACGGCTCGCTGGCGTCCGGTTGAAGTAAGACACCACGAGGAGCTGGACGTTACACCAAAGGAACACCACAAATGCTGTTTCTGACAAACACGAAGAATCAGGGACTCCATTTTGCCGCCGTTGGGAAACCGTTTCAGCGTGCGGCAAACAGAGCAAACGAACGCGCTGCAACTTCCTGTTTGTGGAGCTGTGAGCCAATGGCTTCAGGCTCGGACGGTAAACGGCGAGCAGGTTTTGCAGAACTACCTGACCACAGGACGCCCGTGAAGAAGAACTGTCTTCGTGTTTGGCGGGTTTCAAAATCTCCTGATCTGAAGCAACAACGGCGCTTTCAACAGCAGATCAGACTAGCAGCAAACACAGGGGGGTCCGGCTCAGACTCTGGACCGACCCGAAGACCAGAGCCCAGACGTTCTGCGCTGGTCTGGGGAAAAACTCCTGAAGGACAAACTCCGGCCTGTCTGTCCCACAAAGATGGCAAACACAACAAAGACACAACCAGAGGGGTGATGGGGGCGGCGCTCTACTTTTCTACGCTCTAACCACGCTTGACTGGCGGACGAGAAGCAAAAACACACAAAACCGCTAGAAAATCCTGACTTCACATGCAGACCAAAACAAACACACAAAACGTCTGACGCCAAAGCTGCAGGTACACAAAACAACGCCACACGAGGTGCAGCAGCAAAAAGGCAGTTTTAACACAAACTAACGACAAACGTCCAAAAAAACCACACAACCAGAGGAAACGCTGTGACTCTGAACGACGTTACCATGGAGACGTGTCAACATCCAAACATCACGTCAGTCAACCTTTGGGATTTCTGCAGCTCCAGAATCCTGCAGGGTAACTGGGTCCAAATCCTCCTCCTGTTCAGACTGGATCTGATCCTGGATCTGATCTCTCAGGAACAGGAGGGGGGGGGGGGGGGTCCTCTCGGGTCTCGGGCCTCCAGCTCTGCCGGTTTTCTCTGAACTCAGTGATTTAACTCACAGAGACTCGTCTTCCTCCCGTCACCTCAGAGCTTCTCCTGCTCCGGACTGACGGACGTCTGATCCGACCGTCTAACGGGTCTCCGGGGGCTGAAGACCCCAGCCGTCTTCAGCCCCTGGCCTCCAGCACAGAGGAGCTCCGGACCTGGAACCCCCCCCCCCCCCCCCCGAGGAAGCTCCTTAATCTGCTGGCTGATTGAATCGATGATGATGCTCAGCCCCATAATTAGGCCGTCACCCCGCAGAGCCGGGTTTGATGGATGGGGTGGGGGGTGTTTGGGGGCCGGGCTGGCAGCCAATCAAAAGGAGGACGGGAGCAGCATCCGCCTGCTCCGACCTGCCATTGGACGCGTGGGAGGAGTGATGTCAGCGCTCAGGTGTGCTCCGGCAGGGCTGGGTGGCGGGGCGTTTCCGTGGCAACAGATTAGCGGCACCATTATGGGCTCAGTCTGCTGTGCTGTCAGACGGCGAGACGGCTTGATTCAACAACATGTTTACCTGGAGGGCTTTGGTCGTTTGCTTTGGATCGCTCAGAGAGTTAACCGCTTTAAAGGTGATCCTGCATAAGACCTGAACCAACACCAAGACGGTTCTGCAGCTGATCCGACTGCAGCTCAGAACCCGGAAACCTGGCGGTTCAGGAAGGAGGAGTTGAAGTCTGAGATCCAATTAAAAACAAGAGAAAATGAGGAAGAAAACAAACAACTGAAACTCACATTTCTGCTGAAACTGCTTAAAGACTCAGGTTAGAAACGGCGTTTTTGCTGTTTCTAACCTGTTTGTTTCACGATGAAAGAAAACTAGGACTGAGTTTCTGAGTATTTCTTTATTCATTCAAACCAGGATGGATCAGAACCAGACAAAGATGTGCCGTTTGAAAAAGATCCAGTTTTTATGAGAAAACACGATGAAGTCTGCATACAACTGGACCGTAACCCTTGAACTCCAGCTAAAGCTAGCATTAGCGGTGCAACAAAACCAGCAGCCACCTCAGGTCCGTCCAGGTCTGATCCAGATTCCAGCTCAGACCAGGAAAACAAAGACGCTCATGCAGGTGGATGATCAGAACGGAGCAGAGCAGAGAGACTTTGGCCCCGCCCATTTCAGTCACTACGTCACCAATGCAGACCTCTGAATGTTTGGAACCTGGCAGCGTGTTAGCCAACACAGAAACCGGTTCAGTTCCAGTTCCAACCAAATTAAGTCAATTCAGTCGCCATTCAGACGCCGCCATGTTGGAGCCAACCATTGTCAGTAAGCAGTGATTGGTCTGAGTCATCGTTTCCATAGCAACTTTAATTGATGCATCTGATTGGTCAGTTTACAACAGAAAAACCTATCTTGAAAAAACTAGTCTTTTCTTTGTTTTGGGAAGGATGTATTATTTAGATGTGAGCAGATGGCCTTCCTTCAGGATTAATAAAGTCTGTTAGGATTATGAAGAATGTGTTTTTAAAAAGCGGATGGTCTGACCAATAGAATGAGGAACAGCTGTTTGTTTCTCTCTCTTTGACTTCTTGGAGCCACTTCCTGTTTGGAACCCCGGGGGGGCACCAAGTCCAGTTTGTTAATACAGTCAATGGCTTTCAGCCTTCACTCATTCGTGGAGCAGCTCAGCTGCAGGTTTTGGAGAATTCGCTCCTGCAGAAAACGGCGGTGAAGACGAGGATGAAGCTGCGTTTTCTGCACGGGTGTGAAGCGTGACGCTCCTGCTGGATCCTGGACGTCTGTTTTCAGGGATGTTACAGATATCGCTGCGAGGTGATATGATGACATCGCCGAGGCGCTTTAGCCTCCCGCTCTGTTTTGTGTCTGCGGGGAATTACAGCCTCAGATAAGGCGGGACAGGAATGGATGTTGTTTCACTTTGGCTCATCTGTTATGGTGACCTTTGACCTGTGGAGGCCTCCCTGCGGCGTGCTGCTGCCGGCAGACTGTAGGTCGACGATAACACGAGTAGATCCTGTCGATGCACCTCAAGCCGGTCAGACGTTCCACCTTTAAGTTCCAGCTTCTCTTTGCCTCATTTCAGTTTCACTTTGATTCTCTAAATCTTTTTGGGGGGGTTACGACTCTCTGTCTCAGTTCTGCTTCTCCCTGGTCACATATGTGAAGCTTTTAAAGCAAAATACAGAAGAAGTGTGTCTGAAGATGATCAGGAACCTTTGGTTCTGAAGGGCTTTTTAAGGCCGTTCTGCTCCTCTGATCAATAAAAATCCAGACAGATGAGATTTAAAAAACTACAACTTTAGTCCTCCCAACACAAAAAGAGTGGGTTAATTACACACACATGCACACGCGCATACACATTCATGCACACACACACACAAGCATGCACATACATGCACACATGCACACAGTCATCGTCTGCGTGGACCAGCAGTCAAGGCGTCATGCAGACGCTCCTGCAGAGGCTGCAGCCGCAGAACTAAGATTCATGGATCTGTTTGTCTGCATCAGAAAGGGGCGGAGCTGGGGGTTTGTGGCCCCCCCAGCGTATTTTCTCAGAGTGGATCTTTAAGGCAGCAAATGTCTTTGGTGGAACGTTCTAACGCTGTTCTCCACCCAGAACCACAATCACTCCTGAAGACTTCAGCACCAACAGAACCGACACCAGCAGAACACGGTCTGTTAAAGTCCAGACCACCAGCATGCTGGGTAAACAATACCAGCTGATGCCCCCCCCCCCCCACCTCCCCCGTCATCCGTCTGTGACATACATGTCAATTCAAATACAACGATCACTTAAACCCGTAGAAACCCTTTTCTGGAGTTCGGACCGGAGACGGGTCATGCAGCAGAAATGAAGACAGTTTCTCTGCTGTGACTCTGGAAAAAGAACTATTTGATGATGAAATGTGACGTAAAAACACTTAAAGAACAGCAGAGGAACCGATGTGAGGAACGAAGAACCTAAGAAGAGGAGCACCAGGCTCAGAGGAAGAGGTGGAGGAGAGGACCAGGAACCGGGCCCAACAGAACTGCAGGGACGGGAACATTTCAAATCCTCCCCGTTTGCTCATGGGCTACAGGAAAGGCATCGATACGTGACCAACTGTTATTTGACATGAGGCGCTTTAAGGATCAAAGGCTCCTTTTCCAGTTTTCTGTCTTCCAGACGGTTTTCTGGGTGTGACGTGATCACAGCAGAGAAAGTGCAGAGCCCACTTCCCCGTCTGTCACTCATCAGGCTGGGATTCATCTGCAGCAGATGGGAAGAATCCTCACGTCACACGACATCGGATCAATCCAGAAACTGCAGAGAGGAATTGCTCTGATGTCTGATCAACCAATCACAGCCCTGCTGTGGTTTGGCGGGATGATCAGCCTGCTTGGTTGAACTATTCATCTGGTCATTTTAATCGGATGTGATGTCATCAAACTACTGAAAAAGTGGGCGGGGCACGTGTCTCTGTCAGCTGACAGGATTTCGTGAACTGCTCCCTTTTTGTTTGCAGGTGAGAAACTTTAGTGCCCCCTAGTGGCTAACTGCTGATCTGATCTGGCTCCAGTTTGGGTTTCCCAGCATCCTTCAGGAGGAGGTGTTCACTTTTATTTGCTCTTCTTTGTTTTCAAATGTTTGTCTCAATTGGTTCCTCCTCATCTTAGGACCGCCAGGCCCCAGACCGCCAGNGTTTATCAAACACGCCGTGAACTTTCTGTGTTTGTTTGTGTGTCGAGACGAATAAAGACAAACGTTCTGCTTCATAACCACAAAGGAAAATCAGGAAATAATGATTTTCAGGGAGGTGAGAGTACGGAAGGTTATATGGTGGGGGCTGGGGGTGGGTCAGTGGAGGGGGGATGAACTTATATTTAAACCACTTTGCTTTATGTGTAACAATTTTCTTGGTGTACAGAACTTTTTGTCACCGCGTATGAAAATGCTACATAAATGCAGATTGGTTCAAACGGTTCTGGACGGAACCGCTGCTTCAAAAGGGAAAAACCTGACGAAGAGGAGAGATTTGAGTTTGATTCTTCCTCACAGTCATGCGGCTCTGCATCTGCGTCGTCTCTCAGACTGAGTAAACAGGTATTTGCTTCAGCCATCCGGACTGAAGCTCCATGTACCCTCACCGCTCCACCCGTTTTTAGAAGACCCCGCCCACAATTGCTGGAAAAGTACATAATTGGCTAGAATTGAACAGAAAAAGTGAATAGAAATCAAGTGACTGACGTGTCTGAAACAAAGCACCAAATCCTCATTGTTATTGGTGCTGGGTTTCAGTACCCATCCCCATGTGAGGGAAGCCGGGCTTTGGACAATCCTCCTGCTTTTATAATACTGAGATGCTGACCTCGGGTCAGAACTTCTGTAGCCCCTGTTCTATCCTAGGCACTTTAACGTTGGGAGTTGGGTCATCTAGACCCACCAGACAGTGCTCTGAAACTTTTTTCTCCAATGATTTGTGACCGGACGGACCCTCACCTGTCAGGACGGATCCTCACCTGTCAGGACGGAACCTCACCTGTCCGGACGGACCCTCACCTGTCCGGACGGAACCTCACCTGTCAGGAGGGATCCTCACCTGTCAGGAGGGATCGTCACCTGTCAGGACGGACCCTCACCTGTCAGGATGGAACCTCACCTGTCCGGACGGATCCTCACCTGTCAGGAGGGATCTTCACCTGTCAGGACGGACCCTCACCTGTCAGGATGGAACCTCACCCGCCAGGACGGACCCTCACCTGTCAGGACGGACCCTCACCTGTCCGGACGGAACCTCACCTGTCAGGAGGGATCCTCACCTGTCAGGACGGACCATCACCTGTCAGGATGGAACCTCACCTGTCAGGACAGACCCTCACCTGGCCGTTCAGTCCACCTTTGAGTTGACAGAAGAACATCATCCAGGTTTGTTCATGTTCTGCACAAATGAATCACGTTCCTCCTCCTCTGGAGTTGCTCCGCACCTTTCAGCCTCTACTTGTGCGGTAAAAAAATGCTGGGTGGAGCCACAAGCTCCCTGCTAAACAGAGAGCTCTCAGCAACAGGGAAGGGGGGGTTCCACAGTCCCGCCCACAATTTAAAGGTGATTTTCTGATTATTCCTGCAGAAACTATGTTCTAGAAAGCGATGCAGGTTTTTGGATGTGACCTCGTCATTATCATGATGAAAAGAGCGGGAACAGATCAGAAGGTGACCAGAGTGGGACTTTAGCTGTTTTCCTCAATTAGAAGGTTGTGACGGTCAAATCTAAAGCTGGTGCTGTGATTGGTCCGACAGCAGAAGGTCTAAAAATACGTTTTTATCTCCTCCAGGCATGAAATGTGTGTTTGTTTGGGCTCCAGCGCCTTCAGTCGGAAATCTCTGACCTTCTTTTTTTCTAGAGTTTCTTTCTTGGACAGAATGTCCTGACCCGCCTCCTGGATTCCTCTGACAGAACCAGAATCATCAGTCATCTCTGCAGAGCAGAGGAACATCTTTAAACCTGGAGGGGGAGGGACAACGGCTGCTTTCTGCCACTGTATTGTTTCATGCATGTTCAGCGGCTCCTGCTGCAGCCTCTGGTTCTGGCCCTCACACCGGACCGGGCTATGAGGCCCGCTGGACTCCAGAGGAACATGTTCCTCTCAGAACTGTGACGTGAGCCTCAGCTCCAGGCGACGGGGGGCCGGCTGATTACCGCCTCATTCCTCGTCGGCTTTGGGCGCCGCGTTTTCCCGCTGGAAGCGTGTGCAGAAGAAAAGCTACGATTATCCCCAGCGGCCTAATCTGTGGAGAAGTGAGGGCCGCCAGCATGTGACCGCAGGGGCTGATGGGAACCCACAGAGCTCCGTTTGTTTGGAGTGACATTTCCACAGGTCCGGCCCGGCGTGTGACCGCGGCCGGCTCACTGACGACCTTCACCTGGACCCCAGGTGACCTCAGAGGGCGGGGCCTCAGCAGTAATCAGGAAGGAGCCTGCTGGCTTCAGCGTGACCCCAAAGTGAGCCGGCGCAGTCAGACTGAACCAAAACCCGACTGCGCAGACCTTGGATCCTCACCGACCAGAACCTCTTGAGAACTCAGACTCCTCCTTTCTTCCTCTCACCCCCTGACCTCCATCCATCTCGCTCTGGTGGCCTCCTCTTCCTCCTCCTCCTCCTCCTCCTCCTCATCCCGGGCCCAGATCAGCTTGCTGGTTTTTATGTGGGATGTTCTGATGACAGAGAGCCGATGAAAGCTGCTCCCTCAGTAGAATCCAGCCCTGATCCAGACCTGCGGGGTCCAGGTTCTGGTTCTGGTCTGTGTCAGGCAGTTTGCTTTTCTAAGCAGCAGCAGAGGGAGGCGTGAGAACAGAGCGGAACAGCCTGCTCTCTTATCACCGCTTTCCCTCAGGTTCCTCCTCCACCTTTCTCTCCATCTTTCATTACATATTTGATTCCTTTAAAGGTTTTTCTTCATCTTTTCATCCGTTTGGAAAATCCTCCTTTCTTTCTATTGGTTTTAAATTTCCTCCTCCCTTTTCATGTTTTCCTCCTTCCTTCCCTCTTTCTCCTCTGTTTTTTCCCTCCTTTCCTTCATTTTTGGTTGTTTATGTTTTCTTCCTTTCCTCTCTCCTCCCATCTCTGCTCCTCTTCCTCGCTCTCCTGCGGTGATCTTGGCGTGGTTGCGGCGTGTTGCCTCATGCAGACCTGCAGGCGGATCAGAAGCGCCTCCTAATGCTTTAGTCATGAGCTGTTTAATGTTTGAGGAGTCCTGACGACATCCTCAGCCGAGGAGGTGAAACCCCGCCGAGGAAGACGAGGCCTCTTCGTCTTCAGCTGCTCATCACGCAGCAGACGTTCCGACTTCTGCAGAAACTTTCCTCAAACTTCTCCGCCGCAGAAGTCAGGGTCACCAGAAAGCGACTGCACTGGAACGCCTCTCCTGGGTGCACGGAGTGGAACCAGCAACCTCCCGTCGGGTTTGGAGGTTCAGAGGCAGCAGAATCCACCGATCTGAGAGTTTAGAACGTTTACCGCCCAAACTGAATGTTTTGGTTCATGGTCAACTTCTGCCACGCCCACATCGTTACCGCCGCCACGTTAAACGCACAAAGTTCTGGAACCTGCATTGGAAATGAGCGCGCCGGCCATGTGAGGAGACGCACCGGCGTCACAGCGCCTGAGGGGAGGGGCTTGTATGGAGTCACGCCAAGACTTTAGAGAACAATCGCACATTTGTCCTCCTGGTTCTTCAGGTGTTAAAGCTAAAAAAGAGGAGGAGAACCAATGAGAGGAGGAGGAGGAGAACCAGAGAGAGGAGGAGGAGAACCAAAGAGAGGAGGAGAACCAAAGAGAGGAGGAGAACCAGAGAGAGGATGAGAACCAAAGAGAGGAGGAGAACCAAAGAGAGGAGGAGGAGGACCAGAGAGAGGAATAGAACCAGAGAGAGGAGGAGGAGGAGAACCAGAGAGACGAGGAGAACCAAAGAGAGGTTCCATCCAATGTCATGGGGGTGTCTAAATATAAGTTGGTGTCATCAAACACATTTGTTGTAATATTGAGATGAAGTCAGCGTCTGTTTTGTAGTTTCCCCTTTGATAGAAAATGAAGGAAAATCGATGACGACGTCTCAATGAATCCTCCTCAGAATCTAGACAACAAAGAGAGAAATTCACAGCAAAAGTCCTCAGAGGATGAAAATTCAATCAAGTTTGTAGTTTGTGAAACTCGTTAAAGCTGCAGAAAAACTCCAGTGTCAAACAACAACAGGTCAATCAAGGGGGGGGGGGGCGACTTCACCAACCTGAGGCTCTTTCCGCTTCTCAGCTGACTGACCAGAACCTGTGGGGGTTCTGGTTCTGCACTGGGTTCTACTCACAACATCAGTACTTTAAGACACATAAGCAGCAGGGAGGAGGAGCTTCCTGTCACAAGCCGTCATTTTCTTCTAGATCTGATGGGACTGATGGTGAGATTACAAAGACGTGATCTTCTGCTTTAAGGTCACGAAAAGGTCAGAATTAAAACGTCATTGATTGGAGGACGGGTGTTTCCGGAATCGAACCGCGATGGACCTTCACCCGGCTGACCGTCAGTCAGAGGAATTGGAGGACTGGAACCAAGAGAAGGGACGTAAAGCTCCTCCTCCTCAAACATCTGGGCTGTTCTGCAGGTTTGGACTTAGGAACCGAGGCGTCTGCTGTGGAACATCTGCAGCTTTTGCTGAGGGCCACTCTAAATGCTATGAGGGCATTAAGCTCCTCCCACTGACTGCAGCTGTTTGCTGTGGGACAACGCTGACACCTGCTGGTCACTAATAGAACTGCAGCACTTTGGTTCAATTCCCTGGAATATTTCTGACAGTAGACTCCTTGATGCGTGTTTGAGAAAAAAAGTTCAGAAACAGTCCAAACGGGTCGCTTGGTGTTGGTGGGCTTAACCTGAAAGGAAAAGCCAAGAACTCTCTGGTGTCGGGTCAGATCTGGATAAGCTTAACGTGAATAAAAAAACAGATTGTCAACTTGAAAAAACTAAAAAACACTTTCAAATAGAAAAATTAGTAGAAAAAAAGCCTAAATAAATGAAAAAAAGAGTAAAAACAGAAAACCCAGTTAAGCAGAACCTGGTGGTCAGAGTTGTTGATCAAATCTTCTTTGATTTAGTTGAAAACACAAAACAAGATTCTTCATTTCACTGAAATGTTTTTTTCATTTGCAGCTTTTGTGACGTTAGAACGTCAAAGGGTTCTTTAACCAAGAACACCAACTCGTCTGTTTACATCCCAGCTCTCATGACGGAACAACAACAACCAGGACATGGAGAACCCTGCTGGATCTGCAGACAGGAGGTGCCGCAGACAGGAGGTCCCGCAGACAGGAGGTCCCGCAGACAGGAGATCCCGCAGACAGGAGGTCCCGCAGAGGAGTGAGGGCAGTGTCCTAAAGTCATCATAAAGGACTCCTGTCCTCCACCTTCCTCCTGAAGGAGACTCCAGAGCGTCCAGACTGAAACTCTCTCATGAACAGCAGAGACGTTCCGCCTGCAGGAACCAGAGGACTGAAGGTTCAACAGGATTTTCTCTTGATTTTATTCTCCGTGGGTTTGAATCCACAGCGTCTCTCCTTCACTTTCTGCTTTCAGTGTTTTATTGGTGTCTTTTATTCCTTTTCCGGGAACTGTGATGCAGAAACGACAGTGTGATGGGGGGGGCATCCAGGGTAGAACATAGATCCATGGGATTATTTGTTCTGCTTGTGTCTCCTATACTCCTTGAGTCCTCCTGAGCCGATGGCGGAGCTGCTCTTTATGATGAAGCTGGCTGGCAGCATCCAGTCTGTGCTCAGTCAGTAGAACTCCCATGATGCTCTTGTCCTCGGGTCAGTTTGTTTTCTTGTCTGGGTTGGTTTGGTTTTGGGGTTTGGGGTTCTGGTTGAGATCCTCAGTGGAGTTCAGTCCATCAGCTGTATTCTCTGCTCCACATCCATTCATGTTCTAAACCAGCTGGTGTTCGGGGTCACAGGGTCGCTGCGCAGCTCCTGCCGGGGCAGACGGGGTTCCCCCTGAAGGCCGGCCCATCAGAGGGCTGCACGATTCATTCAGACACTTTTATTCTTTTCAGGTGAATAAAACCTGCATTTGTCATGTTTTTCTCCCACTGGTTCATGAATGAAAACTCAGTTTTTCACAGAAAGGGACATGAAGGATAAACTAAAGTGTTTCCTGCTGTTGGATCTGAGCTCCGTTTGCTCTCATAGCTACAAATTATGGGTGTAAAACTGAAAATTTCAGTCTAAAGGTAAAAATCATCTCCGTTAGGAAGACAAAGACATTTTTAAGGTTTTGGGTTCATATTCTGAAAAGCAGACGCGGTTTTAACTATGATGTAATTACTGTTTATTGCCGCCAGATGTCGCGAATGCTCCGTTCTGATATTGCTGCGGCGCGGTGTGTCCCTCCGCGGATCCCGTAGGAGAGTAAAAACATGGCGTCTGACGGCGGCGGCGAGGAGGACTTCGTGACTTACGGGACTCCTCTGGAGCCTCTGGAGGAAGGTACGGTCCGGTTCGAGGTTGACCGGAACCGAGACACTGTCTGACGGCTTCATGTGGACGGGGACGCGCTGGGGCGCGTTCACGCGGGCTGGGGGGGGGGGGGGGGCATGCTCATAAGGGATCAAACATCAGGCGGGACTTCCGGTTTGAGTCCTGGGGTGTCAGGGGTAGCAGAGGAGAAAGTGGTGAAATTAGGAGGTGTTTTATCACCTCCTCCTGCTGCTCCTCCTCCTCCTCCTCCTCCGTGTTAAAGCAGGAATCCACCTGATCTGCTGCTTCATGTTTGGTTTTCAACCTCCCAGTTTCAGAGCAGACACTCCACCACTTGCCCTCTGAGTTTTCTTTCTTCCTTCCAAGCTTTCATTTCGCAGCTTTTTACATTTATTTTGTTGCGTGTCTCCGCGGATCTCCATTGTTGACTTTCAAAGTAAAAGCCTTTTGTTGACTAGTTTTCGCGCCCTCCTAACCCGTTCTCTTAGAGGGACACGCCTCCTTTTCAACATCAAGCTCCGCCTTAAGCCGGTGTTTTTCCTGGACAGAACGCGCTGGGTTCTGTCCACGTTTACCCCGCCGGCTCCGGTTCCGGTCCGGTTTGTTGTTGACCTGGTTTTGAGCCGGGCTGTGTTTGCAGACGAGCCGCTGAAGAAGCCCGTCCCGCTGCACGAGCAGACGGTCAAGGATGAGAAGGGGCGGTACCAGAGGTTCCACGGCGCCTTCACCGGCGGCTTCTCTGCCGGATACTTCAACACCGTCGGCTCCAAAGAAGGTGGGTGTCCACACCTGACCCCCAGCGCGACCTTTATGCCGAGTCTCCTCATCTTCCTCATCCATCCATTCAGGCTGGGCGCCGTCTACGTTTGTGTCGTCACGGCAACAGAAAGCAGAGAAGCCTCATGCCAGGCCGGAGGACTTCATGGATGAGGAGGTACGGGGTAGGGGGGCATCAGGCCAAAGTGCCACCAGAGCGACCACCTCTGGAGGGGGCGGGGCCTGTGCCGTCCAGGAGAAGCTGGGGATCAATCTTGGATGAAGTGGGAGGAGCTGCTGACAGGGTCACTGTTTTAGGATTTCGGCGAGCATGGCATCGCACCGCGACAGATCACGACCAGCCGCGAGTTCTCGTCGGGACGCAGAGACGAGGCGGCGGACAAGGCGAGAGCGGTCGGCGCTCAGGCCTCCCTGATCCCCGGGGATCTACTGCTGGAGGAGCTCATCACCCCTGCCAGGTAACCGCTGCCCCGCCCATCGCTCGCCATTACCGGGAGAGTTCTGCTGACCGGCGCCGAAACGCCAAAGTCTGCCGAAAACATTCCTGTCAACAAAGTCCAGTTATGTTCAGGTGATGTCCTGCTTCCTGAAAGGCTTTTATTTTGTAGAGCAGAGGTGATTCTGCATCCTGTGAGCCACATCTTCACAGTTAGCTGAATCACTTTTTTCATGATCAGTTCTGAGCTTCACTGTTCGGGTCTCATCAAGGTCAGGTAGAACCGGATGAAGGTTCAGTTCTGACCCGAATTCTGCTAAAGAACGGAAAACGTTTGAACCCAAACTTCACGTTTAGCGGGTTTGCTTCTGTCCGTCAGGTCGTCCATCGGGGTGGAGCTCCTGAGGAGGATGGGCTGGCGGGAAGGCCAGGGCGTTGGGCCGCGTGTGAAGCGGAAAGCCCGTAAACAGCAAGCAGGTATGTGGGCTCGCTTCCCCGGACCCAAACTCTCTCTCTTTGTACGGCTTCGGAACCACAGCGCCGAAAACCGACGACCATGAAAACACTGTTCACCTCGGTGTGAAAGCAGACGCCTATAGAGAGCAAAGACTCTGCTCCTCCTCTTTGGTTCTCCTCCTGTTTTACAATAGGCCACGCCCTCTTTGGGGGGTTATAAACGAGTCTGAGGCTGTTGGTTTGATTCCGACACACCGTGGACGTTGGATTTGGGGTGAATGTGATCGATCCGTTTTGTCCCGACAGACGATGGAGCCAGAGTCTATGGCTGTGCGCTGCCCCCTGCTGGTTCGGAGGAGGTGAGTGCAGCGGTCTGGGCGGCGTGCAGGAGGCCGCCGTTCCTCACCCTCTCTGTCTGCTCAGGATGAAGAGGAGGAGGAGGAGTTTGCTCCAGAAAACGTGACGTACGCTCCGAAGGACGTGACGCCAATGGACTTCACGGCGAAGTCTGGACTCCAGGGTCTGGGGTACCGGGGTCTGGACCCGGGGCTGGCGCTGCAGGGCAGCGGGGCGGCCCAACACATCGAACTGTTTGATCCCCGGGGGGGTCCTTTGTTTGGAGATGCCCAGCGCGGCTCGCGAAGACGAGGCGTCGCCGGACAGGTGGGCCGCGGCGGGCCGCAGCGCTGGACGGGGCACAGCTGTTGGTCCCTGACCGTTTGATGACCTTTGACCTGCAGGCCTTCGGCGTGGGCGCTCTAGAGGACGATGACGAGGACATTTACCACAAAGACTCCATGTCCAGATACGACACGGTTCTGGGAGGGGAGGAGCCTGGAGACGGCCTGTACGGCTGGACGGCGCCGCAGCAGTACGGCGACAAGAAAGGTGAGGAACGAAGCAAATGTTCACGTCTGCCGGGTCAGAACCATCCGGTCCCGGAGAACCAGAGGGTTCTCTGGCCTCTGCCGGGAACTCACGAGACGATGAAGAACGATGAAGAAATAGAAATATCTTTATTTGTCATTGTACATGTACAACAAAATTACAGTGGAATTTTTCCGGTGGAATAAAAAGTCAAGTAAGAATAGAAAACTAAAACTGCAAAATAAGACAAAATAAGAAAGATATGTTAAAAAATATACAACAAAATATAAAAAGGAGGTTACACCTTCTCCGGTTATTGCACACTTCCCTAATAAATAAACTTTATTTAGCAGCGTTTAAGGCCACGATGGCTCTCGGATAGAAGCTGTTTTTTAATCTGTTTGTCCTTGTTTTAATTGTTCTGTATCTTCTGCCTGAAGGCAGCAGTTCAAACCGGGAATGTCCGGGGTGTGATGGATCCAGCAGAATGTTCTGAGCCTTTTTTAGGCAGCGAGAACTGTACAGTTCTTCCAGGGATGGGAGAGGAGGCGTCTGGTGGAGAGCAGGTCTTGTCCAGACTGAGTGAGGCGTCCAAAGTTCTTCATAGCTTCTGAAGGATCCACAGAAAAGGGGTTTGTTCCCTGGTGGACCGTAAGCTGCGTCCTCAGCTCCTCCACAGAGTCTTCATGGGTTCTGGTCTGAACCCTGGTTGGACGCTACACTACGTTCACCTCTTTAGGTGGTTTTTGTGCTGAAACTGCAGCCTGAGGTCCAGTTCCTCTGCAGACCTGTGGTGCTGTTTACTGGATCTCTGCTGGACCAGCACCGGTCTGGTGGAAGAGCGTCCACCCAAAGACTGGAAGGTCAAACCAAAGATCCGTCTGACACCGTCTGGGACGGTCCGGGTGATCTAGACCCGTCTGGGACGGTCCGGGTGATCTAGACCCGTCTGGGACGGTCCGGGCGATCTAGACCCGTCTGGGACGGTCCGGGTGATCTAGACCCGTCTGGGACGGTCCGGGTGATCTAGACCCGTGTGGGACGGTCCGGGTGATCTAGACCCGTGTGGGACGGTCTGGGCGATCTAGACCCGTGTGGGACGGTCTGGGCGATCTAGACCCGTGTGGGACGGTCCGGGCGATCTAGACCCGTGTGGGACGGTCCGGGTGATCTAGACCCGTGTGGGACGGTCCAGTACTTTAGCTTCTCCCACAGACTGACAGTTTGCAAAGGTTTGAGACCTTTGGTCCACATCTCACCTCGGAGACTCGGAGGCACAAACCCTTTGGGGTTTGACTTCCTCTTCTCAGTCTGGAGGGGGTTCTGGATCCAGAGACCTCAGAGGAACACGTGAGAACGGACTTTGTGTCTGCAGACAGGAGCAGAGACGCCTCCTACCTCGGGAAGATCCTGGAAGGCTTCACTCTGGCCCAAAACCCCCTGGAGGAGAAGCAGGTGAGCAGCTGGACCCCCGGCACTGGTGTTGGTGGGCCTCCCTCACCCCTCCCCATCCCCTCTTTGTGCAGGTGTTCCCGCCCCCCACGCTGCCGCGGGGTTATCGTCCGGTTCATCACTTCCGCCCTAAAGTGGACGTCCAGAGGCTCTCTGGGGTCAGCCCGGCGCTGGCGGAGGCCCTGAAGACCTCCAAGGGTCACATGGTGAAGGAAGAGCCGCAGCAGGGGGGGCGCCACCAGCTGGACTCTGGTCAGAGGGGGGCGCTGCTGGGGGAGGACACCCTTCAAGGTGTGTGTGTAGTGGGGGGGGTCATCTCTGGAGACCTGATGAAGCGTGTTGACCCCCGTTTCTGGTCCAGGTCCCAGGTCGGTCATGGATCTGCTGAAACCAGAGGACAAAGAGCGTCTGCTCCGCCTGCGCAGCTCCACCCAGCCCGCCACCAGCCCCGCCCCCCCCACACAGACTCCACCCACCACAAGCCCAGTTCCATCTGTTTTAACTCCTCTTTGGACGCCGTCCTCCGTGCAGCAGGAGGCGCAGGCGGCATGGAGGGGGACGCAGCCCTCCTCCCAGACCTTCAAGCCCTTCGATAAGAACCCCAGCAAGCAGGCGCGCTACGACCTGTACCTGAGCCGGCTCCGACAGGGGGACAGAGGTGGGAGGGGCTTCAGTGGTTACCATGGAGACGCGTGTTCTGGTGGTTCAGGCTGACTGTGTCCGCAGACGCTGTGGAGCAGAGTCTGGACCCCTGCATGACGGAGTGGGAGCGCAGCAGGGAGCGGGACGAGTTTGTGCGAGCCTCCATCCTGTACCGACCCGCCTCCACCTCGCTGTCGTCGCGCTTCACCCGCGGCAAAAACCAGGAGGACGAGGACACCGTGGAGGTCGCCCGCGACCAGGAGGTGGGTCAGGTCTGTGGGTGGGGTCTTTGTCCAGCGGGGGCCGTCGGATGACGTCGTCTCGGTGCCGTTTGGGTTCCAGGGCGACGTGGACGACAAGCAGGCCGCCGTCAAGATGAAGATGTTTGGAAAAATGACCAGAGAGACGTTCGAGTGGCATCCCGACAAACTGCTGTGCAAACGGTTCAACGTCCCCGACCCCTACACCGGGTAAGACCTCAGGCCCGCCCCCTCCCAGTCCAGAAGCAGGCGGGTCGGCTCACTGCTACTGCGCTTGGTTCTGTAGGTCCGGTCTGGTCGGCCTGCCGAAGGTGAAGAGAGACAAGTTCTCCGTCTTCAACTTCCTGGCGGTGACGGAGAGCCGAGAGCCGACAGGTAACGACCCGAACAGCAGAACCCGGTTTCTGTGGAAACGGCCGGTCAGAACCTTTTCAGGTCAACGTCCAAACGTTCTCCTCCTGATCGCTTCCTGCTCATCTTCTCGCGTTGCTTCGTCAAACTGTTTTGGGATTTTTCCTCTGGATGAAAACTGCTTTTGTGTCTGACGATGGTTCTGTGTTTGTCTGACGATGGTTCTGTGTTTGTCTGACGATGGTTCTGCGGTTGGTTCTGTGTTTGTCTGACCACGGCTCCTCGGTTCCTCAGCGCCTCCAAAGCCTCCAGATTTGGAGAAGAAGTCCAGATGGGACGTTTCCCAATCGAAGGAGGCGGCGGCGGAGAAGAAGGACGATCTGAGTGACCTGCTCAGCCCTGCTAAGAACCACGCGGAGACCGGACCAGAACCGAGCGACACGGCCGCCGCCACGAGCAGCAGATCTGAGGTTTGGAGAGGCAGCAGCTGAGCGGCTGGAGGAGGGACGGCGCTGACCTTCTCCTTCTCGCCTCGCAGGGACGAACGGAGGATCAAGAAGGATCAGAGGAGAGCAGACCTCCCATGGATCTGTTCAAAGCCATCTTTGCTAGTTCCTCTGAGGAGAAATCATCTTCATCAGAGGCTGAGAGCAACGATGAAGAGGAGGTGGAGGACCGACAGGAAGAAGAGGTGAAAGTGGAATCTGAACCTCTGAACCTGTTCTCCATCAGCACCGGCGTCTCCTCCTCAGCAGCCACACCAGCCTGCCAACCTCCAGGTGCTTCTACTCTTCATCAGTGTGTTCATCAGGTCCTCTTCCTCTGAACTCATCTCTGCTCTGATCCTCAGTTCCCTCCCAGACCAAGGAGGAGGAGGAGGAGGTGTTCGGGCCGAAGCTGCCGCCTCCTTCAGCCGTCGTCTGTAAGTGCGGCGCTCCACGAAGGCGCGTTCTCGCAGCGTTCCCTTGGAGCGAGCGTTTGCGCGTTAAAGTGCTGCAATAAGCAGGAAGTGAATGTTTGTTTGGTTTCCATGGCAACATCAGGCGTTGGTATTGGGAACAAGCGCGGAGTGAAAACAGAGGGGGGGGTAACTCCTTTTTGTTCCTGTTCAGACACAGGAGGAACCGCAGGCGTCTGCCCCCCCAGCCAGGAGGACAAACGCGTGAGGAAGAGGAGCAAAGAGAAGAAGCCGAAGAAGAGCAAACACAAAAAGGAAAAGAAGGTAAGAAGATGAAAAGAAAAGCAGCAGGAAAGGAACCGGTTTGAAACGGACCTTGGTTCTGCGCAGAAAAAGAAGCAGAAGAAGAAGAAAGGGAAGCAGAAGAAGAGCAGGAAGGAGTCCGAGAGCAGCTCCGACGACAGCGACCCAGACGTGTCCCCGGACCTGCTGCTGAAAAGGTCAGAGGTCATCTGGAGGAGCAGCCGTCTCTTCACAACCCAACTTTTGTTACATTTTCCAAAAAAACACTCAAAACCTCAAACTGAAGACTCACCACGATCCGGTCACGTCTGACCCAGAACCACAGAGGTTCTGTCAGGTTCTCCCAACAAACAGATCTGTCTTCTCCTTCCAGACTGAAGAACATCCGGTCCCAGCAGAGCCGCTGATCCAGCAGAACCACGTCCTCCGTGAGGACCCACAGCAAGGACATCCCAGCGTACAAAGCCTCCAATAAAGACCTTCTGCATCACTTCCTGTCTCTGCATCACTTCCTGTTCCCTGCATCTGAGCTGTCAATCATCTGCTCCCGACTGAAGAAAAAAATCCAAACAGGCTTTTATTCGTCCAAATCAAAGTTTTCAAAAATGTCCTTCATTTCACTCGATAACAATGAGATGAAGAACATCCATGTTCTCATTTTCAGAAACACTGGTTTGTCCCAAAGCTCCTGAAGGCAGCATGTGACCCCACAGTTGCCATGGTTACAGTAAAAAAAAGGCTTGTCGTTTGGTTTTTACCACAATATGGAAGCTGAAGTCTGGATCTGCTGTGGAGTGAAGACCTGACATAAAAATGTTTTTCATGAAGTCAAAGGAGAAAACGGGATCAAACGCCCCGAAGGTTCTGTGGTTCTGGACACATTTGTGCCGTTTGGAGACTCTGGATGCGGGTCAAGCTGTGCCGGAGACGGCTCTGCTACAGAGGAACCCCCAGAAAAACCTCAGGGGTTGGAACCCCCTAAGGACTTCCTGGTCCATCGGAGCCCCCTGGGGGCCCGAGCCCGTACCCGGTGAAGACACACCAACACTGAGAAGATCCACAGGTGGTGAACGCCAGAAACCTTCAGCCGTCTCTCCTCCACCCGTGTTGGGTCTACTAGTCACGGTCCTGTGAGAGGATGGGTTCTCCTGGAACCGTCCAGGTCCTGCCGGGTCCCCGGCTGCTCTCAGATGGTGCTCTGCAGCAGGCAGTGGCAGCCGCAGCCGGCCGGACACTCGTCCTGCCGGCGGAACCAGTCCATCATGTGGTTGGTGTGGCCTCCGTGACCGCAGCTCAGGCAGAAGTTGGAGGATCCGCGGACGGCCACGTGGCAGACGGCGCACTGGAAGGTGAGGTGCTTGCAGACGGCGCACTGAGTCCCGCGCGCCTGGCTGCGGCAGTGGCAGCAGTAAACGCCGAACTCTGAGGGGGCAGGAGGGATTCTGGGTTACTTCCACATTCAGCGGGACAGCTGGGAAGTGCAAACAGGGAAACATACCGATGCCTTTGTGGGGTTCTGGCGGACAGGAGGCGAACTTCAGGACGTCGGCTCTCTTGTCCCGGAGGCCCCAGCGGTACAGGATCTCCCCGTAACATTTCTTGAAGTCGTCAAACTGCGGCATGTTGGCGGGGTCCAGCAGCCTGCGACACACGGAACGAGCAGGTCAGGGGTGTTTCAAGGCCGGTCCCATCAGGGCGGAGCGCCACGTCACCTCTTGTTCATGTCGTGCTGGTCTCGCTCGCGTTCCCGGGGGTCCGTGTAGGCCTGGCCGCCGTAGCGATAGTCGTCCGGCGAGGGCTCCCCCCAGGGGCTGATGTGATCGGGATCTCGGACTGAAAAACCAGGAGAAACCGGCAGTTTAAGAGCAAAGCACCACGTCCAACGGGACGGCCGGCGAGGGGAGCGGCGGCGTCACCTGCGGTCCAGGTGCTGGCGTTGATGGAGTCGGAGGTGCTGGAGCAGGAGCCGGATGTGACGGAGCTGGACGTGAAGCTGGACTAAAGCAGAAACAGGCATGTGACATCACTTCCTGTGACGATGAAATTCAGCTGCTGCTGTGGTCTCCTCAAACGTAACCGAGGTTAGGGATGGGTGCCGGTACCGAAGGAGCCCCGGTACTGAAGGAGCCCCCGTTCTGAAGGAGCCCCGGTACTGAAGGAGCCCCGGTACTGAAGGAGCCCCGGGGCAACATTCTTCAATACTGCAGTATCATTAAGATCTGACCTCAACGGTTCTGCTTTCGGTTCTGAAGAAGTCGCATTTTTTGGTGTCCTACAAGATATAAACGTTATGTGCCATATTTAACTCACCAAGTCAGTCAATTTTCCGTTAATTAATGATGATATTAATTTCGCTATTCTCGCTGAAGAGGAGAGGTCTGTCTGGTATTTGTGTGCACGGGGGGCGGGGCTGTTGTTCAGACCGCACGCGGCGCACACAGGAACGATAAACAATGGCGGAAAGAGCTACACGGTCCAAAATGCGCCTCTTTCCTCCCTGAGCTGCGGATCTGTGGTTTAGTAAAATAACCATCATGTTCTCAGATTGTGGTGGTTCCTTTAACACCGTCAGAGCGAGCAGGAGGAAGAGGGCAGCGTGAACGCAGAGGGGGCGTGTCTGCAGCTGTGAACGTGACCAGAGTCTGTTATGGGATGGAAAGTTTTTATGGAAAGACGGTGGCGATCTGGTAGGGGACACATGAGCGGCAAAAATAATAATAAATAAATAATAATAATAATATTAAATATAATTAATAATTTTATCCCCCTAGACTAAGACCACCCATTTCCACGTAAAATGAATTAAATTAGCTTCAGGGGCCCCCACTATCCTGTTACCTTGCTGCTACGATGACCGTATGTTGAGCTGTCTGTGTAGAACACGC
>CM074489.1:11528954-11573246 GCA_037389245.1 Oryzias sinensis | reverse complement strand
ACGGGAAAACAACGAACAGGTAGAGAGGCGGGGGCGGGGCTTAGACTCACCGCTTATGATTCCAGACAAACTAACAGCTGCTTCCTAATAAAACATAGTTGTCATCCATAANGATCGCATCACTTCCTGTTGGAGAACCCTCTACAGGATTCAGGATGAAGACCAGAACCAGGTCTGCAGAAGTTCTGCTTCTCTAAGCCACGCCCACAAACCGTTCAGGGGAGACAGCCGACGGACTCACGTATCGGGGGTGATGCGAGGACAAGCGTGGCAGCTGTCCGTACAGCGAGCTGCAGTCTGGGGGCGGAGCTTGGGCCTTGAACACGCTGCACAGCATGGCCAGCGTCTGGACGTCACTCATGTGACTGTAGTGATCCAAACTGGAGGCAGAAACCATCAACCAATCAGAAACCTGCGGCTCAAACGCTGCCAGCCGGGCAGACGACCAAATGAACTCACAGCGTCTCCAGCAGGCGGCGCCCAAACGGGTGTCTGGCCCACGGCGTCTCCGTGTCCGGGTCTGAATCTGGATTCAGGTCCTGACTAGTGGCTGCGGAGGCCAGTGCCCAGACCTGCAGACAGGTGAAGCCGGGTCAGAAATGCCGGAACAACCTGACGGGGGCGCCGTGAACGGGGGGGGCAGTCCACCTTTGCCACGTCTCTGCGTTCGACTGCGAGCGCCGCCGCCGCGTTCTTCTGGCAGGTTTCCTGGATGTCGCTCATGTTCAGACTGTGGAGGACAGAGAGGACACAGTCGGGTCAGAGTCCACTCTCAAACCCGGGTCAGAGGTTTTTTTTACCCGAGTTTTGACTGCAGGCACACGTCTGGGTTTTAACCCAACAGCCTCCAGAGCTGCACGTTACTGCGAGTCAGAGACAGACTGCCTGTTTTTACTCGAGGCACAGAAACACGGAGACATTCACCAACATCCACTCAGGAGTTCCATCAACCTGTGTTCAGGAAAGGAGAACCTGGAACCGCCTGATGCAGCTGATCAGCAGAGATGGAAGACAAGCTACGGGTGAGAACTGGACAGAGTGGCCCCGCCCCCCTGGTGTTCCAAGCAGGAAGGACCTGCGGGCTCCAAGAAGCCAAAATCCTGCAGACTTCTAATAAGAAGTCAGGGTCACGGCGGCTGGAGCCTATCCAGTTACTGTTGAGCAAAGGGGGTTCACACTGAAACTAAGGCCGCCTTTCCACTGCAGGTCTTGATGTTCATATCCGATTTTCTGACTATATCCGATTTTTTTTGACGACCCGCTTACATCATCTTTTAAAAGTGACCCGTATCTGATTTTTGCATTTACACTATACAATGCTGAAACTATCAAACGTAGACGTTCTGAGGACTACGTAGCAGTATTTCCGCATTCCGTGGACCTCTTTCTGACTTTAGTGACTGCGGTTGTCATGGAGGCAAGGCGGCGACAGAAGGAGGCGTGGCCTTGGGCGCTCCTGAGGGGACGCACGGGGGAGGAAAAGAAGGAGGGCTGCTCGGCTCTCTCTGAGTTTTGAATGAGGAAGTGTTTGCAGACGTTGTGCTGTACTAACAGTTTGATCCAAGTGTTGAACCTTTCCTGTGCGATGACTTCTCTTTTCCGACCGTGTTCAGAAACACACGGGAGATTTCCTCGGGGTTCTCTTTTCCGTTCTGAACCCTCAGCCTCCAGAGTGGGCTAAGAAAGACTCCAAAACTTTTGGGGGAGACACCTTATTTTTAATTTACGGTTCTCCGACAGTCCCCCGCTCCGCGCTCACACCCCCGCGCTCACAGGAGAGAGGGGGACTCTCTCCTTACACACACACACACGCAAGCACGCGTGCGCGCTCACACACACACATGGTCCCCATCATACACGCCCCCCAAAGAAATAAACGGCCTCTAGCCTGTTCCAGAGCAACGGTGTCCCGCTTCATTAGTTACCGTTTGCGTCCGGACCGGACATAACAGCGGTTTCCGACTACGGTCTGAAGCCTGAGGCTGAAAGGTAACACGCTGACAGCAACATCAGCACTAAAGCACCTTAATAAGTCATGTGATCTCAGTAGGTGGTGTCCTGAATTGACGTCACTGACGTACGACTAACATTTACTGGAGAATATCCGATCTGTCTGCTTACATGGCACACGCTAATGCACGGATCCGATTCGTTTCCGATTTATTTCCACATCTGAGAGAGGCCTGTATCCGATCTGAGAAAAATGGAATCGATGCGCTTTTGTCCTGCTTACATGTTCACCGGTCATATCTGATCTGTGCCAAATGAGAGGAAAAAATGGGAATTGGGTCACTTGAACCATGCAGTGGAAAGGCGGCCTTTAAGGAGTGAGAGCGTTCTCTGTGTCATCTGATGTTCCTGACTTTAGAGTCCTCCAGGATAGGCTCCAGCAGCCCCAGCGTTTCAGAAACAGGATGGATGGACCTGCGGCTCCAACATCGGCTCTGGTCTTACGGTGGATTTCTTCATTTTCTGTCTCGCTCTGTTCAAATGAAGTCAGGCTTTTAGAGCATCAAATCCTTGTTTCCTCCACATTAAATGACCTGCAGCTGTCATCCATCCTCAACCCGCTGAGTCCCATCCAGGGTCACGGGGCTGCTGGAGCCTATCCTGACAGCACTGTTGGGGGTCGTGCAACGTTCCAAATAAGCGGTTATCCTGTTGTCCGACACAACCAGATTTCACGGAGGACAACCAAAATGAACCTGATGGTTGTCCGTGTGACATCCTGGTCTTTTATTCAACATTTTGGTATTTTTCCACTATTTTTCAAGTTTCAAGGTTTCGTTTTTGGCAACCTCTGAATTGCAACGTATGCAGCAAATTCTTTCCACTGACAAACCAAGTGCGTGCATGCCAGCGAGTCCTTTCTGTTTGTACATGTGCACTTTTCAATAAAGATTATTCAAATACATGTGTTGAAAACAGTACCTGGCGCGCCCGCTAGAGGTCTCTAAAAACACGTTCAAAATAACAGAAGCTTTCAAACACATTCATAAAAAACTATAACTTCCACTCAGAACAGAACAGACTGACATGAGCTGAAATAAAACTTTTTCCATGGGATTGATATAATATTCTAAATTTTTACAACAGTCTTTGTATTTTATATTCTTTAAGCAACAATTATAAAAACCAAAGAAAAAAAGAACCAATATATTTAAATATATGTAAAGATACTAGTTATAAAGATATTAGTTTCAAGTTTTTGGCAATACTTTGTGTAACCAGATGCTTCAATATTTAGTAAAATGTTTCTTTTTAATATTTAAAGAGTTTTTCAAATGTCCATAATAAGAGGCAGGTGATATTAGATGTAAGAAGAAATAAAGATGTAAGTTCTGACATCTGAGTAGGTTTAGTTTCTGTTGAATATTGGTATCCATGACAACCAAATATTACTTTCATTTTTTTTCCTTATTTCTAACGCTGTTGTCTTACATGTAGTTCTCCCCCAGGGTTTTATGGACGGGCAGCAGGCAGGAGATGTCCTGGACGATGACTTTTCCCGCCAGTTTGATGGGCCGGTTGCTGTAGTCCGCCCCCTCTCGCTTGGTCTTGAACCGGCGGGATTTCTAACAGACAAACAGAGGGTTCAGACGCTGAGGCACAGCAGCAGGCGGCGCTCCATCCGGCGGATTTCGCGGTCGGACACTGGCAGCAGCTCCCGGTTTCAGCACCGCAGCTTCAGCAGCCAAATTACAGCAGGACTGGCCCGGGGGGGTCCCGCTCTGCCGGAGCCGTCTGGACATCTGGGGGGTTAGTGGACGTTAGGATTGGGGGCAGACGGCAGTTATGGATGCTCTGTTAGAAGAATTAACCCCAAAGAGGACTTCAGAGTGGAGCCTCATCGGATGAAACGCCCCCCCCTTTCCACCAAGATGCTCCGGCGTTGGTTCTGAGGCATCGGACCGCGTCCCCCCCGGCTGTTAACAGAGTGAAGCCCCTCCACCTGTGAACCGTGAACCCAGCCCACAGAGCTGAGGAGGGGAGCCGGTGACTCCTGGTTTTACGGTCGTCTTCTCAAATTCTCCAGAATGAACAGGAAGGAAGCCGTGCGTCATCAGAACCGGTCAATGGCTCCTCTGTAGAACAGGAACAGAACCTTTCTGATCTGCCAGTTGGAGCAGAACCAGCCTAGAACCACGTTTGGTGGAAAGGGGTGGACGTCTGAGCTCCGGCTGAAGCTCCTCCTCTGCTTGGGTTGATGCTCCACCTGAACGTCTGCAGAACCGCCGCAGCCACAGCGCAGAAGCCCTGAAAGATTAGCTTCAGGCTGTTAGTGGAGGGCGGAGTCAGGGGAGGAGCTATCATGCAAAACGATGCAGCCATGACGTGCGTGGATGACGGCGGAGCTCAGCGGAAAAAGCGCGGTGGAGGGATCAGGCTCAGTACCGGCCAATCATAGAGGGTTTGGACAGACCAGCGGCGGGAGGCGGACACTGGGAGCTTCTGATTGGAGGAGGGTGGGAAGGAGGTTTGGCCCACGGCAGCAGGTGAGCGGGTGATTGGTCAGAGAGAAAACGCCAAACAAAAGACAAAGAGACAAAACAAAGCCAATCAGGGGGGCAGCCAGAGGGAGGAAGACCGGAATGGCTGCAGGATCTTCTTCATCCTCAGACTGAGGAAGACTCAGCTGCACAGCAGGACCTTCATCACAAACCAGAGCCCAGGTCCTAACATTCATTCACCAAACTCCGCCCAGTCCACCCGCGTCTTCTCTCAGGCTTCAGCTGGGTTATGGTTCAGCGTCCAGCATGGAGGTTTCCAACCCCACACCTTGTTTTCCAGCAGAGGTGGACGGACGGAGACAAACCGCTCCTGGAGCTGCAGAACTTACACGCCTGCCCCTCCCTGCAGGAGGTCAGCGCAAAAACAGAAGCTTCCTGAAGGAGTGACATGCTAACCTCTGCTCACCCCCCCCTGAAGGGCTGGTTGGTTCTGGGGGGGCAGTAAGTTCCCAAAATGCAGACAAACAGCAGAACCATCAACCCACCATGACATGCAGGGAATCAGGAAGCAGTTAGATGCTGTTTCACCCGCTTTAGTGGTTAAATGATCCTGGATGGGGGGGGGGGCGCAGAAGAGCTCCTCCCACAGGAGCGTTTGGCTCCAGGAGCCAGTGTGCAGCTTCATCAAGCCCGGACCCCAGCTGGGGGGGAACCGGCTCCTCCTCCGGCTGTACGTCCGGGGTCGTCTTTCTCCTCTGGTGGTTAGGGACGGTTCCCTCCCCCAGGCTGAGGGGTTCAAAGGTCAAAGGTCAAAGCAGGAGGCCGACAGATGGATGCCGCATCTCCGGCGCTCCCGTCTTTGAGCAGGTATGTTCCTACCCCCTCCCCCATGTGCTGAAGTGTCCTTGGGCAGGGGGTACCTGGTGGATCAAGGTTGGCGATGGTGTTTGGTAGCGGGGGCCGCCAGCGGTGCGTTTATGGGTAAATGCACCGTAAAGCGCTGTCGGAGCATCAACGCTGTTTATCATTTTTCAACCAAATGGATTTTGATAAACTTGAGCTGGACTGGAAAGTCGACTTCCATTACCATCTAGACACCTGCTTACCCTGTTGCCATAGCAACTGGTCCCTTTGATATGAATGCAGAAGCCCTTTCCTCTGTCTGAGTGTGAACAAACCTTCATGTCATCACGGAGACGCTAAGAAAAGATCAAAAACCAGCAGCAGCGGCCGTCAGGAGGCTGCAGTCCTGTGACGCGCGCCTCACCCGTTCTTTATAGTAGAAGGAGGAGATGGAGACGGTGTCTTTGTCGGAGCGGGTGGGGCTGCCGCTGTACAGCCGCAGGGTGCTCTGGGACTCGGAGCGCATCTTCATCGGGGTCAGAACTCCGCTGTGATAGGCCGACAGAGCCGACAGGGACCTGGAAGCGAAAACACAATGACTGACAGCTCCTCGTCCCATCATGCACCTGAGCTCGTGGGCTAAACTAACCCTGAACTCAGGAGAAAGGTCAGACTTTAGCGCTAAAAACAGGAAATTCAACCCCTAGAAACCAGAAGATGCTCCAAAAGAAGGAAAACATGTCATGAAGGTCCATGTCTCTCACAAATATGATCCCCAGACACCCGTTTGGGCACTTCCTGTAATCACACCTGTGCGAAGACTCTAAACTTTAATCCTGATGCATCAACCAAAACTACACCGTTTAGATGGGCATCAAACCACCTGGGAGGTCTCTGCTGACAGCAGCAGGAGCCACCCGGTGCTCTTGTGAGTCATCAGACACACTGGTATCTGCTGCCGTGGCGTTTGTACCTGGGGGTGGGCTCTATGGCGGGCGCCGAGCGGTGCATGCTGATTGGTCGCGTGAAGTAAACGAGACAGCCGGTTCCGCAGAAGCGAGCTCCAGACGTACGAGGGAAGGGGATGTTGGCATCCTGAAAACAAAACAACAAGAGGTTGTCAGCTAGAAACCAGCATCGTCTTCATCGCAGACCAAGGCTCCTCACCTGGTAGGAGCCGTAGGTGTTGGTGACTCGGGGGAAAGCCTGCAGCGATGGAGTGACGGGGTTGGGCAGCACAAAGGGACCCGATGCCGGGCTGTCCTCCTGCGTCTGAGAGAAGACATGAGGAGAACTTGAAAGGTTCCGGATGGGGTCTGGATCGGTCCAAACGTCTCACCATGTCAGACTCCAGGCAGGACACCAGCTGCCGGACACACGGCTCCAGGCAGTTCAAGTTCCTCTTCACCTTCTGGAGAGACGTGTCCCTCAGGATCTGAACGGAAACGGAAACCGGTCAATCTGCAGCTCTGGAGTTCCCTCAGGAAGACGACCTGCTGCACCTTCTGGATCTTGGTCTTCATGGTGGATGAGATGGTCGTGGGGGAAACAAACTGGAAGGTGGGGGCGGCGTTGTTGGGATACTGGTCCGGAAACTTGACCACCAGGTGAACCTGATGGCTGCCAAAGTGCGCCGACACCACACAGCTGCGGTTCATGGCGTCCATCTGCACGCCACAAACTCATGTTACCATTAAGGCTCTCAGACCCCCAGCTTTTATTTTGAAGTGGCACAGAGGATCCTCACCTCCATGTTCACATTTCTGATCTGCTGGTTGACCAGAGAGAACTCCTGCTGCAGAGTCTGAGTCAGACCTGAACCCGGGGCCAAGTCCTGACGAGTCCCGGAGCTCTGCGAGCCCCCCTGGTCTGAGGACCACAGACACGAGTCAGTGCAGGTTCAGAGTCTCCATCAAGGACTTCCATGAAGGAAATGCCTCCTGGTTCCTCCTGAGCTCCGCCTGTCTCACCCAGCAGACCATCTCCGGCTCCGCTGAGCTGACCCTCGGGCCCCTGAGAGGACGGAGACTTCTCCGTGTCCACGGTGAGGGACATCCCCTCCATCAGGTCCTCCACCCCGTCACTGACGCACAGCTGTAACACAAACACCACCGAGTCAGAGCCCGCTGGAGCTGCCTGAGCCGGTCTCGGGGGAGCTGACCTTCTGCAGCTGAGGGTCCACCCTCCAAATCCGCAGAGTCTGATCTCTGGACCAGGTGACCAGCTGGAAGTCCTTGGAGCCTGCAGCAGCACCGACAGAACAGAGCAGTAAACCGTCAACTCTCCATGTCATTCTGTGCTGAAAGTCTTGAAATGGTTTCCATGGAAACCACACGGTCGCATCTGTTCAGTTGGTCACGATCATCATCAAATGAAAAACTTTTAAACATTTTTGATTAACAATTCCTTTTGTTCTGCCTTTTCATGCACTTTTGTTTAAAACTAGCATTTAGCGTTTAGCAATAACATTTTTGGTTTAGTGTTAAAGCAGGGGTCTCAATCTCAATTTGCCTGGGGGCCACTGAAGGCGGCGTCTAGCTGAGGGAGCGGAGAGACCTGTCTTGGGGTTAATACGCCGCGCGCGAATAACCGTAACCATAACCTCAGCCCTCCTCCGGGTCTATGCGGCCCAGAGAAAAGTTCAGCACTGACTGCATGTATTTAGATACATTCTAAAAAGTAAAGTAAGTAACTCCTTAATGAGGTCCGGGGAGGGGGCTGACAGGTTACCTGAATTAAATGTTCTCCTGCTTTCAAGTCCGGTCAATGTCCCGCCCCCAAGAGTCATATACTCCACTGTGATTGGTTGGTTCTTCAGCTCCGCGGACAAAACTGAAAAGGTGTCATTCCGCCAGTTTGTATGAATAAGTTACTCTATTACTTTTATTTTATAAGTTACTCTATTACTTTTTTAAGAGTTACTCTTACTCTAGTGTTTAGCGTTAGCCGTAGTGTTTAGCGTTAGTAGTAGTGTTTAGCGTTACCCGTAGTGTTTACCATTAGCAGATAGTGTTTAGCGTTAGCCGTAGTGTTAAGCGTTAGCCATAGTGTTTAGCATTAGCCGGAGTGTTTAGCATTAGCAGATAGTGTTTAGCGTTAGCCGTAGTGTTAAGCGTTAGCCATAGTGTTTAGCATTAGCCGGAGTGTTTAGCATTAGCAGATAGTGTTTAGCGTTAGCCGTAGTGTTTAGCATTAGTCGGAGTGTTTAGCATTAGCAGATAGTGTTTAGCGTTAGCCGTAGTGTTTAGCGTTAGCAGATAGTGTTTAGCGTTAGCCGTAGTGTTAAGCGTTAGCCATAGTGTTTAGCATTAGCCGGAGTGTTTAGCATTAGCAGATAGTGTTTAGCGTTAGTAGTAGTGTTTAGCGTTACCCGTAGTATTTACCATTAGCAGATAGTGTTTAGCGTTAGCCGTAGTGTTAAGCGTTAGCCATAGTGTTTAGCATTGGCGGGTGTTTAGCATTAGCAGATGGTGTTTAGCGTTAGCCGTGGTGTTTAGCATTAGTCGGGTGTTTAGCATTAACCGAATAGTGTTTTAGCGTTGCCGTAGTGTTTGGCGTTGGCAGATAGTCATTTAGCGTTGGCCGCGTGGTGTTAGCGTTAGCATAGTGTTTAGTATTAGCAGATAGTGTTTAGCGTTAGCCGTAGTGTTTAAAGTTAGCCGTAGTGTTAAGCATTAGCCGTAGTGTTTAGCATTAGCAGATATTGTTTAGCGTTAGCAGATATTGTGAAAGGTGTCATTCATACAAACTGGCGGGCGCGTAACGTGCTTGTTTATATAAGGCGGGGGGCACTTAAATATCATCTTGAAGGGCATAAATAGCCCAGCAGACATAAGTTTGAAGACCTGTGTTAAAGTGTTAAAAGAAATGTTGAATCCTCACAAATATCATTTAGAAATTTACAAATATCATATAGTGGTAACAAAAAGTGTTTTTAATGTTTACAAATATCGTTAATCGTGAGCAGATGTCATGTAGCGTTAGCCGTAGAGTTTAGCGTTAGCCGTAGTGTTTAGCGTTAGCCGTAGTGTTTAGCGTTAGCCGTAGTGTTTAGCGTTAGCAGATAGTGTTTAGCGTTAGCCGTAGTGTTTAGCAGTAGCAGATAGTGTTTAGCGTTAGCAAATAGTGTTTAGCGTTAGCAGATAGTGTTTAGCGTTAGCCGTAGTATTTAGCGTTAGCCGTAGTGTTTAGCGTTAACCGTAGTGTTTAGCATTAGCAGTAGTGTTTAGCGTTACCAGATAGTGTTTAGCGTTACCAGATAGTGTTTAGCGTTAGCCGTAGTGTTTAGCGTTAGCCGTAGTGTTTAGCGTTAGCCGTAGTGTTTACAATTAGCCGTGGTGTTTACAATTAGCGTAGTGTTTATTGGTAGCAGATAGTGTTTAGCGTTAGCGTAGTGTTTATCGTTAGCGTGGTATTTATCGTTATGCATAGTGTTTTAGCGTTAGCGAAAGTGTTTAACGTTGGCAGTTGTTTAGCGTTAGCCGTAGTATTTATTATTAGCAGATAGTGTTTGGCGTTAGCGTAGTGTTTGGCGTTAGCGTAGTGTTTAAGCGTTAGCCTGGGTGTTTAAGCGTAAGCTTGAGGTGTTTAGCGTTAGCCGGAGTGTTTAGCGTTAGCGGAGTGTTTAACATTAGCCGTAGTGTTTATTATTAGCAAATAGTGTTTAGCGTTAGCCGTAGTGTTTAGCATTAGCCATGGTGCAGGGGTCGGCAACCCGCAGCTCCGGAGCCGCATGCGACTCTTTAGCGCCGCCCTGGTGGGTCCCTGGAGCATTTTCAAAAATGTTTTAAAATGTAAATAGATTGGAGAGAGAAATAACCTTTACGTTTTAATATGGTTTCTGTAGGAGGAAAAACAAGACACAAGTATTCTTTATTTTTATCCAATGCTGTAAGAGCTTGTAGAATTAATAATTCAATGCCCAGCAAGTACGTTTTCCTAATAGGGAGCCAAATTGGCTACAAGTTGAAGTGTCAGTCAACTTTCTATACTGATAACAAACCGCAGAGTCTCTAGAGTATCAGTAGAGAGGAAAGCCACCTTTCCATCATTACTAATCCCAATTTGTATTAACACACATTACGTTGAACATTGCACTGTAGTCATCAACCTCTCTCCCTTGCACACTCATGGTCCAACAAAAAGAAACAAACATAACAGGAAGAACAAACTAAGGTGGAACAACAAAACTGCCATATGAAAAGAAACGTGGGCAAACAGAAACGCTCATGCTGAGCCCTAATTAGATCAGGAAACTGCGTCCCACAATCCCTTGCTGCTAACAGACCTAAAATGCACATGACCGACCACTAGCCCCGCGTTCACCTCCTAAGGCTCATGGGAAGTGGGAGTTATAGGGTAAAACCTTGAGTAAGAGTGTGAACTAAAGTCAGGTCCATGCTGCTTGTGCTGATTGTGAGCGCTGGAACAAATGGACTTGAGACAGAGAAATAGAGTTATCCTCTCCTGCTGGCAATAAGTCTTTGCGACTGTGCTGAGTCGTGAGTTGTTTAAAGCATGGACAGTTCTCCACAAAAGTTTCTTGGTAAACTGTTAAGCTGCCGCTACGCAGCTCAGGTGAAGGTCCGGCTGGGTCATTACAATATTAGGCTTCAGCATTTTTGTCAACAGAGATTTGCGTCATAGCTCACGACACACGTTTCTACCAGTGGGGCTTTTTTAGCTTTCAGCGGACCACTAAACAGCTGGCTGATATAAATGGAACTGCCGTCAGTTCCGTGCATTGCTTGATGAAGTTGAATGCGAAGTCCGATGGCTGTCCGGGGTGACGCTTTCCGTCACTTTGTCGTCTGTTTAGAACACGTGAAAACATTCCTGAAAAGCAAAGACCTGAACTACCCGCACTTGGAAGATGCTGAGTGGCTGGAAAAGCCACTCAGCCCCGCCACCCTACGGATGAAGCTCATTTCACCCGCTTGTATTCTGGACCTCGTTCTTTCGGTCATGACCCAGAGCTCATGACCATAGGTGAGTATTGGAACGAAGATCAACCTGTAAATTGAGAGCTTTGCTTTGCTCAGCTCTCTCTTCACCACAACGGACCGATACAGCGACCGCATAACTACGGACGCCGCTCTGATCCGCCTGTCAGTCTCACGCTCCGGTCTCCCCTCACTCGTGAACAAGACCCCCAGATATTTAAACTCCTCCACCTGGGGTAAGGATACTCCACCCACCGAGAGATGGCAAGCTACCTTTCTCCGGTCAAGAGAAAGGTAGCTTGCCTGAGAAACATAATTCATTAATATTGTAATGAAGTTAAACTTGCACAACAGAGCAGTCACGTGACGCGTTGTTCTCCGCAGAATGCACTGCAGGGCAAATAAACATTTAATCGTTAATAATGCTCATTATGTGTTTCAAGCAACTTAGTCATTTTGATAGTAGGCTAAAATATCTAATATAGACACATATTGCACGTGTTGCCTTCATTATAAGGCTTAAATAGGGCTTATAATATTTTGCGGCTCCAGACATATTTGTTTTGGTTTTTTTCGTCCAATTTGGCTCTTTCAACATTTTGGGTTGCCGACCCCTGCCATAGTGTTTAGCATTAGCCGTTACTCCATTACTTTATTTTATTAGTTACTCCATTACTTTCTTTTATGAGTTACACTATTATTTAATTTTATAAGTTACTCTATTACTTTTTTAAGAGTTACTCTTACTCTAGTGTTTAGCGTTAGCCGTAGTGTTTAGCATTAGCAGAGAGTGTTTAGCGTTAGCCGTAGTGTTTAGCATTAGCAGAGTGCTTAGTATTAGCAGATAGTGTTTAGCGTTAGCCGTAGTGTTTAGCGTAAGCCGTAGTGTTTAGCGTTAGCCGTAGTGTTTAGCATTAACAGAGTGCTTAGTATTAGCAGATAGTGTTTAGCGTTAGCCGTAGTGTTTAGCGTAAGCCGTAGTGTTTAGCATTAGCCGTAGTGTTTAGCATTAGCAGAGTGCTTAGTATTAGCAGATAGTGTTTAGCATTAGCAGAGAGTGTTTAGTGTTAGCCGTAGTGTTTAGCGTAAGCCGTAGTGTTTAGCATTAGCCGTAGTGTTTAGCGTTAGCCGTAGTGTTTAGCATTAGCAGAGTGCTTAGTATTAGCAGATAGTGTTTAGCGTTAGCCGTAGTGTTTAGCATTAGCCGTAGTGTTTAGCGTAAGCAGAGAGTGTTTAGCGTTAGCCGTAGTGACGCAGCCCTTCCAGTCTGTCAGAACCACATTTGGTTGCTGCTCGTCTGCCGCTGTGGGCTCATCAGGGCGTCACCTGCTTTCTGCGGCCTCCACTGGAACTCTAGAACCACGTCGTCATGTCCGACGAAGGCGTGCACGGGGCTGTTCAGGTCGAGCGTGCTCCACAGCAGCAGGCTGTTCTCCCTCCGGAGCTGAGGAACCATCACGGTGACCAGCCCGTTGGAGAACGGCTGCAAACGGAGGGAAGCCGCTCATTCAGGTCGTTCAAACTTTTTTACACCTTTCTCTTTTTCTTAATCGCATTTTTAGATATCTATCAGAAAAGATGCGTCTTTTTCCTGGACTTCCTGTGTTTGGGTTCCTCTCATGAGGTTCTCTGGACTAACCGTGTAGCGAGCTTTCCACACCGGTACCTGGCAGGACAGGATGTTCAGGTACTTCCTGGGCTGTCGGAAATCCCAGAACTGCACACAAAGTCAGCATTATTGCTCTCTGTGTCCTCAGGAGAGACCGGCTTCTGGTCTGGACGGGCGGCAGGTCTCACCCTCACGGAGTTGTCCTGACTGGACGTGGCGAAGACAAACTCGCCGTCCGGATGCCAGTCCAGGCCGTGGATCTTGGACAGGTGAGCGGCCACGTACTCCACCGCCGTGTTGGGCTTCTGTTCAGAGGAGACACCAGAAAGAGGAGCCAGCAGGAGTCACGGGGGAAAAGACGCTAACGAGGTCAAAGGTGAACTAGCTCAAGTTCAGCGATTTCCTTCTGATTTGAATGAGCAGACGAGGGAACATTAGACTCCACCCCTTTCTTCATCTTTCAGGCTGCAGGAACACAAAAGGTTTGGACCTTCAGCCAGACTCACTCTTTTATCCCAGATCCGAACATCTCCGTCGTGGCTGGAGGCCAGCAGGTTCTGGTTCTTCCGGTTCCACTTCACCTGAGACGCCCCGGCTGCAGAACACAGACATCCGTTCAGAGACAGACCCGAGACCGACCCGGTTCAGGTCAAGAATCCAGATTCTCTCACCGACAGCAGACAGCGCCACCGTGGGTTTACGGGCGTCTCTGCACAGAAGTAGGCAGAATTAGAGGGAGGGGGGTCAGGGTCAGATTAAGGTGTGTGTGGGGGGGTCCCACTGACCTGGTGTCCCAGATGTAGATGTACGTGTCCACAGAGCTGGTGACCAGGAGCTCCGGCTCGAACCAGGACCAGTCCAGATCACTGAGGACACAAACGGGCCAGAGTGAGACCGACCCGGTTCACCTGCAGACAGGTGCGTCTGCGTCACCGCTCTACCTGATGACGCGGGTGTGTCCCTGCAGGGAGGAGTGGGCCTCCCCACAGCCGTCCCTCCAGGAGTACAAGTCCACCCGCTGGTTACTCTGGAGCACAAACACACACAGAGTTCAACAAAGATGGCGTCTGGAGTGGACAGCTTTGTCTGATGAACACAGGAGAACCCGAACGCCTCGTTTATGGTCGACTAACAGAATCTCTGCTCTTCCATCAGAACCACTCCGCTCCTTTGTTCTAACAGAACCTGCTGCTTCACATGCGCGTGTCCCTCATTTTCAGCTCTCTGGGTTTCTGATCATGTGACCTTGAACAGCAAAACTCACCGAGGCAGCGAAGATGTGGGCCTCCGAGCCGTGGGGGTTCCACTGGACCGTCCCCACGTCCCATTTACTGTGGCGCCCGATTTTACGCGGTGGTTCAGACGGCGCCTCCAGATCCACCAAGTAGAGGAAGCGGCGGCTGCAGGTCAAAACAACAACTCCCATCATGCAACATTCTAGATCAGACCCACTAAACTGAGCTGTGACGGTGCGTTCAGGGGACGGCGGCTTACCCGGACAGAACAGCGTGAGAACCCAGGCAGTCCACAGACATGGCTGTGGCCTGAAACAGAGAACAGGCTGCAGCGTTACCGCGGCGACGGGGTGCAGACTCTAAACGCACAGCTACACAACACACTAACAAACACACACGCATTCCTGTAATGTGACGCTGAAACACCAGCAGGAAAATCAACTATTGTGACTTTTTAGTACTTTGTTCTCCATCATGTTTTAAAGCAACACCATACCTGTTTACCTTCAGGGATTTATAATATTATGGGATGTAAACCAATGCATAGATCATAGAGTCTACATTACTTTAATATTTTGATTATGAGAAGATGAATTCCAAACAGTTTCAGCCTCATTTTCACAGAAAACAAACATTCAGAATTTCTTCCAGGATAAAACTGGTTCAGTGTTTTAAAGTCACTTCTTTGTTTTCTGTAGGACAGGATTTGAGAAAATGTGATTCTCTGATGTCATAATTCTGCAGCACCGTTTTTTATTGGAGAAGAAAAAGTTCACAAAATGTCTCAAAAATTGTTTGAACGTTTTTAATCAGAAAACTGAATTTCTTCACCGCAAAGCGGAGCTTTATTCTGAAATATGTTTGCTTGTTCAGCCTCTCTTCCTGTAGGAACGGTTCCTCCAGTGTTTTGTGTTTAGTGTGAGAAATGACTGATGGGGAAACATTTACCATCTCCAGGATTTCAGCTCTGTGTTCATCTGAACCTGATAAAACACTGAGTACTTAGGAATATGAAGGATCAGAAAATACTTTACAGTTTCTGCTTTTTCAGTTTTGGATGCTGGTGTGAGATTTTTATCAAGGAGAAAGTGTAACTTGGCTCAAACAAGGTGGAAAAACACTGAGTTACTCTATTACATTATTTTAAGAGTTACTCCATTACTTACTTTTATGAGTTACTCTATTACTATATTTTAAGAGTTACTCTATTACTTTATTTTAAGAGTTACTCTATTACTTTATTTTAAGAGTTACTTTCTTTTATGAGTTACTCTATTACTTTTTAAGAGTTTTTTAAAACAAAGCTTCAGAGAATCGATCCATCATGCACTCTAATACTTTCAGACTTTGTCTTCATTTTGTTAAGAACAGCGTCTGCTGACTGGTGTATTCCTGATATCGTCTGGAAAACGTGTTTTCCTACTAAAGTTTTGGATCAAGAACAGCTCAGCTGCTGGGATCAGCAGTAGAGGAGAGAATAATTAAACACAAAAAAGCGGCTTCAAAGAAACCGCCTGCCGTTCAGTCCAGACCACGTGACAAACGTGTTTCTACTTTAACAAACGGATAAAATGTGACAGAATTGTCAGCGAATCTGTTCTAAAGTCAGAGAAAACAGAGAAACACCAGATAAAGACCGAAACGACACCTGAGCGTCCCGGAACTCCACCACCACATTCTCGCTGCTCCAGCGCGCCGCCATCTTCCTTCCCTGTCAACAAATGTCACGTGACCCGAAGGAGCCGGATGTAGAAAAAAAACAACACAAGCATATCAGATTTAAGGATTCCCCCTAAAAAGATGTGCATGGATTAATAAACACGTGGAAAAACCTGAAGCAGTAAATGTTTTTGGTTAAATCAATTAATCTTTATGTTTTTGTTCATTTTGGCTTTTATGTTTTTATTCATTTATTTATTAAATTTGTCTTTATTATGTTTAGCTTTTAATGTACAGAGTTTTATTTAGATTTAATTGTGTTAAACTGCTTTATCAATTAATTTGATGAGGAATCTTTTCCTGATCAACCTTTTTTAATTTTCTCACTTCAATCTAGAATAATGTTAACGTTCTAATTATACACAATCTCAGAAATAAATTCCTGAAATTTCCTTTTGCTTAGATCTCACTGAAAATCTTCACATTTCCACAACTGCACTTTTTTCACTGAATCATCTTAAAGAAACAGAAATAAAACATTTTTATTTCTTAATTAAAATATTGTTTAACTTGAAAAAACATTTAAAGAATTTTGTCAAAGCTGAACAATATTTGAAATTGCGAAACAATTCGGTGATTTTAAATTCTGAATTCTCCGAAGAGGCAGTGAAGGCATCACCATGGTAATCAAAGCCGGTCACGTGGCAGCCAACCTCACTTTCCCAGTGCGCTTGAAAGCTCGAGGCACGTGACAGCATTCTGCCCTGTGATTGGTCGTTGATGTGACTGCTCGTTTACCAAGATGGCGCCGACCCTGGTGGAGCATGTTGTCGCTGACGCCGGAGCGTTTCTGAAGAGAGCACCTCTACAGGTGAGAACACGTGATCCGCGGACAGGTGAGAGGGTGTGCAGGTGTTTGGGAAACGCCGCGAGACGGGAATGTGGGTGTAGGGGGGGGGGGCATCGGCGTGTCCGGATCTGAGGCCCTGATCTGTGATCCAGGAGATCGGAGCGAACATCTACACGCTGCGGGATGTGGTGGACGAGATCCGGGACAAAGAGACCCGGAGGAGCCTGGCCGTGCTGCCGTACCAGCTGCACTTCAGGGAGCCGCATCCGGAGCACGTCAGACACGGTAACACCTGAACGCACCACGCGCGCACCAAAACATGGCACTTTACACAGCTGTAACAATTACACAGACAGCACCTGAACGCACCACGCGCACCAAAACATAGCACTGACCCCGCCCCATTCGACTGTTGCCATGGAGATTAATGCTGAGTGTGAAATCTTTGAGGCTTTGAATTTTTTCAAAGGCAGATGACCTCTGGTGTCCTCTCTGACCACGCCCACTGACCGCTCCATTGGTCAGTGGTGCAGATTGACAGGTGTTGGCCTGCTGCTCAGCTGGGGGACATTTTCTGAGTTTGTTGCTTCGTTCTGAAGAGGTTCTTTCCCGTCTGACGTTCTCCAGTCACCGAGTTCTCCAAGAAGACCGGCGACTACCCGAGTCTGTCCGCCACCGACATCCGCGTTCTGGCTCTGACCTACCAGCTGCAGCTGGAGCACGAGGGGGCGGAGCACCTGAGGGAGGAGCCGCTGCTGCAGGTGAACATCCAGAGCACGCCGCGCCACCCCGAGACTCCGGTCAACGTCCCCGGCTTCCACTTTCCCTCCAAGGTAAGGAGCGTTTGGGCCCCCGGCGGCGCCGCAGACGTCTGGATCTCCTCAGGAGCTCGTCTGCTTGTCTCCTCCTCCTCAGAAGGCGACAGAAGCTTCAAACACACAGACTCACGACCACAAAGACGGCGAGCGCTTCAACAGCTTCCAGTTCTGGAGGGAACCCGTGGCGCCGCTCGACAACGACCTGCTGGCGTCACTGGTGAGTGTCAGCAGGTGGCGCCGCCTGGGGGCCCTGTGGGTTTTGTCAGCATGAGATGTTGCTCCTTCAGGGTCCGGAGGAGGAGTCACATGACGGACGGAGCGAGGCGGCGGACGGCGAGCACTTCAACAGCTTTCAGTTCTGGAGGGAGCCGACGCCCATCATCAGCGACGAGCTGCTGGCCCTACTGGTTAGTGAAGGTTACCACGGGGCCACGCCCCCAACTCCTCCTCCAGTAAGAGGTGTGTCCTCCTCACAGGATGAAGGCGGAGCCTCTCGGTCAGAAGACCAGTCGGATGACGAGGATAAAGAGAACGAACCAGAGGAGGAGGAGCCTGACGGCGGGGGCTGGATCACTCCCAGTAACATCAGACAAGTCAAGATGGAGTCTGCTGATTGGACGGCTCCTGCTGATGTCACAGTTGGATGTTTGACCACCGACTTCGCCATGCAGGTGCGTCCGGGTTCTGGTGGAGTTTCTGAATGAGCGGTCCGGTTCTGTGGGTCCGGTTCTGCTGGTAAAGAGCAGTTGAGGTCTCCAGAACATTGTCCAACCTGTGTTTCCAGAACGTTCTGATCCAGATGGGCCTCCACGTCCTCTCCGTCGGCGGGATGGTGATCAGACAGGCGAGGAACTACATCCTGAGGTGTCACGCCTGCTTCAGGTGAGCGCCCCGCCCACACAAACCCGCCGAGGACGGCGGCGCCCGGTACTGAAGCGGGCCTCTGTCTGCAGGACGACCAGCAGCATGGCGAAGGTTTTCTGTCCGCACTGCGGGAACAGAACCCTGAAGAAGGTGGCGGTGACGCTGAACGATGACGGAACCACCAAGATGCATTTCTCCAGAAACCCCAAAGTCCTGAACTCCAGAGGACTGCGGGTGAGAGGCGGGGTGGGAGGGGCCTGTGTGGTTGGAAGTCATGTGACCTGCTTGTGTTTTTGCCGCAGCACTCTCTGCCGCTGCCTCAGGGCGGGAAACACGGAGACAACCCCCACCTGGTGGAGGACCAGCGCTTCCCCCAGCAGCGCCTCTCCAGGAAGGCCCGGCAGAAGACCGACGTCTTCGACCCGGACTACGTGGCGGGATCCTCCCCCTTCAGCCAGAACGACGTCTACAGCCGCGCCGCCAACCTGCAGATCAGAGACGGTCAGTGCGGTGGCGGCAGGAGGCGGGCCAACCCCAACGCCGCCCGCAAAAAGTTTGTCAAGAAGAAGTGATGGAGGTTCAGTCCGTTTGAGCAGAACCAGAACTTTCCGCAGTCCAGGGGGTTGTGTGTAACGTCGTGTCCTAATAAACATAATCATACATTACAGGCTGTGTGGTCACAGGGGGCGGGGCTAAAATCTGTAACAGCACCTTCACTTCCTCCTGAGCCGGGTCACAGAGCCGGGTCCGTTCAGCGAGTGTCCACCAGGCCCGACTTTAGCCACTGAGTCGTGACGGTCCAGCGACTCAACTGGGCGTGGTCAGTCATCCGTGTGGCCCGCCCATTTCTGAACGCATCACATCCTGCCAGGATGGGGACGCCACAGAGAAATACCTGCAGACGTGTCACATGACCACGAGCTTTACCATCGGAAGGTTTTTCTGAATCAGTCGATGTTTTAGGTTGAGGTTATCCGTACGGCGTCTGAGAAAGGTCGCCAACATGAAACAAAGGTTGAAACGGTAAAAGCTAAGAACCCATGAGAACACGAGATCAAAGCAAACCCAGTTGTAGTTCAGAGGAACCATCACATGACCACAATCCTTTCCATCGGTCATTCAGTTCCGCCGACAGAGGCGTGGCTGCCGGGACGTCCAGACGCATCGACACTGGAGGGAGCGGGGTTCGAACTGCTGACCTGCTCCACCACTTGAGCCACTGCCGCCTTTGCCAAGTCGCCTGTAGCGAGTTCAGTAAGTCTGAGAACACGCTGCCTGTGGCACAGCGCCCCCGGTGGCGTTTGGAGGAACCACAAGGGTTGCTTTGCTGGAATCACAAAGGATCAGAGGGCGGGGCTTGATGTGAACGCAGATGATCCAGTTGGATCTGGGATCTTCACAGCAAAACCATCAAGAATATTTCTAAATCAATTCACGTCAGCAAAGATTATTTTAAAATAGAATTTCTTTCAGCTTTATTGTTTTTTGTTGCCGTGACAACGGCTCCAACAGCCTTCCTTTAGAAAAGGTTTCAACATTTTTATTTTTTTCATGTTTTTTCATTAATCGGTTTTGGATAAATACATTTCCCATGGAATAGAAAGACTCAAAAGAAAACAGTTCATCTGAAAAAGCAGAAGACTCCTGAGCAGAACCAGAACCAGATCCAAACCCAAATGAGTCCCCTAAACCCGTCTCCATCCTGTGACCAGAGCAGGTCATGTGACCACAACACCGTCACTCCTCCTCAGGCTGCAGCTCAGCTGCGGGCTCACAGTCAGACCGGGTCGGTTCTGATTCTGGGAGCCGGGACTCCATGGCGAGTGAGCTCAGCTCGGCTGGGCTGTCTGGCGGCGCCGGCTCCTCCTGAGAAAGCAGGAAGTCCAGAGGCTGCAGAACTGCGGCGACATCGATGCAGCCAAGGCCGCCGAAGCGGACCAGCTGGGAGGCGGGAACACCTGCAGAGAGAAACACCTGAGCCACCGGGAACGCCAAGGAACGGCGTAGTAAAGCGGGTCGACCGAGTCCTCACCCAGAACCAACGCCAGCTGCGCCGGCGGGAAGAGCAGCTGCAGGCAGCGGTTCAGGAAGGGCAGCAGGTCATCCGCGTACGCCGAGCAGAACTGAGAGAAAAGCTCCGCCTCCCTGCTGCTGATCGCTGCCGCCTCAGCCCGGTGGAACCCCAGAATCTGATGAGTCACCTTCAGAAGAACCACAAGCTTCAGACCCGGTTCTGACCCATAAACCTGAGCTGCTGAGCTCAGAGGGGCCCACAGCTCGTTAGTGAAGATTTTACTAACGAGAAAAACCTTTAAAAAACCGCGAGCAGAAGAGACAAGCATCGTTAAAATCATTTACACAAGGAGGCAGAGGGGGCGGAGCTTTGGGTGTGGCCGCCAGTTTATTAAAACCTTTACACCGCTGCTCTCTGGCACCCCCTGTGGTCAGAGCTGGGAAGTCCGTGACCATCGTCTTCATCAACAAGTTCAACTTGTTTGATCTTTTCTTCAACATAAAGATAAATCTGGAAATCTGTGGAACGGTTTCAGGGGAAACGCGGACGGTCATGTGACTGCAGCGCCCCCCGCAGGGCGGGCTCTCACCATGTGGGCGGCGTCCTGGAGACAGAGCGTGACGTCGTGCGCCAGGCCAAGGGGGCAGCAGAGCCGCAGGTCGTTGAAGGCGCTCAGGATGCTGTTGAGGAAGCAGGCGAGGGGGGGGAAGTCCAGCAGGACCATCGGGGGCTGCAGGGTGCCGGGCTGGACGCCGGGGGCGGTGGGGGGGATGGCCCTGCCCAGCACAGAGGGGAGTGCGATGAGCGTGTACATGTTCATGTCCTCCTGAAACTTGTCCACCGCCTCCTGCACAGCGCAGCGGAAGGTGTCCGCCGCCACCCGCTGGAACATGGGCGCCAGCTGCCCCCGGAAGTCCGCCCCCACCCTGCTGAAGGACAGACCGAAGTACATGCACTGCCCCAGCAGCGAGTCCAGGCGGCCCCCCACGCCTCGCTGCAGGTCCCGCTCCAGCGTCTCCAGGAACTCCGCCACCTTCTGAACCACCCAGCCGTGGAAGATGGCCGCCTCGTTCACCGCCGTCTGGCCGGCGGGGGGCGGGGCCAGTGGATCCTCGTCTGAGAAGATGGCCCGGTACTGTGTGATGATGTCAAACAGGTGGACCCTGCAGGCCTCGATGGTTTTGGTGACGTGGACGTACGGGTCGTCGTCGGGGATCGCTGTGAGCACCGAGCGCAGCCAGGAGCTGCGCGCCTGCAGGAACTTGACCCGAAGCTCCGCCTCCGTGAACACATCCATCCGCCGCAGGTAGCCAATGACGCGCAGACACACGGGCAGCTGGGCGTTGCTGCGCAGCTGCTGCAGCAGCTGGGAGAGCATCAGCTGGGTGGACTGACGCACCTCACGCACGATTCCCTGCAGGAGGAGAGGAGGAGAAAGGGGCGGAGCTACAAATGAAGCACGTCATGAAGAAGGCTACAGAACCCGTTTTGTGTTCCGGTTCCTTCCGGTCCTCACTCTTGTTCAGTGTACAGTCACCACCAAAAGTCTGGAGAATGACACAAATGTTACATTTCTCCAAGTTGCTGCTTTCAGATCAGGGGCAGTGGCGTTTTTAGGCAGGGGCAACACGGGCAATTGCCCAGGGAAAGTTTAAAGGGGGGCGCCATCACTGTGCCTGGAAAAACTAAAATTGCGGCACTGTTTTCTGTTATTTCACAGACTTTGGAATGGCCTGAACCCCCTGAAGCTGCTCCTGTCTTCTTCTATTAAAGCCTCTAAAAAATGAAAACTGCCTCGCAGGATTTGACCTGCAAGTTTCGGCCAATCAGATCAACCAGAAAGGTTACCGCCCCCACGTGACAAACACGCCCCCTGAACACTGCTGGCAAACCAAGTCACAACTTTACTCTCAGCTCCTGAATGCACTCGCTCAGTTTAACCATTTAAACGATCAGAGAGAGGCATCATGGGAGAAAAGGACTTTGCCCCAGCAGTCCGTTCACTTTTAGAAGATCAATCTGTCCCTCATGATTTTTGGAGAGAATTAGCTTCTCTGCTGCCCTCTTGCATCTTTAGGTAAAACCTTAGTTGCTACAATATCCTCACCACTTTGGCTGCACGCGTTTCTCTGCAGGTCACCATGGTTACCAATGGATGAACAATGATTTCAGTCATCACCCTCCATTCTACCCCACCAGTCTGCCAACATTCTCACCTCAGCAGCAGTGAAGGTTTATTCTGGATTCATTTTCAGGACAAAGACGGAGAAGCAGTTCATCTGATCACAACAGTCTGGAGTTTATGCAGATGCTGAGAGAAAAACTTCTCACATTCACGCCGTTCTCAAAACCTTTGGCCTCGACTGCAGAACCAGGTTCCTCAGCAGAAGAACCAGATCCCGGTTCTGCACTGAAAACCAGAGGAAGAAGAACCTGGAGGACCACCACGCCTTCGATGGAACAGGTGGGGTCAGCTGACCAATCAGAACCAAAACAGACAGACCACCTGATGAGCACGCGCGCGCCTCACCTGGATGACGAGGAGGCTCGCGTGCTTCCTCTCCAGCCTCTTGACGTAGGCCGCCAGCTCCAGCGCCTCCTCGTAGTAGGCGTTCCGGACGCAGGTGTCCATGAGCTGCGGGATCTCCAGGACCTCCAGGATCTCCGTGTGGCGGTTCAGCGTCAGGCTGTTCATGCGGCGGCTGGCGGCGATCTCCTCCGCCTCCTTCATGAAGCTCCTGCAGAGGGAGAACCCGCTCAGAGCGGCCGGCGAACGCAGGCGCTCCGAGCGTGGGGTCGCGCGCGCGCGCACCTGCAGCGCTCTCCGAAGCGGGGCAGCTTCTCCAGCAGGCTGGACACCCGGGCCTCCACGCGCCCGAAGTCCCGGTAGATGAGCTCGGTGCAGTCCGCGGTCCGGATGAACGTCTGGTAGTTGGAGAAGGCGAGCTCGCGCGTCTGCTCCAGGATCTGCGCGCGCTCCTCCGCCAGCCGCTCGGGCTCGCGGCTCAGCTCCTCCACGCCGCACGCGCTCAGCTCGGACAGGTAGGCGGCGAAGTCCGGGTTGTCCCTCCAGGTGTCCGGAAAACTGTCCCGGAACATGGAGGCCAGGAGGCTCTCGTCCTCCACGTCCACCGCCGCCATGCTGCCAGCTGGGTGTGACGTCAGCAGATGCTTTCTGCTTCCGCCTCCACCTTCTCTGCACAGCGCCTCTCGGTGGACGGAACCGGGACTGCAGCGGTGACTCGTCCGGACCAGATCAGCTGACGTGCTCCTGCCCATTTCTGCTGGTTCTAAAGGTTCTGATACAACAGAACTGCGGGAGGAAAAACCCAGAAGCAGATCTACCTCATGGAGGAACGCTGGGGTTTAAAACCGAGGCTGTCCGAATTCCCGCTCTAACCCCCAACTACTAAACCACAAAGCCCTGAATTTTAAAAGCAGTTCTGACACCACGCTCCTTTTTTAATAGCGGATATGACGTAATCGACTTCTCCAAGTTGAAATCTAATGTAAGCATTTTCTGACGATTATGCGTCATGGATTATGGAGATAAAAATGTTGTTTATTAAAAAATATTTAATTTTTTTTGGCAAAAATTGTTCTGACGCAATGCATTGTGGTCTATAATTGCAGATCTAGTGAGCATCAGTGCACACTGGTTTTTCGCAGAGACTTCTGGGAAATCTCTTGGATTTGGGAATTGTAGATTCAGACAAACTAGAACATGGAGAACGCGCTATAGAGCACTATGTAGTGAATTAGACAGAACCTGAATCTGACATGAACTACGGCTGAATGCTCACTACTGACACCTGGTGGTCACCTGGTGAACAGGCTCGATTTTCAGTCCGCTTCCACCTTGAAGTTACGTGGTTCTGAGCTGAAACATCCGACGTTTGGTCACAAACAAAGATCCACGTACACAGCACGGTTACCACGGAAACGCTGAAAAGCAGCAGGTTCAGCTTCTGCCAGGAACACACAGAACACATTTGGTTGTAGAAGATATATTTGTCAATTCGCCGGCAGGAAGCAGAAACAATAAATAAGTGCACCCCGCTGTGGTCAAAGGCCATTAAAGACAAAACGCCAAAGCTGGTCGCACACGTCGGCACTCCTGATGACATCACATTCATGATACGCAGGACAGGACATGAAGCTCCACCTCCTCTGGGCTTCCTGTCGTCAGTGTGTGAGGAGAGCGTGGACCGACACTGAAGCTGCACAGAAGAATGGTCAGGAGGTCAGGCCCCGCCCTCAGTCCAGGTCCTGAATGCGGCGGCAGATGTCAGCCGTGAACTCGGAGCACTTTGAGTTCCCTCCGAGGTCCTTCGTCAGCACCTGGAACCAAACCACCTCACTGTAACAACGCCGTTTCCATGGAAACAACCTCACTTCCTTCTGCCAACCTCACACACGGCAGGATTTACTGGAACGTAAACGGCCGAGACTTTTTAACGTAAAATGACCTGAAATACAGAGTTTAGAGCCAAAACCTCGTTGGAGACTTTCATCAACATCTTAGCAGGGATAGAAAAGCAGGAAAAGCCCTGAAAGTGTAGAACGGATAGAAAGGGCAGCCATCCAAATAAAGACAGTTTGGAGAATCCAGTGGTAGAATCTTCAGAAAATGTCCATTTGTTGAAGAAGACTAAGATCATTTCATGAGGAATAAGCTGAACATCGACGTCTTCCATGAATGCAGCAAAAGTCTGTTTACTAAGAACATGGAGGGTCAGTGACAGACGACCAGCGCATCAATAGGTTCCTTCAGCTTTGGTTTCAGAAAGAAGACACAGCCGTGGTGCAGTGGTCGACCTCTGATCGGAAAATTGCAGGTCTGATTCCCGCCTTGCCCCCCATGTGTCAAAGTGTCCTTAAGCCAGACACTGAACCCCCCCCCCCCCCCGTCTCTGGTGGGAGGTCGGCGTTTGGCAGCATCAGCGCTTGAACGGGACTGTAAATCGCTTTGGGCCTTGGAGGAAGGTAGAAAACCGCCATACAGGTAAACGCCATTTACCGTGCATTTAGGGAATCGGGTCGAACCAGAACCAGGACCTGCTACAGTGGATTTCGGGCGCCGTTTACGCTGAACGCAGTACAGAAGTCCACGTGATCTGGCTGGTGGACTCTTCGGATGAACTAAAGCCTTATGGCGCCACCGTAAATAGCGGCTGACACCTCCACCTTTATTTAATTCTCGTAACGTGTCAGTGAATCACGCTGCTTCCTGATTGGCTGTCCCACCCACCTTCTTGTCTCGGATGGTGTCGAAGCAGGCCGTCTGGATCTTCTTTCCGTGATCATGGAGGCCCATGTGGTGCAGCATCATGACGGCGCTGAGCAGAAGGGCGGTGGGGTTGGCCATGTCCATCCCGGCGATGTCGGGGGCGGTGCCGTGCACCTGCAACAGGAGGCCGGTCACGCCAGAGAACGACACACGTCTGAGTCTGCTTACCGCGGCGCACGAACCGATTCAAAGATGGCCACGCCGTTGGCCCCAATGTTCCCGCTGGGAGTGACGCCGAGCCCCCCAATCAGACCGGCACACAGGTCGCTGAAACACAGTCACATGACCTCAGCGCCAACACACCAGCTTCAGTCCTACCACAGCTGTGACCACGCCCACCTCAGGATGTCTCCGTACAGGTTTGGCATGACCAGGACGTCGAACTGCGTGGGGTCCTGAACCATCTGTCGGCAGAGGAAGCAGAATGTCAGGTGGGACCCGGGTGAGTGACGCGGGCGTGAGAGACCCGGGTGAGTGACGCGGGCGTGAGAGACCCGGGTGAGTGACGCGGGCGTGAGAGACCCGGGTGAGTGACGCGGGCGTGAGAGACGCGGGTGTGAGAGACGCGGGTGTGAGAGACCCGGGTGAGTGACGCGGGTGTGAGAGACCCGGGTGAGTGACGCGGGTGTGAGAGACCCGGGTGAGTGACGCGGGTTTGAGATGCCCTGGTGAGTGACGCGGGTGTGAGAGACCCGGGTGAGTGACGCGGGTGTGTGAGACCCGAGTGAGTGACGCGGGTGTGAGAGACCCGGGTGAGTGACGCGGGTTTGAGATGCCCTGGTGAGTGACGCGGGTGTGAGAGACCCGGGTGAGTGACGCGGGTGTGTGAGACCCGAGTGAGTGACGCGGGTGTGAGAGACCCGGGTGAGTGACGCGGGTTTGAGATGCCCTGGTGAGTGACGCGGGTGTGAGAGACCCGGGTGAGTGACGCGGGTGTGTGAGACCCGAGTGAGTGACGCGGGTGTGAGAGACCCGGGTGAGTGACGCGGGTTTGAGATGCCCTGGTGAGTGACGCGGGTGTGAGAGACCCGGGTGAGTGACGCGGGTGTGTGAGACCCGAGTGAGTGACGCGGGTGTGAGAGACCCGGGTGAGAGACCCGGGTGCAGAGCAGGAGGGGCTCCGCTGCACGGTCTTACATTAAGGCACACGGTGTCCAGGTACATCTCGGCGAACTTGATGTCCTTGTAGTTCTCGGCCACTTCCCGACATTTCCTCAGAAACAGCCCGTCGGACATTCGCCTGTAGACACACACGGTTACTGAGCAATAGGCCACGCCCACAGCCCCGCCTCAAGGCCTGAAGGCGCGGCTCACATGATGTTGGCCTTGTGCACGGCCGTCACGCTGCTCCTCTGGTTGTTCCTAGCGTACTCGAAGGCGTACTCAGCGATCCGTCTGCTGGCGTTCTCTGTGATCAGCTTGATGCTCTGAACGACGCCGTCAACAATCTGCAGAAAGACAGGTGCATAGGGGGCGGAGCCACAGCAGGACGGTACAGGTGAGGCACTGCTCTGTGCGACAGGCGAGTCGCTGCAGAGCTTCGCCCGCTCGACCAGCTACAATCAAAGACCCGTCTGTCCAGCGATCAGCAGTTCTGCGCCGCCTCACCACGTGTTCGATGCCGCTGTACTCCCCCTCCGTGTTCTCCCGGATGGTGACCAGGTCCACGTCGGTGTACGGCGTCTTGTAGCCCTCGATGGACACACAGGGCCGCACGTTGGCATAAAGGTCAAAGGTCTTTCTGAGCAGCAGGTTCATGGAGGGGTGTCCCGCGGCGATGGGCGTCTTCAGGGGTCCTAAAGGAGGAAGCGGACCACCGGTCAGCAGCGGCCCCCCAGGATACACATCCACTGGTACTGGTTTGGTTTTCCAGGGCCGATGCGGATTATTAGCAGTCAAGAAGGCCGATGGGCCACATTTGGAGCAGATATTCATTAGCAATATTTAAAACAATACAAACTTTATTTAAACAAATGAATACAATCAACATATAAATGGATCCTAGAAGGACAAGGAGGAACAGCCTCATCAGCATCTTTGTTCTGTTATGGTCAATAAAATGTTTTCTTCCTAAATAAAGTAAAACTTCAACAGAAATTATCAAAAACTGCAGCAGATCTTATTTGAAACATGTAAAGATCTCCCTGAAGATTTAAATGTGACTGTCAGTCGTTACAGTTCTATTGACCCCCCAACCAAGAAAAACAAACAATGTTTTTTGTTTAATGAGGTGGGTCATGTGACCAAACCCCACAGAGATTAGCTGCTGGGGAGGCCGGTCCTCCTCTGGAGGTCAACGTCCACGTGGGAAGGAAGCCAAAACAAGTGGAAAAATAACCTGTCAGTCTGTGCACGTGTGTATGTGTAAGGCCTGCGTGTGCACGTGTGCCAGGCGCCTGCGTGTGTGCACGTGTGTATGTGTAAGGCCTGCGTGTGCACGTGTGCCAGGCGCCTGCGTGTATGCACGTGTGTATGTGTAAGGCGCCGGCGTGTGTGCACGTGTGCCAGGCGCCGGCGTGTGTGCACGTGTGTATGTGTAAGGCGCCGGCGTGTGTGCACGTGTGCCAGGCGCCGGCGTGTGTGCACGTGTGCCAGGCGCCTGCGTGTGTGCACGTGTGCCAGGCGCCTGCGTGTGTGCACGTGTGCCAGGCGCCTGCGTGTGTGCACGTGTGCCAGGCGCCTGTGTGTCCACGCCGTCACACAGGACTCTGTGGTCCAAAGCCGTTCCCTGGTTCTCCAGCGCCGTCTCTTGGACCGGCGGATCGCTAACGATGCTCTCATCAGGACTGATGAGGGTGGAGCACAAAAACACGTTTGTTTCTGATCGCGGTTCATGTTGGCGCTGACCGGGGGCAGTTATACTCGCGGGTCCTCAGTGCGGGAGGACAATCCTCAGCTTTAACGGCATTAGCACAGCGGCGTTGATGCGGTGAAGGTGCCGGCTCTGGCCGATCGTGGTGACGTGCAGACGACTGATGCGTGGTTTGCATAACCGTTCCCATCACGCGGGACAACGCTGCAGACCGGGCGGCCCGGCTGCGCCTGAACCACCTGATCGGCCGACCTGCGTCTGGGATGAGCGCTGACCTTTCAGGCCGATCTTACTCCGGTCCATGGACTCCTTGGCATCTGGAGGGATCATCCACCTGCCGCCCGGTCCCTTTATCGCCGTGACATTCCTCTCCTCCCACCTGATCGGCGCCTGCAGGTAAACAGCCATTACTCACGGCGCTCCCCGCTGCGGCCGCTCTCAGGGCAGAGGCGCTCACCTTAGCAGCGTCGAAGATCTGCATGACGGCAGTGGAGATCTCTGGGCCGATTCCATCTCCAGGAATCAGAGTGACGGTCTGCAGCTGCACAAACACGCAAAGGACACATCAACCGCGTCCCAGCGGGGTCGGGACCGCCACTCTGACCCGCTTCACTGAACCGTCAACCCTCTACAAGAACCCTGGAGTGTTAGTGTTCACCCCCCTCCCCCGGTCCAATCACATGAACTGGACTGGACGTGACGTCATCCAGAGAAAATGGTTTATTCCAGCTCCAGGTCAATTCAAGTCATCATCTCTATGGCAACCACTCACCAATCAGGAGTGGGCTTGTTGGAAGGCCACACCCCTACCACTGTAGGGGTGTGGTGAGGGTCACCAGGCTCCACCCACTTATTGAAGCATCTGATTGGTCAGTTTATGACTTGAACAAGTTGAGTCTTATCAAGATGTTTAACAAAAGGTATCAGATCCAGAATGGTGGTTCTGACCAATAGAATGACCACAGACATCTTAGGGATCTAGAGGATACTTCCGGTTTGGAACGCCAGGGGGCGGGGCAAATCAGTCCAGTTCTCGTTTACCATCAGTGGTTCTGACAGATTGAGGTGAAGAACATAGATCTGCTCCCACAGGGAGGCAAACTTCCGCGTTGGTTTCTGCCCCTTCCCCACCACTCACCCCTCTGGAGAAGAATGCGCCCCGTGGGGCGTGTCTCCTCGCGGCTCCGCCCACCACATGGCTCACCTGAAGGAAAGAAGAGCAAACCCTTTACCTGAAAATCTGCCGTTGAACAAACATCTTTCATGTGTTCCGACCGTCCTCAAAGTTTCCCCGAACCCTCACACCCCTCCCCGCACGTGAGCCCGCCGTCTATCTTTGTTTCGACCAGAGAACTCACTAGATCCACTTAACACCGACTCTGTCACAGGAAGCTAGCTTTCGCAGGCGGCAGGTGAGCGCGCGGGGCTTCCTCTCACCGGAGCCCGCTGAAGGACGCGGGCTAGCGGCTAACATCCGGGCGCTAGCGCGGCTTTCACGGAGCCCGCGGCGGACAGAGACACGTCGGCACATCCGCTGTCTCGGAACCACCGAGGTTCGGAGAACGGACGGTTAGAACCGCTCACGGGGGCCTTCATCTTACCAGTGACCTCCACGCGCTGCCGGCTGCCATCCTTCAAGAAGAAGAACTCACAGAGATCCTTTAACACGAAGATGTCTCACTACGAAGGGCTGAACACGACTGCTCCAGTCAAAGATCGCCTCCTAAAGAGAGATCTCACTCTGACAGCAATCACATCTAGTGTCCACGTGACTCTGGGCGCGTTTGTACGGTGTCTGTGTGTTTGGGGGGGGGGTCCGTCTTTGTCACGTTATTGTGGAATTATCAGACATGTTTGAATGGACACGAACGCTGTGAAACACAGGAAAGAAAGTGATGTCACAAATCAATGCATGCTGTTGCAGCGCATGCGCGTGGCATTCTGTCCCGTTCTCTCTTCGCGATGCCTTCATGAACAGTCTGTAAAAGGCCTTCCAGGGCAGGTTCATCAAACAGACGAAGCAATAATAAAATACATGTTTGTCCAGTTATTTTCTTCAGTTTGATGATAAACAAATAAATCAACTTTAAGCCCAGAATGAAGTGGAACATATAATCTTTAACATTTATTTATTGAATTCTTATTCTCTTTCGTTTTATTTTATCATTTTATTACATAAAATGAAAAAGGTAAAAATAATCTCAATAATGATGAGAAATGTTTGGAAAATGCAGATAAAAGCAGACGGTTGTTTAATAAAAACAAACAGTTGATGAGTTGACTACATACATTTAGATTTAGACTCAAGAATAAACTAACAGTTTGTTTTTATCCAAACATTACATTTCCTTCAACATATGTGTCATTTTACGTGTGAAGTGACACATGACAGTCAGTCCAAAAATCCTAACTTTCATTCCAACAGCCGGGGCTGAACGGCCATACATTCACGCTGAGAGACACTTCTAACATATATGATCTATATTTATCCTAAAGAACCAGAATGTTTGCAACACATTTTGATGAGTAAAAACACGAAATAACCCAAAAGACGTTAAATATTAATAAAAATACTGAGATCCTTTCAGCCCCAACACTCTTGAAGTCCTATTTCCAGAGCTGCCCCTGAAGGCAGCGGCTGGTCCTCCTCTGATTTTCCTCCGCACCTCCTCCAGCATCGGAAGCATCAGCCTCGGTGGAGACCTGGACCAGGACCTGGACTGTGGTGGGGCCGGAATCTGGTTCTGGGGGGCTTTCCAGTGTGATGCCGCCGTGTGATGGGAGCATCCGCCGCGTAGGATGGGCAACAAGCAGACGACCTTCACCGAGGAGCAGCTGGAGGCGTATCAGGTGATGCTGGAGTCGGAGGAGCAGCGGCTCCCGGGTCTGAATGTCCTTTAGGGAGGCGTTAAGGTGAAGCCGCTCAGACCTGAGAGGGCTGCTGCGGTTTGATAGATGTGCAGCCTCCTCTGCATCCAGCGGAGACTCTGACCCTCTGTTTGTTTGTTTGTTTGTTTGTTTGTTTGTTTGTTTGTTTGTTTGTTTGTTTGTTTGTACACAGGACTGCACCTACTTCACCCGAAAGGAAATTCTGAGGTCAGTCTCTTCACCTTCATCACCATGGAAACATATGAAGAAAGGCAGAAATCATGTGATCTGGAAAATCAGTTTCTAATCATTTTCTGTTCGCCTGTAGTTTCCGTTCTGACCCTCAGAGGGCGCTGTCAGCCAGTTCAGAAACTATTTCTTCCAACTTTTAGCGGCGTCACGTGGAGCGTAATAGTGACATCATTGCTTTTAAAGGTTATCATGACGCTGAGTGTGACAAAAATGATAAAGTCTGTGGGTTTAACACGACCACTCATAGGTTAAATTCTGGCCTCCAATGACTGTGCAGGAGGCCTGCATGGTGCAGGTTGCTGGTTCAAATCCCAGCAGGGTCCAAAAGTCCAAAGTCCAAACACCTGCTCGACAGGTCTGAGGGGGAATCTGAAGGCTCTTTCAGACGTGAGTCTGGACCTCAGCGTCTCTGATCACTTTATCCTGCGCTGGGATTGGCTCCAGCAACCCTGCAAAGACCAAAGCAGGAGTAAAAGATGGAGGGCAGGTGGGACAAGCTCCTCACGTAGGTCTGCTTACGGTGGAGGAGATGCTTCCTTCTCCGGTGGTGGTCTGGGAGGAGGTTCGGTGCTGACAGCTTACGGTCCTCTCTGATCTCTGCAGGCTTCATGGACGATTCCGTGAGTTGGCTCCACATTTGGTGCCGCTGGACTACACCAACAACCCTGACGTCAAAGTCCCTCTGACCCTCATCGTCACCATGCCGGAGCTGAAGGTACTGTGGCTCCAGGGGCTCTGTGGGCAGAGCAGGACCGGAGCTCCAGCGTCTCCGTCAGCCGCGACGGTCTTGACTGGTTCTTCTGTTTCTGTGGCGGCAGGAGAACCCGTTCAGGGAAAGAATCGTGGAGACGTTCTCTGAGGACGGACAGGGGAACCTGAGCTTCAACGACTTCGTTGACATGTTCTCTGCTCTCTGTGAGGCTTCGCCGCGGGAGCTGAAGACCATCTACGCCTTCAAGATCTACGGTAACAGTTCACCCGCCTGCAGCAGGAGCTCTACAGCTTTCAGCCTCTGAGACCGACGAGGCCGTCGTCACGGCAACAGCAGATTCAAAAGTTTCTTTCTGCTGCTTATTGGGGGGAATAAAACACAAACAATGAGGGTCATGTGACCAAAACCCACAGAGATTGGCTACTACCGGTCATCTTCTGCGGGCCAACCTCTGTGCAGGAAACTGCAGTGAAGCTGAAGGTGACAGATGTGTGGACGTATCGTGTTTAACCATTGTTAGTGTTAACTCCACCCACATACTGGTGATTATTAACACACTAATTAACCACCGTTGGTGTTAGCTCCGCCCACATGCTGGAACATGAACAGCCTGATGGATGCGTTCAGCTTGGAACCAGTGAACAGGTTGTTTTTTTTGGTCAAAAGTCTTTAAGTTGCTAAATATCAATCCGCCATCTTTGTGAGGTCACCGTAGTTCAAGTTGAAACCTCTTATTGATTGATGTCTTGATTAGAAAGATCAAAGGATTTTTCTGTTCCTTTGATCTCACAGAATGTGGTTTCCCTGGTGACGCTCCACAGCGAGGAAGTCATTGCTTGAATACATTTTTCATGAGTGTCTTTACAGAACTTCTGGTTCTGGTTCAGACTTTAACAGGGACAACTTCATCTGTAAGGAGGACATGGAGAAAACCCTGAACAAGCTGACCAAAGGGGAGCTGACGGCAGAGGAGGTCGCTCTGGTGTGCAACAAAGCCATCGAGGAGGCCGACCTGGACGGAGACAGCAAGCTCTCCTTCGCCGACTTTGAGAACATGATCTCTAAAGCTCCAGACTTCCTCAGGTAAAGTGGCTGCTCCACCTCAGGCCCAGTTTCTCGGGCCAGAACCAAGTCGTCAGCCCCTGTTAGCCTCCATTAGCTTCCGTTAGCCTACGTTAGCCTCGTCAGCTTCCGTTAGCCTCCGTTAGCCTCCGTTAGCCTCGTCAGCTTCCGTTAGCCTCGTCAGCTTCCGTTAGCCTCCGTTAGCCTCGTCAGCTTCCGTTAGCCTCTGTTAGCCTGCAGCTTCCGTTAGCCTCCGTTAGCCTCGTCAGCTTCTGGCAGCTTCTGTTAGCCTCGTTAGGCTCCGTTTGCCTCTGTTAGCCTCCGTCAGCTTCCGTTAGCCTCTGTTAGCCTGCAGCTTCCATTAGCCTCCGTTAGCCTCCGTTAGCCTCGTCAGCTTCCGTTAGCCTCTGTTAGCCTGCAGCTTCCATTAGCCTCCGTTAGCCTCCGTCAGCTGATGAAGCAAAGGCAGATGAAAGAAGTTTGATGGAACTCTAAATCCGGCAGAAGAAATTCTGTTATTAAGAAGAATAAATATTGCTTTTCATGACAGTTTGATTCAGACTGAAGAGAGAAATGTCGAAATGATTAAAAAAGGTCAACGTCAAGTTCAAAAGATTTTTTAAATGATGTTTGCTAAATTATTAAAAAATAAATAAAAATCTGCAGGGAAGAAAAGAGCTAAAATAGTAAAATAATCTTTAATCTTTTTTAAGGACATATAATCTTCATACGCCGTTATTAAAATCTCAGACTCCGTCTCACTGAAGTATAGCGCCCTCTTTTTTTCTCCACGCGTTTCCATGGTGACTCCGTAAATCTGTGATCCATCGAGAATGTCTTTATGTACCTGCTGTGCACGTGCATTAACCCAGGGTTACCAAGTGGAGCGTAATTACACTAACTCATATCCGGTCTTTTGGAACCGACATACCCAGAGTACGCAAGTTCAGGCGGATTTCAGCCAGAGTTCAGGATTAAAGTCAGGCTAGTTTAAACATGCTTCCTGGAATACCCCCCTGGTTTTGTTCAGAGCATGAGTTGCCATGGTAACTTGACCTACCCTGAAACATACCTCCATTTTTGGAACCTAAAGCTGAGGTTATCCACTTCCTTAGCCTCAAACTTACCGTGGGAGCTAGCAGAACCTGCTTTCTGGAATACCCCCCTGGTCTCTGCTGCAGCCCGTTTGTTTACACCTGAACTCAATGTTTCTTCTTCTACGGTGGTTTCTGGTATTTTAGAGAGTTCTGCACGTGTCACAATGATTTGTTCTGACTGAAAGTGTGGCGTCTGGAAACATTTGTTATAATCGGATCAGTTCAGGTCTAATCCGATCTTTGATCCAATCAGAGGTATTTTGCACACGTACCTGCAGCTACTGACTCTATCTGCTAAATTAACAAGGAAAATTGCAAACATGCTAAATAAAAGCTGAATAAAGAGTTTCCAAACATGAAGGTCTTCATCATGTGTGACGGTGTGTTGACCTCGTTTCAAATCTTTAACTGCGTGAAGCAGGAGATAAAAAAATCTCCACAAAGGATGTTTTTTCCCTCGTCTGCCATTTCTTGAATGTTCACTGGTTCTTCTGCATGTTCGATAAACTGCCATCCATTAGGTTCTGCAGGACTTTTTCAGAATGAGGTCCATTCTGGTTCTGTTGGATAAAAATGAAGCTTCTGGATCTGTGAGCAGAGGAGGACATCTCCATGTCAGTGACCTCAGCATCAGATCAATACGTCCAATGAGCTGGAAGCCTGAGACGCTTTTGGACCGGGTCGGTGCCACCAGCTGGAGAGGAGTCCATCAGGACGGTTCTGCTCTGCATGAAGCGGCAGATAAAGCCACACAGCCGTTTTATAGCCAACCATCCATCACTGCTTCCCCGGCCGAGCTCACAAATGTTATCCGAGAGAGGAGGCTCTGGGTCTGCTGTTACCATGGCAACACGGTCATATAAGCTGCTGCCGCTCCAGCAGAGCCATTAGGCGTGATCACATGACAGAGATGCTGCTGCTGAGTCACTGATGTTCCTGTCAGAGTCCAGAGGTTCAGTCCTGCCGTTCTTCCCTTAAGCTGGTTTTGGCACAAAGGACTCCTGACGTTCTGGAGAAATGCTGGTTCCACCCCAGAACCCTCCAGAACCCTCCTGTCAACACGTTAACAGACACAGTGGTACGGTCGGCCTGCTTTTGTTCCTGTTTCCGGGTCGTTCCCTGACAAACTCCGATCCCGTCCTCCGTTCAGCCGTCATCCTTTTACTTTTAGAAATTCTTGGTAAAATGCTTGAGGAACATCTGTCAGTAGGTAGACCACGCCCACTGAGCTGCTGATTGGAGGGTAAACCACAGTTGCTTCCACTAGAGGGCAGCAGAGGAGCACAACTCTTAAAGTGGCGCTGAATTAAACGGAGCTTTTCGGACGCGTTGGTTCCTGTGGTTCTGCTGCCACTTGGCCAACGCGAGCCGCGACTGAAGAACCTCTTAGAACGGTTAATGTAGCGTTGGAACCAGAGGCACAGTGGTTCAACGGTGAGCGGAACCGTTATGGACGAGTCGTCCCTGTGGACGGCGGACGGTTGATGTGTCCCACTTGTCTGTCTTGTCTCTGCAGTAACTTCCACATCCGAATATGAGCCTGGACCTCCGGAGATCCTGCAGACAACAGAGGTCTCAGTCGGATCTGTTTCCGCCTGACAGTGGGACTCTCAGCCCGGTCAGGCTGGACTGGACCCAGTTCTCCATGCGCGGTTCTGCAGAGCAGGACTGAAGGGACGTCTGCGTTCTCCAGGTCATGGACCACGTGTTCTCCCGTGTAAAAGCACACCTCCTAAGGGCACACAGTGAGGAGCTATGCAATCTTCTGTGATGTGCATGTTGTAAATAGCTTCCAGCTGACGCGTTTGTACTTCTGCTGAAGCGAGGCGTTCTCGTGACAATCATCGTAAACTACAGCTCAGCTGATGGAAGGGCTCTCTGTTCTAAGTCTGGCTTTGATACTTCCGCTCTGTTTTCCTTCAGACTTGATGGTTTTTGGCTAAAGTCAAATAAAAGATTTTCCTGCTGCTTGATTTCTGAAGTCGCTTCTTAACAGGAGAATCAGAACCAAGTTCAAAGGGTCAATAGGGAATCATGGGAGGGTGGGCGGGGCTTAACAACAGCATTTGACTTTTTAGCCCTTGTTCTATCTTAGATGACCCCCCCCCTTCCATTGACGTGTTCTCCCTACCATGACAAAGGTGGATAAAGGTGGAAAGATTTCATGTAATCCATGGACACCAGTGAAGATCACAAATCATTGAAGAAAAAAGGTTCAGAGCACTGTCTAGTGGGTCTAGATGACCCACGGTCTAGTGGGTCTAGATGACCCCATTCCCAATGTTACAGTGCCTAGGATAGAACAAGGGTTACATGCACACAAAATGTACGAATCCTAGCACGGACCTCCAGTCTGGTAAAAACTGTCAAGTCAACGTTTGAAGAGTTTAGTTCGGGGGGGGGGGGGGGGGACCAGTTTGACACCAAGAACCGAATTTTTTCACAGTGAGGGTCAAAGAGCCACACCACACACTGACCTGCCAAGACGTACAGACACAAACACGCAATTAAAGCCGTATTATTGTCCATAACACACTCCTCTGCCTACAACACAACAGCAAATATTGTACTGGTGCTTATTTCAAGGAAAGAGTCCTCCCTCAATACACACATCAATGCAGCTCAGCCAGAGTTAACACAGTTAACCCTGGAGGTCAGATACCCCCTCCACACACACACACACACACACACACACACACACACACACACACACACACTCTCTCTCTCACTCTTTTCTCTGCCTCTCTCTGACACACACTACTTCTCAGCTACAGGCGGTGAGGTTGATGCTGGTGAGGCTCTGACTCCTCTGAAGTCAGATTTACGATGATAAAAACTGTTTTACTTTAGTATTTAACTGGTAAGTCTTTGTATCTCATTCATTCATCACATCCATCTTTCAATGACCCTCACTCCAACAAACACACAAACATCTGGACAGAGCATCCTAAGTCATTCAGATTCACAATGAACACATCAAATACATTACATTTCAGATGTGTGTAGCGTAAATTAATTTAGACCTTTAGTAAAAATAATTGCTTTTATGACTTGTTTGTATTTAAACTAATGATTGACTTTTAACGAGACAAACTGATAATTGATGGAACATTCAAATATTCTCACCAGCAGGTTCAGTCAGGTGTGTTTTCCAAACTCACCTTCCTGCAGTGATGGAAGATGATCTCAGTGGGATTTCTCTGGTTTCTAGTGATCCTCTGCAGATCAGATTCAGTCGTAGCCTCTCTGATCGGTTCCTTTATGTGAGTGTCAGTCAGAACGGACCGATGCTTTGATTTCACGTGTTTTAAGGTAATAAACAGGGACTGGCAGACATTGAGGAGAACATCACAGCAGCTCTTTGACAGACGGGGATTTCTCTGTTCTCCAAAACGTAACAGAGAGATTTCAGCTCAATCCTCTCCGGTTCTCTCGCTGCCTCATCAGTGACCAGCGGGGATCTCATCAGTCAGTCTCTGCATTAGAGGATCCATGAGAAAAGTGATCTGTGGTGGTTTCCGTCCAGCAGCAGCGTCACGTTCTGCTTTATTCATGTGGATCGCAGCTTCTGCTGTGAGCTCCACAAAGAAGGAAAGTGGAATGATGGCCGTTTGAATGTTTGAAAAGCTTCAACTTGTTCATAAAGGAGACAGATCAGGAAGAGTTTTTCATTTTCTCCAGGATCCGTTTTGTTCTTTTCTGCCAGGAACTATTTTACTGCTTCAAAAAGCTCAGACTAATAAACATGGTGACGTTATTCTGTTCAGTAAAAAAGTAAGAATCTTCCCGTTCTTCCAGAAACGTCCTGTGTTTATCTTTATACTCTGAATTTCAGCATTTTGACCATGAGGGTAACGGTCTGCAGCACGTCAGATCTGTATCTATGTGTTCCAGCAGTGGGCGTAACCTGCACAAATGATTGGCGGCCACTTATGTGTCGGGAGCAGCATCAAACACAGACACTGCCAAATTACTTTCATTATTATTTATTATTTATTTTTAATACCCTCTGACGGTTTAAGTGTGGTTAAAGAGGGAAAAAACTATGAAATGAGGCACAAAATAGAAAAAATGGGAACGACCCAGCTGGTTGGTTACTGTAGCGGCAGACGGGAGCCCTGCTAAGTAATTGGCTGCGTTGGAGAGCTGTCCGTCTCCCACACACAGTACGACTATGAACAGTCTCAGAGAGAGAGAAGTGAACAGAGGAGCACACAGCACATCCTCCTCTCCACCATCAACACCCATGAACTTGCACACATCCCAAACAGCTAAACAGCATGGACGTCACTTCTGCTCACAGCTCCCTCACTCATAGTGAGGAACTCTACACCCAAGATTCCCCACTTCCCATGAGTCTGAAGGCGGGGCTAACCCCCAGGTTCCCACAATGTAATGAGACGCAAAGAGCCGCATGCGGCACGAGAACGGCGTGTTCGCCACCCCTGCTTTAGTTCATTAGCCTCTGCTAAATGCTGGGTTTGGACCTGGAGATGTGGTTGGAACACCAACCCACCCAACACTGAAGAAGGGCGGCAGCTACAGAGATGCAGCTGGAGTTAAGGCCCGTTCACACCGGGACGAATTTCGCCGGCGATTTTCGCCGACGTTTAACGCCTCGTGACTAAACAAAGGGCACCAATGAGAGTGTGCACACCGACGTGAAAAAACGTCACGCGTCAAAGCGTCAAAAAAAAAAAAACGCCTCGGGTTCGTTTTTTTTTTTGACGCGCCGCGTCGAAATCTATTCGACCAATGAGAATGGCGCTTTTGCACACGTGTCTGGAGCTTCTGAAGTTACAGTAAAACACAACTTGGGGGCGCTCAAACACAAAACTGCCTTGCTGAGCACACATACCAGCGAAGAAGATAGACGCCAAGTAGCGTCTACACTGCCGCGAAGAAATAATGACGGACATTCTAAAATATCCCTGAACCAAGCACCAGTTGGAGCAACTGGTGCTGGAAATATTCATGTTTTCTTTGTATGATTCTGACAATCGCGTAAATACTTGCTCTCTTCTTCTGAGTGAAAAGCGACTTTAAGAAGCGTAAAGTTGCGCAGCGCCACCTTGTGTACAGGAGTATTTCTGTTTACATTAAGCGCCATCTAATGTCAGGGAATGAAATTGCATGTTCACTCAGCTCATCGTCAGCGAAAATCGCCTGGGTGTGAACACAAAAAACGTGTTGAAAAACGCTGGCGAATAACGCCTGGCGAATATTCGTCCCGGTGTGTACGGGCCTTTAGAGCGAAATCATCAAACCTGTCAGTTCCAGCTAAAAATGAAGTTTGATCCCCGAGAGAAGCACTTCTGTTCCCATCGCAGCCCAGACTTTACATTCCAAAAGCATCCAGAACCGCTGCAGTGCTTCACACGGCTCATCGTTCCGTCCGTGTTCCACCAAGAAACACAAAAACATTTTCCCCTCAGAAACTGTTTGGAACCAACATGCATGAACATGCATTCATGGTCATCTGACCTGACCATAGGTGGAATTATGGTTTCCCCAGTTTGCTGCCAGAAAATCTAAAATCAAATAAGCGAAGGACTCTCCAAAGGAGACGGGTATTTTGAAGAAAATATACCAATCTTTATTTATACAAACTAGAATTAGAAAAGGACAATGGAAATATGGAACAGAGACAAGGAGACAGACGCTTTCCCCTCTCTCCACGACAGCGGTGCCTGAACTACTTCCTCCACCAACCTGAAAGGCATTCAATGACACGCTCAAAATAAGCTGGGTGCCAACGCCGCACACACACCGGAGGGCAAAGGGGGTCACCGCCCATCTGCCCCTGAAACGCAAAAAACAAAGTTCAGGACAAAAACCCAAACGCCACCATTACGGTCACACTAAATCTCACACAAAGTCTGTTTGGCTCAACCGGCCCGGCCCGGCACAAGAAGTCCCAAGGTCACGCCCCTTGTACAGCGGCAGCGACTGACGCCAATCTGACGAGGGGACACGGAGCTTCGACAGTGTCCGGTGCGCCAGGGAGCCGAGAGGGGAGACTCAAACAGACCGCTCCTTATCCAACCCAGTCACCCCGCCGCTCCAGCACGCGGACGGACGGCGGTCCACAGCTGGAGGCATACAGCCCCTCAGAGTCCCCGGCAGTGGGCAGCAAGAGGTCAGTGGAACGGGCAGAACAGTGGAGCAACAAAACAGCAGCACCTGCTCCTGCAGCCCAGGAGGATGGGACAGGAGCAGCAGAAACCAAAAAAAGCCTGTGATCCGGATAGGTTTTGGTCAAATGATGCAGCCATCCAACGCCTGCTGCTGCAACCGGGGCCCTCAGCACCACTGCACGGCGTGCCGCGCCGGGCAGCCTGTGGCGGCGCTCAGCCGGTCCAACCTGGAAGCAGGTTGACTCTGAACTCTCAGGCCATGGCAGGGGGGGGGCTTTTATCCGCCCTCTGCTGATGGAGCAGCCGGTGCACACAGGTGAAACTCCTGACGTGGCCCTCTGCCTGCCACACAGTGGTCGTGTCCGAGTTCTTCCCTACAGCTGTTCTCCAGGTTCTAGTTTGTCTGAATCTACAATTTCACAATCCAGAACCCTAGAAATTACCCACAAGTCTCTGAGAAACCAGTGTGCATCCATGCTCATTAGATCTGAGACCACAATGCATTGCGTCAGAACAATTATTAACCAAAAATTTTATTTAAATGTATTTTTTAATAAACCATCAATGTTTTTATCTTCAGAAGACAGTAGACTCATAAATAATCATCCCAAAACGATCATATTAATTAGATTTTAACTCAATGACGTCATATCCGTCTTTTAAAAGAAACAATAGTAGTGAGCGCGGCTCTGAACTGCTGTCAAAAATCTACATAGAGCTGCACTATCTAGTTTTTAGTAGTTAGGGGTTATGGCGGGAATGGATTTCTTAAACACTACGTTGTGTTCTGCATTCTGATTGGCTGCAGACTTTGTCAGGTCTGTGTTCTCTGATCTGGAGGTGTTTTTCTGAGGTCGAAGCCTGTCCTCCTTAAGAGCAGCAGCCGAACATCCTTAAGGCGGGTCGGGTTCACAGCTGTTCTTTGGGCTTAACGGCTTGCCGTACCGTGGCCCACTTCTGTGTCCTGACGGTGACCCTCTGGTCTGGTTCAAGGAGGAGCTGCACGGCGTCAGTCAGCGGGACTGCGGCTCGGAACCACACGGTTCTGTTCGGTGTTCCGGCTCGGCTGATCTCGTCGTTACCGGGAATAACCGGTGGGTGAGGTTCCCGCCCCCGTTCATTGTGGAAACGATGCCGGGATCCTTCACCTCACACTGCAGCCAGGATCCGGTCCCGGAGGAGGTCCGAGCCCTGCAGGTTCTGCTGGACCGGCTGTCCCGGTCCGGTCTGGACCCCTGGCGGCTCCGCGGCGTCAACATGACCGCGTGCGTGCTCGTTCCCAGCTCCGAGCACGTGGCGGAGATCGTGGGCAAACAAGGTGGGTCTGAGTTCCGCTTTACCTGTTCAGAGTTTATAAAGGTTTTTATTTTATTTAAACACGAATGACGTCATGAAACAAGTCACCTAAAGACAAAAAGATCAAAAGAAAATGTTTAAAACTCGAAAAAACTTTTGGGGTTCCCGGTAGTTTAGTCATTTATTTAAATTCCAGTAAAATCTGAAACGCGAACAAACTGGATACCAAATAAGGAAAGCATCTTCACTAGAACATCCGGTTCTTCAGACTAGAACAGCGGTTCCACGGACCCGGTGGTCTGCAGGAGCGGCCAGGTCCAGAGGATCCGGAGTCAGGCTGTTCACCTGCGTGCGCGCGCGTGCACGGCTATGTGTGTGCATGCATGTGGGCGCGTGTATTTGTGTGTGCAGGTGTATGCATGTGTGTGTATGTGCACGTGTTTGCGCGCGTGCGTGTCGTTGACCTCCCTCTTGGCTCCTCCTCTTCCTGTCAGGCTGCAGGATCAAAGCTCTGCGGGCGAAGACCAACACCTACATCAAGACTCCGGTCCGGGGGGAGGAGCCTGTGTTCCTGGTGACCGGACGGGGGGAGGATGTGGCGGCGGCCCGCAGAGAGATCATCTCAGCCGCCGCACACTTCACCGCCATCCGCACCGGCAGGAACCAGAGTGCCGGCGGCGCCCACGGCCGGCCCGGACCGACCACCGTGCTGGTCCGGGTGCCGCACAGCTTTGTGGGGCTGGTCGTCGGCCCCAAAGGCGCCACCGTAAAGCGGATCCAGCAGCTGACCCACACCAGCATCACCACACCGAGCCGGGACCAGGAGCCCGCGTTTGAGGTCCGAGGCATGCCGGAGAACGTGGAGCAGGCCCGGGAGGAGATCCAAGCCCACATCGCCCTGAGGGCCGGCGCTCCTCAAGAACTGCAGGACGGGAACGGCTTTGATGCAAATGGAACAGAGACCGGGATGTGGTCTAGACCCGGTTCTGGTCCCGAGTGGGAGCGGAGCCGGAACTGCTCGTCGTTCTCAGTGGGAAGTTCCTCCACAGACTCTCCGGCTCCGTCACCAATGCCCATGGGGTGGTGGTGACCCGGGGTCACTCTGGGGTCTGCAGTGACCCGGGAAGAGGTTCTGTAGAACTACTGCTCAGTCCTTCCTCCACTTATGAACCGGTTTGGTTCCTAAAGTCCAAAAGCGGTGGAATGGATTTCTGCTGTGTTCCAGAATGACTGTCGCTTCAATTCCTGTAGGTTCCCACAGCATGATGCTGCCGCCGCCGTGCATGAACATGGGTCAGAACCAGCAGAACCGTCCGTCACCTGGAGCCTCGACAGGCGGAGGATTTTCAACTATTAGCGTTACTAACGTTGCTGTGTGGCAAAAATCAAATAATAAAAGTTCTAAACCTGAAATTCTGGATTCAGAAACTAGTTTCAGAAATAATCATCTCAAATGTTTTAGTCTGAATTTATTGATACTTGTTCTATCCTAGGCCCTTTACCATTGGGAGGTGGGTCATCTAGACCCACTAGACAGTTGGGTCGTCTAGACCCACTAGACAGTTGGGTCGTCTAGACCCACTAGACAGTTGGGTCATCTAGACCCACTAGACAGAGCTCTGAACCTTTTTTCTTCAATGATTTGTGATCTTCACTGGTGTCCATGGATTACATGAAATCTTTCCACCTTTATCCACCTTTGTCATGGTAGGGAGAACACCTCAATGGAAGGGGGGGGGGGTCATCTAAGATAGAACAAGGGTAAAATGATGATTTCTACACATTTGTTCCGACAGTATTCCTGGTTACATGTCATTATTTATTTATATACGTTATAAATAAATGATTTATTAATGTGATGATTAGTTTCTCTGATCATATTCTACGTTTGTTCTTCAGCTGAGAGATTCAAGTCTAAATAGAAAAGTTCAGTTCATCTCTGCTGCTTGAGGATTTATCAAACTGATAAAAATAAAAAATAAAGGAAAGTGAATAAAAATAAACTAAAAGGTTTTGGTTATTTACTTTGGATTCAGTATTTCAACCCATCATCCATCCATCCATCCATCATCCATCCATCCATCCATCCATCCATCACCCATCCATCCATCCATCCATCCATCCATCTTTCCATCCATCCATCATCCATTCATCATCCATCCATCCAATTATCCATCCATCCAATTATCCATCCATCCATCTTTCCATCCATCCATCCATCCATCCATCATTCATCCATCCATCCATCACCCATCCATCATCCAGCCATCCATCCATCTTTCCATCCATCCATCATCCATCCATCATCCATCCATCCAATTATCCATCAATCCATCCATCCATCCATCCATCCATCCATCATCCATCCATCCATCCATCATCCATCCATCCATCCATCATCCATCTTTCCATCCATCCATCCATCTTTCCATCCATCCATCCATCTTTCCATCCATCCATCCATCCATCCATCCATCCATC
>CM074489.1:11422331-11474021 GCA_037389245.1 Oryzias sinensis | reverse complement strand
ATCCACCCAACCATCCGCCCATTCATCCATTTATCCATCCACCCATCTACCCATCCATCCATCGTTTCTGTCTCATACAGGTGGGTTCAGTATCAGGAGTTTGGGTCTCACCCTCTCCATTTCCAAAAAGTCCTGGTCATGCTTTGTTCCCTCCACTCCATTGATTTTCTCGCTGAAAAGCTGCAGGTCAAGAGAGAAGGTGTTTCTATTGAAGCTTTTACATCACAGACGTGCACGTTTCTGTCTTGACAAGGACTGCCGTCCACCCTTTGCTTCACCAACAAGTGGATTTCAATCACAAGATTCTAATCATTTATATTTTCTGAAATAAAGAAATGTTTTAAGCATAAAATGTCTGGTTTTCCCCTAAAAACGCTGTTGTGAGATTAAAAGAATAACATCCACTTCTATAAAAACTCAATTTGATTTGAAATTGTTTATTTCAAGCAATCAAATAAGAATAATAAACAACAACAATACAATCATCAGTTATACATTCCTACAATGATGAATCAAACTTAGGATATATAACTGAGATAGTTTTAGGTTACATTCAGAAATCATCTTAGGGACGGTCAACAAATTAACAAGTGCATGAAAGATTTTAGATCCAACCCAAGACTTTGGAAAAAGAAATAAATGATAATGAAACATTTCCTCAAGCTGTGTTTAAACGATCTCATTTAATTTGTTGACAGTCCCTAAGAGGCCTGTGTGTCGACACTAACCTGACACTAACTTCACAGAAACACAACAAAGCTATGCAGCCGCAAGAACACATGACCTAAAACCGAACCCCTGTGACGTCATGACTTCTCACATCAGGATGTTTCCGTCCAGAAACAAAAGTTGATCAAATCGACGTTTTCTTGGGTCAAAAAGTACCGTTTCACCAGAAGCTCGGACGACCCGGAGTCCGTCTGCGGGACCAACCAACTCCGTTGGACTTTCTCGGGTCCCGGTTCCGCTTCGGGTCTGCGAACATTCTGCATCCGAACCGGAACAAGTGCATTGGCAGGCGGCTCCTCACCTGGCTGGCTTTGTGGAGCTGTTTCCTTAGTCCCGCCATGGACATGTTCTCCCGCGAACAGCCGCTTCACTTCCGGGAGAAACGCCTCACCGGCACGAGGGAAGCCAGAAGAGAAGCTTCAGAAGATCAAAATCTGGACCCACAACCCCAGGCTCATCAACAGAAGCCCGTTATGATCACAGAAACCTGCTGCTCAGCGGCAGACGTCACTCAAACTCACCGGAAACTGGGCGTCCGTCAGACAATAAGAGGCGGAGGGCTGCCTCTGATTTCAACTCCGAGCGCGTTGACAGTTGGGTAAAATTTGGTCTGATTGAGACCAAAATGATTCGACTATTTCGACTGATTATTTAATTGGCGGCTTCCTTTTCTCTTCTCGACATTTAAGCGTTAATTCGTGTTTGTAAACGACTAACTGTGTTTTATTGTGAAAAATGTAACCGGAAGTGTTGTCTGCGTTCCGCTACTTACGGTTCGAATTGCGGAGAGGTTTCCTGAATCACAGGGATGTCGCCAATTCTCTATTTTGATTGGCTGTCAGCAGCTCGTGCGGCAGGAAAGGTGATGACGTCACGTCCACAACAGCCAATCAAACGTCTGCTTACATCCTGAAGTGTAAATCAGCATAAATGGTGGAGTTTTTTTTTTAACTTCATTGAGAATTGAGGTTTACATTAAATAATGAACAATAACCAAATAATCAACATTACCTCGAAGATCAATAACCATTGCAAACATAACACATTAACATAGAAAATAAAGAATTGAGGGAAAAATCAATGAACATAACACAAATAAATTAAAACAAATTAGTAAAATAGAAATAAAATAAAAGAACGCTGAACCAATCTAAATAGTTTAGGGTACTTGTGAAGTTTGTATTTCTGAACAAAACTAAGCAATTTCAAGCCATTCTTCTTTTTCATATAATGAAGTGATTGAAAGTAAACACATCCATGGATTTAGTCTTCAAATATTTATTTTTGTGAATATAAAACTTTCCTTGTAATATCAGGATATTAAGAACTGTATTTTCTGGTCTATTATATGATACCTCACCACATAAAACATTTTTTGCGTGTAAATGAACTTTTGGAAGAATACCAAAAGCAGAAATCTTCCCAGAATGTTTTTATAATTCCACAGATAAAGAATAAATGATCCACAGTCTCAATGTCCTTTAAACAAAATCTGCAGTCATTCTCTTCAAACCCAAAACGAAGCCTCAAAAAATCCTTGGATGGGTAAACGTCGCTAATTATTCTAAAATGAATGTCTTTTACTTTTGGTAAAATACTAAAGTTTAAGAAATTCAACCTTAATTCAATCAGCTCTTCTTTAGAGAAATGTTTAAAAATGTTTTTTTTCTGATGAGATGTTTGGAAAAGTTCTCTAACATATGAAGCTGTTTGGTAATTCTGTCTTTGTAACCGGCTGCCCGTCCAATAAGAATGAAGGAAGTTTGAACTGAACGTTGTTTAACAGTAGATCAACGACCGAGGAAGAGCTTTGATCACAGCATCATGTTGTTTCCGATCAAATAATTGAACTTTAGAACGTTCAAACGTCAAACTATTTCCAGAATGATCCAGTAGATGCAGAACAGACCGCATCCCTTCAGTCAGCCAGCTATTGGAAAACCAGGATTTGTTCCTCCGTAACGGCAGTTCCACAGAGGCTGGTGTGTGGACTAAAGTTATGCTTATAGATTAGTTTCCAGTGCAATAAAACTTGTTTATGAAAGGCAGAAAGTTTGATTGGCAGTTTTTTTAGACCATAGTCACATTTAAGCAGAAAGTTAATTCCTCCAACATCCCTTAATATTTTAGAGGAATTGAAACCAGAAACCTTCTTCGTTCTTTAAGGAGGATCTCAGCAGTTGATTTTAATCGTTCCATCTAAACATTCAACATGAACAGCTTTAAGTCCTCCCTCCTCATGATCTGTTAACATAACACTTTTTCTAAAATTATGAGTTTTGTATTTCCAAATGACCGTAAAATTAATTTGATTTATGTCTTTAATTGCATATTTAGGGAAGGATAAAGAATATGCTGGGTAGATTAATCTTGACAGAGATTCCATCTTTACTAGAAAAGCTCTGCCCAGAATAGAAATATCTCAGTTGGACCACAAATTTAGGTTTAATTTACAATGATCTAGAGTTTTCCAAAGGTTTAGATCCTCCAATGATTTGGAGTCTTTGCTTTGGTGAACACCCAGATATTTAACTTGGGATTTAACAGGAATGTTTTTGTTATGGTGGGAATCTTAATTGAAATAATCTAATTTATCCAGATTGAGTTTCGTACTGCAGCTTCTGGAGAAAATATTTATTAATTGTAAAACTATAGAAATCTGACTGCTGTCCTTCATAAAAACAGCTGTATCATCAGCGAACTGAGTGATGCTATTTTCTGTCCTAAACATTAAGTCTTAAATTTTTGAGTTTTTTATCCAAATGGATACTAATTCAGCTGCTATGATGAAGAGTAAAGGAGAGATGGGACCGCCTTGTTTAACTCCTTTGTTAATGGAGAATCTCCATGTGGCAATAATGACACTATTCGTATCTCTATAAAATGTTTTGGTGAGATTGATAAAGTTGGGTCCGAAGCCAAATAAATCTAAAGTTTGAAACATGAATCACCGCTCCTCTGTAGTACAGATAGATGTAGCCCACCGCTCCTCTGTAGTACAGATAGACGTAGCCCACCGCTCCTCTGTAGTACAGATAGATGTAGCCCACCGCTCCACTGTAGTACACGTGTTTCCTCGCGGGCTCGGGCTTCTTCCATCTTCGGCCAGGCCGCTGCTCGAGCTTCTCTGTCAGCTTTGGAGAAATCCTCCTTGAAGACGATTCCCAGATTCTTACAGGTTGAACAATTCTTGTTTTTTTCTCCAGATGGCGTCTCTGTGGTGCCTCATAACAAATTGTATGATGACCTGTCGATGTCTGTCCTCCTCCTTTCTACCAACCGATGAACCGAATCCACCACCATGTCCATCTTCTCTTTTTTTTTAGCTCCTTGTTTTCTTTAACGTTGTGGATTTGTTTTCCATCTCTTTAATGTTCCCCTTGCACTCTTTGATTTCAGCTGCATTCATTTCCACGAGTCGGGAGATGTTTGCCACCATGACGGAGTTTTCTTTTAAGCTGATGTCCAAAGTCTTCAATTCTGCAGGTTAATTTTTCAATGGCAGTGATTAAAGTTTCGTTCAGAGATGTAGCAGACTCTTGAACAGTTTTCATCTCAGTCGGCGGAGCTGAAGTTTTAGTCGGGGTACTCGGAGCAGGTTTCCTTTTCATAGTGATACTTGCCTCCATCGGTGTGTAGTCGTGGTGCTGGTCTGTGGCGCTGTTGCTAGCTTAGCGTTGGCTTTTTTCATTTTTAAAACACCGTCTCAACAACAACACCGGAAGGTTCACTTGAATTAAAATAATCCAAATTGAGAAAACCTTCGTCAGTGAGATAAGTATCTCAGTCCCAAAGTAATTATTTTAGTAACAATCCGGGGTGAGTCCTGGAGAGCGGAACCACTGCTTAAATGGCGGAGTGTCATGTCTGATACTCTGTATGTGCAATGCTTCTCCATAAAAATAAAAAATAATATTAGCATTCCCTCTTTATGTGTTCTCTCCTTCATGGAAAGCCTGGATCTGGACGTTTCTGATGTCATCAATCTTGTTATTATTTTATGTAAACACTTTATTAATTAATATATGCTACTGTAAAAACACATTCCATTTGTTTAGTATCTATTTTGTTTATTGTTCTGGTTATTTTAAGTGTCTGAAATGTATTTCAGAAAAAAACAAGAAAACTACAGTAATTTATCAAAATATATTAAAACTGTTGATATTTTAAATTGTTGCCTTGTCCTTTTATATTTTGTTGTGTTATGTTTTTATTTTTTGGATGTACATTTCAACCGTTTGCTCAGCCTAACTTGGTTTGTACATGAAAAATAATAATAAAAAAAGGATCTCCAACTGGAACTACTTCACCAGCAGAGGAAGCTGCTGCTTAAATCCATCTAGGCTGATTGTTAAAAATGAAAATTCACAAAGTGAACGTTTCTGGACCAGTTTAAGTGAAATGTTTATTGTAACGGAACATCTATGTCAAATAAAATATGTATTTCAATGTTTAAAAAAAAAACTCCTAAAGTCATCACAAAAAGACACATAACTGTATTTTTATTACACTTATTTTTTGCAAGAAAAAAATTATTGAAAGTAAAATAAATAGATAAAAGTAAATAAAAATTAATTAATTAAAAAACAATAGCGAAATGAAAGCTTGAAATGGTGTTAAAGGTATCATTTAAAGTATAAATAAAATCAGAAAAAATGACACAACTTTGTTCATTTAAACCTGCATTTTTTATTTAAAGGCAGTTTACTCTGATTAAAAAAAAGTTTGACTATATACTCCACATCAAAACCAAACAATCGAGATACTTGATATCAAAGTTGGACGTTTCTTAGAGAAGTTATTGAGCCCGGAACTCTGAATCTGTCAGCGTGTGTCTAGCCGAACTGCATCTTGGGTAACCAGCCGGAGGCTCGAACTAAAACCTGTCAGGTCTTCTGGAATGGACTCAGCGGCGACAGGTGCTCCGGGTTTACTAGATGCTACGTTACCCTGCTGTCAGGTGTGAGTGTCCGTTTCTGTCTTGACGGGATTTTCAGTCTCGATTTGATCTCGAGAGTAGGGGGCGGGGCTGGCGTGGCGGCTTCTCTGCCCTAATTTGCATATAATTTACATACCGCGGGAAGCTCTGTAGTAATGGCGTCACATTCTCGGCTCAGTGGCGGCTGCTGATTCGGTGGAACACCCGTACCTAAGGTATGTGTGTTCTGTATCTTTGTTTTTGTTTCCATTTGAACCTAACTTGTAAAGGGTTACTATAAAAACTGGTCTGAGTTGAGGGAAAACGAAGCTAGCAGATACGAGCTAGCTAGCTAGTTAGCTAGCTATCGTAAATTCTTCTGGAGCTAATGTAGCTAGAAGGTTGCTTCTGGAAGGTTCTAGCAGTACAACATTGGCTGTTTTAGGGCCAGTTTACAAACAAACCATTTATTTTTTTAAATTATGACTTTAAAGTTGTAAATTAAGGCGGAAAAGTCATGAATTAACGAGGAAAAACACCAGTTGTCTGTGTTTATCTGAGCTGAAAGATGTGGAGGGTTTTGAGAAGCTTTATTTCCAGATAGGTTAAAACTAAGAAATTCTAAACCTTTTGGCGATTACAATTCAAGTTCTCGTGAGTGGAGCCGTCTTTCCGGGGTTCGGTGGTAAAGCTGAGTTTGATATGGACCGCTGCAGCCTTTGGTCTCCATTTCATTCACAAACCCTGAAGTTCATTTGTCTCATAATGTCATGAACCTGTCATGCTCAGAAGAAACACCAAAAGAAAATGTAAAGTGTTCCATACACTCCTTCCTCCAGATGAAACGTCCTATTTCAGCATAAAACAATAAAGATGAATGAAAATAGTCTGTTATGTTAGCATTAGAACGTTGAAAATGCCAGAAAGTGCTGCTCCTCAGACGGAAGCGTCACACACTGATCTGGTCTTTGGAGGAAGAAAGCATTGAAGTGGACGTCTGCCTGCAGGGACACAGACGTCTTCATCAACGGCTGCAGAGATCCTGCAAGCCGCCAATCAATAAATAAAACATTAATAAATCAAACAAATGAGCTTCCAAACATTTGTAAAGTTATCAATAAACATTCAGCTCAGCTGTTCTAAGTTTAGTTTGTCTGCTCTGCTGCTGCACTGGATGCTCTCTTCCACTTTAATCTTTAAATGTTGTACATTTATTAGAATAAAGTGGTAAATTTACAACTTTAAATCTCTGCTTTTGGAGGGTTCTAGCTGCTGCTGGGGGGTTCTAGCTCTGTGGATCAGAGTCTTTGCTGATATGAATTTCTTCATGAAATGGGGATGTGTATTTATTAGCAGTGCATGCTGTCTGAAGGACAGGTCCAGTCCTGTCAGTCAATGTTCTGGTGTCTGAAGCTCAGGACCTGCTGGATCCACATTCTTCCCCTCCGGCTTCTCCCTACCCGTCCAAGTGGAGGGATGGGGTGTCCGAAATAGTTTTTTTGAATGGGAAACCCTTGCTGTGGAGGGTTGTGTATCCCTCCGCCGTGAGGGTAATCAGCGTTGTGCTGTGGAGGAGAAGCTCATTTCTTCAGGTGGATGTGGTCTGAAACACAGAAGTTTATATGTAAGCGCTGACTTTTTGTTTGAGCGTGACTTTTTAAAGTTATAAATCTGATGTTATGCATTTTCCCAGCGCTGGAAGCTACGCGCTAACGTGGATGACAGGCATCGAGTGGGAGTGACGCCCCAATCAGAAGACTGTATTTTTCTATAACTCTCCGTTTGGAGGGCTATACGCCACAAACGTTTCCTTCAATCTTTCTGAAATATCTATGATTTCAAGTTCATGAATGTATTTTTGTGAATGGAGGCTGCATTTTCTTCTCTGGTTGCACGTGTGAGCTAACTAACTGCCCTGTAGGGAATACCCCTCCATCTTTTGAGTGGGAGACGCTGAGATTTGGTGGCAGATTTCTTGTTCAGAGGCGTGACGTCTCTCTAGATCAGGCTGAACATTTTGGAGCCTTCGCCTGAGCTCCACAGCTGTTGTGGTCTTTATTGCTGTCCTGTGCGTCTCTTCTCCTCCAGAGGGGAGTAGAGGCCAGCTAAAGAAATGATTGCAGCTCTGACCCCCGGCAGCAGGGGGCAGACTGACGCCTCCACAGTGTGCTGTGATCCATCGGAGCAGATGGACGCCGCTGACGAGGAGCTGAGTGCTCCGTTTAAACCTGATCACCTCCCTGTCCTGCTCCTCCATCTATTGCAGCTCTGACCCGGGTCTGGTGTCAGAACTGGTGTTGGGGGGGTTCAGCCTCTCAGCTGCTGCCCCCACAGGCAAACATGGGCCGACAAAAAGAAACATGGGGAGAAATAAGAGGAGCCGAGGGGGGAGATATGAAAATGAGAGAGGGGGTTAGGAAACGACAATAGAGAGACAGAATCTGATCTGAGGAAACAGAGAAATTAGAAGTAATAATAACTCTGGGAGGGGAGGAAGACAGGAAGCAAATAAGAATCAGGGAAATCTTTTGTTTCAGCTTGAAAGCACAAGAACAAGAACGTAGGAGACCACCTAAAGTCAAACATGACCAAAGAAAATGGAAAATTTTCAACAAAAAGGGTTCCATTTTAGAGCATTTCTTTAGAACACGAGTCTGATGTTCTGCTGTAGAAACACTGCAGGAGGTTCCTCAGCAGAAGGTTGTGTTGGTCAGGTCTAACTCACGGCTGCCTGGTTCCTCCGTGTTCCCGAGGGTTCCTCCGTGTTCCCGAGGGTTCCTCCGTGTTCCCGAGGGTTCCTCTTTGCTCACGAGGGTTTCTCCTTGTTCCCGAGGGTTCCTCCGTGGTCCCGAGGGTTCCTCCTTGTTCCCGAGGGTTCCTCCGTGTTCCAGAGGGTTCCTCCGTGTTCCAGAGGGTTCCTCCTTGTTCCTGAGGGTTCCTCTGGTTGAGCGGGTGAACGCCAGTCTGAAAACCTGGACCAGTGCGTGGCTGGGTTCCTCTGAACACGTTCTAAAGCTGCTGCTAAAAATGAATCTGTGAAGACTGCAGCGCATCCAGAAAGGGATGAAGTGATGTGGAGGAAGCTGCTCCACCGTTGAATCTTCTCTGTTGAACGTTGTCGCCTACATGCTGCACACAGCGGGGGGCTGAAACGACCCACTCTGCCCTCTGTGGATGGTACTAGATCTCTGCAACGTGCTGCAGAGACGGGATGGATCCACTTGTCAGAACCGGGTTTTTCAGGTCCTGAGTGAAAAGGCGGAGCTGTGCAGGCTCACTAATGTGCAGTTAGTGTCATGGGGGGGTTGAGTTGTTGAGTTATGCAAGGCTTTCATCCCTCACTTATAGTGTAATACTTAGAGGAATGTTGTGTAACAGTTTTGTACTTTTTAAAGTGACCCAGCAATACTTGCAGCGTCCATTTCCGCGGCGTCCTCTCACTCAGCAGCAGAGCGTTCAGCTCTTCAGTGCCTCTCAGAGGCTTTTTTTGGTGGTGGAGAGTGGAGCCATGCTTCAGCGATGCAAAGTTTGATCCCTGCTGACGGTGGACACCACTTTCAAGCCTTTTCATCAAACCAACTAAAGACATTACAAATTCAACTTTTGAAATGAAAATGTGTACAGCTTCTACAAAGACTTCTGGATTTTTTTTTACATCTGGTTTGTTTGGATTCTTATCAAATTTTCCACATTTAATAATAAAATTCGGATAGCAATGTTTACATTTCAGTTTGCTAAAGAAAGGCTCACTTTGATGTAGCGTAGCAGCTTTGATTAAAGACCCGCAGTTCTTGATGTTTTTTACGTGTTCTAATAGCATTTTTCTGATGATTGACATTGCCTTTGAGCACATACGCTAAAGCGAGGAGCTGCTTGACTTTCATGCATGGGTTTTGCACCAGCGCTAAAGGAGGCTCAGAGGAGCGTTTTTTACAGCTGCTCGGTGCCCGGGTCTCGTCTCTGGGTTGTCGGGCTGCAGAGATGTTCCTAGAAAGAAGAGCGGCTCCTTCCAAAGTGAGATGGATGCCATCTCTCCGCATGAGAACGAGCTTTCCCCAAAACGTGCTCCAATTGACCACAAAGCCGACAGCGTTTTCTGGGCACCAGATTAACGACCTGGCTAGCTGGCTTAGCTTCCACTGTGCGGAGCCGTGCTTCTAACTGCTCCAGCCTGGCCTCCAAGTCTAACACAAGACTACACTTAACACACCTACCTACACTAAAGGAGGCAGGATCCCCACTGAACATATGGCACATGGGGCAGGAAAGAGGAGTGAAATCAGAAAAGGTAGAAGCCATGCTAAGTGCTAAGCTAAGGCTGTGTTTAGCTAAGGAGAAGCTGTTATGTCGCGAATCTGGAGTAGGTGGACAGCAAGTGGTTAACAGTAGTTTACGCAATAGTAAGCTAAAGGTGCTGCTTAAAGAATATTCATGTGAATATTAAACCAGATAACACTAAGTTAGAAATTAGCTATCAGGCTAATACCTAACAGGAGGTTCAATTGTGGGTGGGACTGTTGGCATAGGGCAACCTGCCCCCCCCCCCCGTCACCGAAAGCTCTGTTTTACGCTCTGCAACTAGCTTACAGCCCCAAGCTAACATTAGCAGTGCAGCTAAATTGGTGAGCAACATTGAAGCTATCCAGTCGTCCAGTTCTGATCCAGATTCCAGCTCAGACGAGGAAAACACAGACGGTCATGGATCTGTTTGCCTGCAGGGGGATGATCAGAATGGAGCTGTTTTTCAATCGATATGTCCTCATCAGAAAAATATTACAAGAAAGAACATGTTAACACCGAAAACACAATATTCACAAGAGCGGGTCCTTCATTGTTCTCAAGCTAATTTAGCATTTTCGAATTTTTAACATTTACACTGAAAACGAATAACTTATCATTTATACAGGTCCATCCATCCATCCATCCATCCATCCATCCATCCATCCATCCATCCAACATCCATCCATCTTTCCACCCGCCCATCCATCCATCCATCCATCTATCATCCATCCATCCATCCATCTATCATCCATCCATCCATCTTTCCATCCATCCATCCATCATCCGTCCATCCATCCATCCATCCATCCATCCATCCATCCATCTATCATCCATCCATCCATCTTTCCATCCAACATCCACACATCCATCCATCCATCCATCCATCCGTCCGTCCATCATCTTTCCATCCATCCATCCATCCATCCATCCATCCATCCAACATCCACACATCCATCCATCCATCCATCTTTCCATCCATCCATCCATCATCCGTCCATCCATCCATTCATCCATCTATCATCCATCTATCCATCCATCCACCCACCCTCCCATTTTCCTGACCTTAATACTTCTCAGGGTTGCTGGAGCCAATCACAGGCAATTCGTGGATGGTTTTCTCGTCCATCGTAAGCCAGTTGTAAAGTTTAGTAATTCTGATTTAACAATGAATTGTTTTCTTAATTTCTTGTAATATTCCTAAATCAGATTGTCATTTGAGCTCCATTTATAAAGATGAAAGCTAAAAGCTTTCACATAAACACAATCTGTTAGCTACAGTCTACAGAAGAAAAGAAGAAAAAAAGAGTCTTTCAAACATATGGCTTTTTATTTAATCTGTAGGAACAATCCAACATTACTGAAAAAGACACAAACATCTATCACCACATATTGTTTATGGAGTCTCTCTTTTAATCTAATTAAAATGGAACCAAATGGTCTAAAATCTTTGCTTTAAATACAGACTGAAAAATATACAGAATGTGGAAGAATACAAGACAATGAGTCATGGGGAAATCATCACAAATGTACAACACAGTGCTCTTGTTTGATCATGAAAACAGAAGAGTGAAGGAAAGAAGATCTCGTCAGTGGTAACGTATCCTATTTAATACAGTATATTTTTGGTGTCTTTGAGATTACAATTCACTCTATTCACAGAATATACAAATTCATAAACACGTTTAGCAGTTCTGGTTTTCAGGGGCCTCTTTATTAAAGAGTGTTTTCAATGAAAACTATCAGTGTTGGACTTGTTCACAGTTCAAGCTGTTGGCTTTTTGCTGCTCATCCCGCCAGGCAGCTATGAAAGACTCACGACACTAGAGCGACGCCTTGATCAAGTATTGTCCCTGGAGAAAATTCCTTTATCAACACCTTAAAAATGCACCTCTTCAGTCAAAAGATTATTGTCCAAGTGAGTCTCACCCCTAATACTGCTGTTGGCCTCAAAGGGACTGAGCAAACCCCCTCAACGCAGACCACCACTTTCTGCCCCCCCCCTTTCAGCTGAGGAAAATCTTTGGTCATGGTGACAAAACTTGACAGATCAAAAAACACACTTTCCATCAAACTCACAACACTGAAGCTATTGAGAAAAATAAGTTTAAATGACAAAATGAAGGAGACATGCTACTTTACAAGTGCTTGCATAACACAGACTCATGATCAAACATGGAAAACCAGTCCTCACAAGTTTCATTTGAAGGTTGAGACAAATTTAAAAAAATACTTTACAATATTTCCTTGTTTACTGATGACAGAATGAATAAACAAACACTTTTTCTGATTGTACTTTTTTTTGTGTGTAAACGGTTACAGAGGATCGAAATGTTTCCCATAGAAACTGAAAAAAAGCCTCACATTGATGCCCATCGTTGTGTCTTTTTATCCAAATATGTCTGTATTTAACATCTAACGTGATGCAACATATACTCAACAGAGGGAGCTGTAAGCTAAAGCTTCCAGGGTTGTACTAAAGTGCATTAACAAAGGTTAGCTTCACTAGCCTACAACTGGCTAGTTAGCTAGACCCTTGTTTGTAACTATTTTCATTGAGAGAAGGGACTATAAAAATATAAAAACCTTGATTGCCACAGCAGTGATCTAACAAGAACTGATTTAACATTTTTTCCATTTTAAAGGGAACGTTTCAGAGCTCAGGATTCACTGTTTTGGATTTGTTCTAAACAACATGGCTGTTTGTCTACCGGCATTCCAAACTGGAGGTACCAGCTGGTTCCAAGAAGCCAAAATCCCATTGACCTCTACAGAGAAAAAAGAGCTGTCACTCAGTCATTCTGCTGGTCAGAATAAACATTCTTGCTCCGATACCTTTTTTTAAACATCTTGATGATTCTCATTTTTTAAATATTTTTTCTATAGTTCAAGTTAGAAACTGACCAATCAGACGGCTCAGTAAAAGTAGGAGGAGCCTGCTGGTCCCCACATTCAGAACGTTTGATTTCATGTAGCCCGCTTTCAAGTGGTAGGGGTGTAGCCTTTCAACAACCTCACTCCTAATTGGTGAGAGTGCTTGCCACTGAAATGTTGACAGTCGATGACATCTGCCAATGGTGTCATGTTTAAAATGTGGGTGTGGCAAACGTAAATATTTGATGCTGTGTATTTTTAATGTTTAAATAAATCAAAAATGTCTGTGTGTTTAGGTTTAGCCAAATGTCATCAGAAATGTGTCCCATACCTATACTAAACCAATGGTTGCATCTGGAAAAAAATAGCTTTACAGCTATTACCCTCCAACCCAAGTAGAACCCAATTCATTCACTTTACTACAGAACTTGATGTTGTGCATGATGTTAGTAGTTGTCTGAATTTGGTTCTTAATTGAGAACGAGGCAAATCTCCCTAAATGTGTCTCATGCACCAATGGGACTCATTTAGCAGTTTGCACTGTAACCTGTGCTGTCTTGCAGGAAAACTCTCCGCTGTTTTTGTCACAAAACAATAAGACTTTAGACTTTTCTCTGGCATTCTTTTTATTTGCCCATTTTAACTGGTTGGCACAGCAAAAGGATTTGCAAGGTGACATGGCATTTAGCATTTTGGCCATACTCCCTGTGCAGGAAACGTTGTGCCTTCGTCCAGGGGGCTTGGGCAACCGAAATACCTCATTTTAAAAAGTGCAGTTCATCCAGCCTTGTTTCTGAGCCCCAGAATAAAAACAATGAAGGATCAATTCATGTTCAATCAAACCAAGATGATGCGCAGAGATCTGAGCTTGTCACTCCTGACCTAAAGTTGGACCTGAGCTAATAGAGAGGTTCCTGTGGAGGTTGGGGTTTTGGCTGTGCCGGTTCCTGCTCCTTACAGAGGAGAACGATGTTTCACAACCGGGGACTTTACATTTGTGGAGAAGTCGAAGATGGACAGTCTTGTAATGGGCCCTGAAAGTGCCCTTGTTGCTGTAGACTTTTTGACAAACATGGCACGTAATTGGAGATCCTGTCACACCTCCCTGAAATCCACTTTGCCCTCCCCCACCACAACCAAGGCTCCTCTCTCCACTAAGTGTCAGTTCATCGTCGTCGAGCCTCACCTCATTGTTTCCATCGCAGCTTTCATCACTGTCCTCCATGGGGATGACCTCTTCATCCTCTTCAGGTCCTTCTCCCTCTTCACTACCGACTCCATCCGAATCCCAGGACAGCTGAGCACTGCTGCCAACACAAGGTGGAGCAGCGGCAGAGGTGCTCAGATCCAGGACTGCTCCATCATCAGCAGTTGTGTTCCTTTCTCCTCTCCCCAGTTCCTCCATCTCTGCTTTAGGAGACGACTCGGTGCTTTGTGCAGCAGGCGTCTTGCTCATTGGGAACACTAGACCCATGCGGTTGTGCCCCCTAAAGATGACAGACGTTTGACAGGAGGGGTCCCGGGGTAGATCTCTGTCTCGCTGTTCTAGATCAACAGACTCTCTGTTTCTACAAAAGGATGAAGATAAGTAGAGGGAGCTGGCTGGATTCAGGGAGTCTTTGGTCAGCAGCTTGTGGTGGAGGTTCAAATTTGCACTGTGTCTGCAGATAAAGAAATCCGTAAAAACAGTTAGTTCTCACAGAAGAGAAATTAATTTCTTTTTGTAACTACAAGTTCTTTTCTCCTTTTGTTAGACAAATGAAGGATAAAGATTAAGTTTACCTTGACATGTTTCAACGGCTGGCCTGCAGTCTTCCTTTGAAGGTTTTCTGGGTGTGTACTTTGTCATACACTTGGGATGTTCTTCTTTGAGAACCATGACCAGATAGAAGCAGTGTGGTTGCTCAGAAATACCTGACATGTTGTCCAGTGGGCCATGCCCTTCATGGACAGCTGACTGTGACACATAACAATGGCCAGAAAACCTTCTGAGGAAGCATGCAGGTCAGTGGTCGAGACATCACCAACCAAAACCACATCTTTACTTACTAAAGAACTAAACGTATGTCATTAGTTTTCTTGTGGATTCTCTGTCTTCAGCTATTGTGAAACCAAAAACTGAAGGATCAGGTTAGAAAAAACGAAATGCTTTCTCACGTTTATTCTAGAGCTGGACAGGAAAAGCAAATCCTGGTAGTTAAGCCTTCATATGCAGCTTCTGACCTCACAGCAGTCATTGTGTTGAGAGCTGTTCTATCTATAGTAGAGACAGGCAACAAGGGGCGCATCCCGTTTGTTTTCTGACAAAACTCTGCCCTTGTAACCTCTGCTCTGGTGGACACACATACAGGTGATCAGCAGACTGGCCTTGGAGGACTGGGCCACCTCTACCCTAAAGCAAGTCTGGGATTTGCTGATAACTTAGCTTCTGGTGTTAGTTGTCTTAAGCCACATCTCTCTTAGCATCAACTCTGACTTGGCTCGGTTTAATTATACAAAAACGCAAGATTAGGTGGCATACCTGCAGTAGTTTCAATTTTTAGTACCCCTTTGCCTGCAGTTCTAAGCCTGGGATCTGCCTCATTGCCCCAAACACCTGGAGAAGCCTCTTTCCTATTTAATAGGGGTTAAATTGGTACTTAAGTGTGATGAGAAAAAAAGATGGAGTAGAGAAACGACAGGTGGAGGTGATAAGAGTTAAAACTGCTAATGGGAAAGCGAGATACGTTTTGCATCTTTATTGTGCCATAATCAACTATTGTCAAAAAAGACTTGACGGACTTTCCTGCTCACATAAGTTTTATGACTCAACAGATCTCTGACGTCTTACCTGTCTCTACTTCTGCGTGAGGGGAAGGTAGCATTGCACCCGTCGACTGTGCACTTGTGCATGTCCTTGAGGTGGGCGTTCTGGTAGTGCATCTTCATGCTGAACTGGTCTTTAAAGTTCTTGTTGCAGATTTCACAGTGGTGTGGCAGGGTCAAGTCAGCCGGGGGGTCACGGTGGGTCATACTCGTATCACTGTGGTCACATTTATCGAGCCCCCCACGTTCTATGGACTGGAGACCAACCCTGTTAGTCAACCTGTAATCTTCTTCATCACCTTTGAGGTCAGGGATTTTTTCGGGTCCACACTGAGATTTTGCGTTGTCCTTGCTTGTTCTTTCTTCACCACCATTGGATTCTTGAGAAAGAAAGTTGTCACAGTGATTTTCTATCAGTCTGTTTTCAAAGGTGGGGGATAAGGAGCGGTTTGCTACAGCATGCCTCTCCTCATTATCTTCCTTATCAGTTGTGTCCCTGTCTAAAGTTTGGTCCAGCGTGCATTTTGCCATTTGCTTTTCCTCTCCTGATTGTTCTGTGCTCATGTGTTCCTCTATCGGTCTACGCTTGACCTCGCCCTGTGAAGGGAGCTCATCTTCAGAGCTGCTCTCCTTGTCCATCTGCTCATCTTGTTCTATGGTCTCCTTCTCAATTTTGATTGGCATGCTGGACTTCCGTGACTTCTTCTTTGGTATGGGGTCTGCCAGACAGGCTGGTTTGACTGGTACGGAGGAGGACAACAGAGGGAGTGATGGTAAGGTTCCTGGGGTGTTGGCGAGTTCTGCTGGTGTCACAAGGCTTCGGTAGAAAGGTAAGACCGGTTGTACGGTTTTCAAGTTGGGGAAGAGGATTCCACTCTGGCCCACGCTGGGGAAGGTGCTGCTGTGGAGCTTGGGGCCAGGGTCTGCATTGCTCACCATGTAGCTCGGTGCTGACTTATGGCTTTCTGAGGAGCAGATGGAGAAGGAGCTGCTGTACTCGGGCCTCTTCTCTCCTTGAGAGCTCTCATCAGCGGACAAGCTGCCCCGCAGGTCTTTGTCTCGATTGTTTCGGTTCATAGGCATGTGGAGGCGAGGGTTGGGGTTGGCACTGTGGCGGTTGCGGCTGCGCAGCGAGCTGAAAACCATATTGCAGCCCTCAATGGTGCACTTGTGCTTAATCTTCAGGTGGACAGCATTGTAGTGGATTTTCAGTGTGCCTTTGTCATAAAAGGTTTTCTCACAAGCATTGCAGAACACACGCCCCTTTTTCAGAGAGCCTCCCCCCGACGAGGCCCCACCTCCTCCGCCCCCGTTCCTGTCCAAAGAGCGCAGTTTGACCTCAGGTGACATCTGCATAACATCAGAGCTCATGGATGGCGTGCATGGAGTGGAAGGTCCATCTGAGTAGTTGTCGCTGGCAGAGAAGTCCTCGCTCTCAATCTTTGTGGGCGGGGAGATGCCTTCAGTCAGCGTCTCGCCACTTTGGTCCACGTCAGCAGAGAAGGAGATGGAGTTGGAGCCCAGCCTGCTGTTCTCTGAGGAAAGGGAGAGAGGAAGAGGGGCGTCTCTCCTCAGATCCTGGTCAGCTCTTCTCTGACTCTCCATGGAAATGTCTCGGGTCTGCTGGTAATGCTGTTGCACCATCCCAGCCTGCGCCCCCAGAAACGGCGCCTGCACCGAGCCCAACATCTGAAATGGAAGCATGAAGGCCATGCTGTTGATGAAGTTCTCAAAGTGGTGCATGCTGTTGCTGCCGGTCTTCTCCAGCTTGGACGTGGAGAGGTTAGCGGACGTGCGGGGCGTGTTGCACTCGATGAAAGTGCGGATGTCCGAGTTGGTGCGGGTGCTGGGAACCAGCACGGCCTGGCCCTCTTTGTCCTGCAGAGCCATGAGCTCCACTATGGATTTGGTTTCGCCAAAGCGGAGGAACTGCTGCAGCGTGGCGATTTCCTCCTCGAAGGTCATGATGGCCCAGCGGTCCAGCACCTTCCCCGCCGCATCCTGCAGCACAGTAGGACACATCATGAGAGGAACGTGCTCATAAAGAAAGCTGGAAAGGTGGCGGCATGAGGCGTCCGGCGAGCGTGGATGTGAGCGCGGCCTCATTAGAGCGCCGTGCTTCATCTCTCAGGTCATTTTTCTTCATTTAGATGATGTGCCGGCAGAACGCACACTGCTGTACACAAGTGCACGCAGAAATCAAGCACAGCGGCGCACATGGCTCTTTGAAAGCCAAGCACGGCCTCATGCCATAACCGCCATTAATATTTCATCACAGAGCGTGCTGGCTCCATCGTAACAGAACGGAGCTGAGCTGGAGCGTCTGATGAAGCTCTAATCGCAGGCTTGGCAGCAGCTTCAGTGCAGATCTGCAGCAAAAGACATAATATTTACAAATGTACGCAGCAAAGTCTGGCCACTTGCCTGAGCAACAAGTTTGTGTCGGGGGGGTTGGCGGCTTTGGTGGCTACATCGCACCCCTGCTCCCGCCCCCCCGTCTTCCTCAGAAATTCTCTGTGTTTCTCAGGTGTCCTGCAGGTCCATGTTTAATAAAACAGACGTGCTCATGTTTTAGTCATGCGCTGCCAGTTGAAGGCGCTGCAGCTCATCGTCTGCGATCCACGCCGCAAATGACGCCGCAGATCCTGCTTCCCCGTCTTTTCATCCAAAGGTCTGTGACCTTCAGCTCCAGGCTGCTCAGAGGCAGAACGCTCTTCATCACTCCCTCAAGTCTGAGGAGGACGTCTCCAGTTTGCTCTGAGCTCCTGGAGGTGATGGAAGACCAGAAGGTTTTGGTTTCTAACAACTGAAGCTGAAAATCTGGGCTCAGGTTCAGATCAGCTTATAGTGAACCAAAATCCAGATTGGAAATTTAAAGAAATGTTGGCAATTTGGAACAAAAAATTGTTTTTGAAACTTGAATGAAAAAAAACGATAAAACTAAATTTATTACCAGATGAAAACGAATGTTTCTCAGTAACAGCTGCTCTCCTGTGTTTTCAGCGTTTCTCTTCTTCACTTTCAGTTTTCTGGGTTGATTCTAATTTTACGGGGGGGGGCTTTGAGCCCATTGGCTATCAGGATGTGATTGGCGTCTGGGGACAGATTTTTTTTTGTAATTCCACTTTCAAAAATACCATTTTCTTTCACATTTTAAACACATTTTTTAAGCTGATCCTAATTTGAAAACCAACTTTCCCAACGTGTTTTCAAAATAAAACCAGGACGGACCTGCTGGCAGCATCTCACCGTTTCTTTTTGGAGGGGGGGCATTGCAAGTCAGTGGGAGATCACGGTGAACACGCGTGTAAAAGACAGTTTCAATTCAAACTCTGTTGTTGTTTTAAAGCTTTGAGCCCTGAAGCTTTATCCAGTTTAAAACCAGTTGTTAAACTGGATAAATTCTCTTTAAAAAAAGAGAATTTTCCACTAAAGGTTCCAGTTTTGATTCAGATTCCTCAATCTAAATATTTTTATAAAGCACCAAACTATTTTTCAATGAAAAACTTCTTTTTCTTTATTATTATTATTATTATTAGTCGGTCAGCGGACCAATCACAGACCAACTTCTGCTGATTGCTGAAACGAACTGCTGCTGCCTCACAAGCGCCCCCAAAGGTGTGAGAGTACCCCCCCCTCATGCGTTTTCTCTGCATTTGTTCACCTGATCAATAGTCAATAATAATAATAATTAAAGCTTATAGACGGTCATGATCCTGGGCTGTGAAAATGCTCCAAGCAGCAACTTTTTGTGGAGGAATGTGAATTTAGGCGGGGGGGGTTCTGCCTAACTGGGCTAGAATTTATACAGAAACCATAACAATGTTCATGACTGGACAGAAATAGATTCTCTGTTGTTTGGTCTTTATTTGGTCATGCCACCTCCCCTGAGTGACGGAGTGTTTCTCTAAATCTGAGGTGAGACGGCGACTTTAGATTTCGTCGTCTTTGCATCAGAATGCAAATGTTTTCTTTAGTTTCCACCATGTTTCCTGTGGTTTTCTGCAGAGCTGCTCACCTGCAGCACGTATCCCCGGATGTAGTCCTGCAGGCTCCAGTCCAGGGCGTTCAGGATCTGGATCACCTCCTCCTGCTTCAGCACGGAGAACAGGCGGTCCAGCAGGATCTTCAGGCGGATGGGGATGGCCTGCGTGCCGTACAGCATCAGGCTGCAGATGTCGAACACCACGTTGGAGTGCACGATCTCCACCTGGCTGCTCTGGTACAGGTGGTGCACCTTCAGTTTGCTCAGAGCTGTAAGTTGGATTTCAGAGGGTTAAATTGAGCTCAAATGTGTCCTGAAGTAGATGAAAGTAAAACCAATACGTTTGGAAAAACGTAAACACTGAATGGGATGAGATTTGGAGTCGAAAACTGAGATAAAACACCCTAAAACTCAAATAATGAATGGAAAATAAAATTGAGAAGAATTCCTGCAATAAATCTGAAAATAATGAATTACGGTTATGGGTGAAAAGTTTTGCATTCATCCGTCTCCATCGTTAAGAATGTGTTTGAACATCCTGACTGTTTGGAACAAAGTGGGGCAGACCTTCTTGTTCTGTAGCTTCTATTTCATTTTTAAAAACCACATCAGAAGTTTTAGCTTTTACTCCACATTCAGATTTTCTCTGCTCCGTCTCCTGTCTGTCATGCATGTGTAAATGTAGCTTGAATGTTTTGGTAATTCTTGGTTTGATGTCAGAGTTCGCCTGGAGCCCTTACCATGAGCCACCCAGCCATGCTTGCAGTTCTCACACTGCCTCCTTTTCAGCTTCCCAGGTTTGAAGCCGTCGCAGTTGCAGCTCCCCAACGTGCAGCAGATCACCTGTGAGTTCAGAAAAGAGAAACCATGGCTATCAGTCGTGGAGATAAACTTGGATTTGAACAGATTCATTGGAAAGAATAAGGCCAGCTTGTGTCTGGATTATAAATCACAACAATCCGATCAATAACATTTAACAAATATGTAGAGTGATGGTTATTCATAAACTCATCCGGAAAACTGTCCAGTCTGAGGTTTTCAAGATCCCGGACAAGCCCCCACCATCTGTTTGCTTCTCCCTTATTCAGTTTTCTCTGATCTGATGACCCCCCCCCCCCAGGCACAACATCCCTGCTTGATGCTACAAGACACACCGGATCCACTGTGATTAGAAACAAACGAACGATTTGACGAACAAAGACGTAAGAACGCGACAGAAGACGCTTCGTCTCGTCTGTTCTGGTGAAAGTGCCTGTTGAAGATCGGCTCCCATCTGAGAGTAAGTTTTGGATTTGGGGTCAGGTCTGGTTTCAGTCTTGTGTTTGCAAAAGAGTTTTTGTAGACTAATTTGTAGATGCAAACATGAAAAACTCAGCACATCAAATGTTGTGAAGACACATCTGCAGAAATGAACAAATAACGATTTAAAAACAGATTTTTTTAAACCTTTTTTAAATCATTTTTGTCTTTAATGCTCATTCGTTTTTCTGCTTCTTTATCATTTTTGGGGTTTAGGTCCTTCCTAAATGGAGTTTTTTTAGGAAAGAACTCCACAGAAACTGGAAGCAACATTTAGTTGCATCAGTTTGGTTTGTGTTGGCTAAAGCGAGAATTTCAGAAACGAACCAGCAGAGTTGGGAGGAATCAGAGAGGACTCCTGCGCGGTGCCTTGAGGAAGAGGCCGGAGCATCATCAGATTCTGATCAAAGCTGCTGTTGTTGGTGGTTCTGGCTGAAACCTTGGGGTGGCTGCGCAGCGCCTCCCCCTGCATCTATAATGCATGATGAGTGGGGCTTTAGCAGACATGAGCAGCATGCTTAGCCGGAGCTCCGCTGCTCTCTGCAGACGAAGAGGAGGAGGAAGGTGCAGCTGGACGGGCCGGCCTCCTCCTCCTCCTCCTCGATTAGTCCCCCTGGCTTCAGGCGGCGCTGGTCCTTGTAATCTGGGATCAGGCTGTTTGGCCTCGCGGCGACTCCTCGTCATTAAAGCGAATAAAGTGAGCAGAGATGAAGGTGGCGGCAGCTTTCTGGCCCGGGATGGCAGCGCTAACCCTCGGTCCTGTGACAGGAGAGGAGCATCGCTCAAAGACATAATCCCATCAGCGCAGACCCAACACGGCCCAATTAGTCTAATCCACCCCCCCACGGCTCCGCTGAATACACATCTCAGTCCTGCTCCGGTCCAAGCAGTTTATCTTCATCAGAGATGGGTTCCACGCGGAAGCAGCTCCGAGCCGCATCTCTGCCTTGTTGTCACAACAAAGCTGCGGCTTCTGGCACTCACGCCCAGAACCGCGACCCGACCGGCGGCACAGATGATGAAAGTCTGTCTGCAGGAGCCACAGATCTGCATCAAGCCCCAGCATGCACCTGGAACCCGGCGCTCAGTCCACTTAAAGAGGATCTGAAGCAGGAGAATGTGTGACCACGCCCACAAGTTGTTCCCGCCAAACTCCTCACTGACAGAAAAATGTTGGAAAAGTAAAATGATCTCAGGAAGGAATGTCAGCTTTCACAAAAGCTAACCTCCTCACCTGAGAGTTTCACCTGTCAGTCATGGGCCTCACAGTAATCGACACGTGGACGTGTTCAGGGCGGAGCCAGGACGTTTCTCCCAATCAGAGAAGCTGTGAGGGAATGAAAGGGTTCAACTCCCAGAGCAACGCTGTGGCAGACCACTCAGGCGCCAAAGATGTTCCCTCCACGCTGAAAGACTCTCATCAGTCTGTCACAGAGACTCAGATCAGACGTGACATCACAGTGACATCACAGTGACATCACACAGTGCTTTGGCTGAAGCCACGCCTCTTTGGAGTGTCGGAAACGTTGATTTTCTGGCTGAATATTTTCCTTCTTGGTGTGTTTTTGTAATCTTCACGTGAACTGTCAGGATGTGCGCTCGCCGCTGAACGGCATCATGGGAGATGGATGCTTGTGGGCGCTCTGAACACGTGTCCGTCGTGGACAGTTTTCTCAGCGTTTCTGGTTCTCCTGGGTTCGGTTTGGCTCTGGCTGAAGATGGCGCTCTTCGCTCAGATTCGTCTCTTTACCTCTTTCTCCTGAATTCAGAAACATGAGTGGAAACGTTCACGGATGGAATCAAATCGCGCTTCGCTAAAAGGTTCTTGACGTTTCCATCAGGAACAAATGTTGGGAAAGGGTCTTTTGCAAAACATTTTGTTGATCAGTTTCCTAAATGTTGGTAAGAATTGAACTTTCAAATCCAGATGTTCAGGTTCGAGCCGTAAAACAATCCCCCAAAATGTTCAGTCAGTCAGAGACCGTCTCTGCTTTCATCCAGCAGAAAATGCCAGAGTTGATCAGGAAGTCTCTAACCGCTAACGTCTCACACAGACAGACGCTCAACCACAGCTGAAGGCTTCTGACCTGGACTGGGATGGCAGTAAAAAAAAGATCAAATGTCATGAAAAAAACATGTCTGACGTTCCTACAGTAACACATGATTGAAGGTCCAAAACAGGTTCATGTTTTTTCCAGTTTAGGGGAGAATCAGACGTCATTTGTGGGCTGAGATCCGAGGAACGTCTTTAAAAATTAATTCATTCTAAAATAAAGTCTGAACCTTTTCAAATAAAAATAATCACCTTATTTTAATTATTTTAGTTCTGACAGAGTTCAGTCAAAAAACAACAGATAAACATATTTATGAATATTAATGTTTTAAGGCTAAAAGCACATGTGAACATCTTTGCTACATTTTTTAATCATTTCTTTACATTTTATATCCCATAAAAGAAGTTCAGGAAAATGTGTTCTTTTATTAAATCAAATAAAAAATATTAATTTGACACAAAGGGATTTCTTTCCAAATCCAGAAATTTAGGAATTTGTTTTTGCTAAATAAAAATATTTGGAATTATTTAAAATTAATATAAATATTTGACAATAAAAATATGAATAAATGTTTTATATCTGACAGAAATGGAGATGAAAACACCTGGAATTGGTGTGAAATGAAAAGACGGAACATCTTTAGGCGTCCGTGCACGTGTGCACGTGCACAGAGCTGCAGAAAATCTGCTCAGACGTTGTTTGAAAATAATTTAAATAAAAAAATGAGAAAAGGCTCGGAGAGAAAAAGGTTCTGCAGTGGAGACGGATCCACCAGAGAGCCGGACGGAGCCGGACGGAGCCGGGGGCCTGCGGGGGGCGAGCACACGCCTGTGTGTGTGTAGGGGTGAAGGCGGGGGGCCAACGGGGCCACAGCACAGCTGAAAGAGGGGGGCTGCCTCCCCCGTCTCATAAAGGAGACGTTATGAAGTTCAGGTCCAAACTGCTCTTCATGTGACGAAGACGAGGAAGGAGGAAGAAAAGAAGTCCTCCTGCATGGTGTCATGGAGGAGCTTTCTCCCCCAGAAAGAAAATGATCTGAAAGAATTTTCCTTCTGGACCTTCAGACTGAAAGTCAGCCTCCTGCAGGAGCAGAACCACCTGGAGTCCAAACGGACCCGTGGTGGTTCTGCTGTCCTGGACCTGAACCAGCCGGTCCAGAAGACCGTGACCTTCAGACATGATCTACTGTAAAACTCCAACTCTCTCCCTCCAGGAGTTTGCAAACACACCTTTTAGGAGCAGCTCGGCGGCCAAGCAGTAGAGCGTTCACCCTGAATCTGGTGGGTTTGATTCCACAGTCAAGGACCGAAAACTCTGAATCCGGTGAAACCCCCAAATGTCGGCACAGGCGTCTCCTCCGTGGGCGTTTACCAGAAGCAGCCGCTCCATGTTCAAGCGGCACCTGAGCTTCAGCTGCTGCAGGAGGACGGACCGAGAGCCGCCTCGCCGTCACGTCTGTCTGAGCGTTTCCTGAAGAGGCCACAGAACTCTGCATGAAGACGCAGTCCTGCTGCAGTCAGCTCCGGTTCTCATGAGGGGCACGGACGGATCCGTTTGGGAGGGAAACATTTTTGGAGGCATTCTTTAGCAGAAAGTTCCTTCCCAGAAACGCCAGGCAGACACTGCAATAACACAACCAACACACAACAGCAGAACGCTGCCAGGATGGTCGCATTAACACGGGAGCCGCTCTTTAATTACCGGTACATTCCAACAGGCTGAGACCGACCGACCGACCGACCGGGAAGGAACCACAGCATGTCGCTTTTAATCGACTCTAAACTTGTCAATAATGACAAAAAATCAAGTGTTTTTATGTTGTGTAATAAAGCCAAAATTATTGAATAATTCCAATAATTTCACATGAAACTGCAGTAAAACAGAAGCAGAAAAGTCTAAACTCAGGGAAAAATTCCAAAGGAAATCTTCCACTTTGTTCAGGTTTGTTCAAATCTGCTTCAAAAATGGGAAAAAACAGAAATATTTCAGGAAGTTGGGATCATTTTTGAACACTTTCAGAAACCAGACTTCCAGCTTTTACAGCAAACTGAAGCTTTTTTTTTTTAGAAGGAAGCTTTTTCTTTTCCTGCAGGACTTTTCAGAGAAAAGCTGAACAGAAGCGTCTCCTGAAGTCTTACCTCAGCCATGGTCATCTACTCGGACGTTTGCAGTGATGCTGTGGAGTTGGCCATTCTCTGCAGGTCCCACAAAGCAACTCTGTCCAACTCCCCCCGTCCGCTAAAGAGCCATGAGTCGGGCAGAGCGGCGTGAGGCTCGGCTTTTGTCTGCTGCTGCTGCTGCTGCTGCTGCGATGCTCCTCCACTGCGAGGCACAGACTGAAACTGGGCACCGGGGATCGGAATGAGATCCTCCCACTCGGCTTTCTCACCTCAGGAGTCGCCTCCCAAACACACACGCATGCACGCACACGTGCACGCCCCCGGAGTCACAGGGCAGTCCCCTCACAGCTGGCTGGAAGAGGGCATGACACTCATCTTTCACAGAGATTTGATCAAAAGGAATCACAAAGGCTGCAGGCTCTCCTGATGCACTCAGGGGAGACTCTCCCTTTTCTCCCCCCGCCTGAGTAAATCAGCGCTGGGCCTCTCCGTGCACGGCCCAGCGTGTGCGCCTGGATTCACCTTAACACGGCGCCGCGAACAGCCTCCATAACAAGTCATGCCTTGTGCCGTCAGGAATGTGTGAGTGTCTCAGGAAGAGGGGGACTTCACACGTTCAAGAACTCCATTTGGGGGGGTGCTGCAGGAACCAGGTCCACAAGTCCAAAACCTCCATCTGAAGGGGTGCTGCAGGAACCAGGTCCACAAGTCCAAAACCTCCATCTGGGGGGGTTCTGCAGGAACCAGGTCCACAAGTCCAAAACCTCCATCTGAGGGGGTTCTGCAGGAACCAGGATACCCTCCAGAGGAAGGTCTCCTGTTTGTCTCAGGTGAAGTAAAAAAAAACGGCAACAAAGAGAATATAAAGTGGATCAAACTGACAAAGAAGTTGAAGTTAACCGACACAGACCACCAAACGCCCAAAAGGGTTTTAGAGACGGAGCTGAATCTGGTTTCAGAGCGTTCTCACTGGCTCTTAATTCTGATCAGCCAAACGGGGAAAGATGTTTTCTGGGACGTCGTTTCTGCAGGAGTTCATCAGAAATTCACTTCTGAGTTGTGGGCGGGACTGCTGCCGCGGAGCAACTCCGCCCCCCCTTCACTACACACTGTGGCCCCGCCCAGCGTATTTTCTACGTCACAAATATGATCTTTTTCAAGTTACATTTTCTATTTCTACTGCTTCTGATTCAGGATCTGAGTGAAGAAATACTCCAACGTGTCGTTTTAGTCTTCATTTTCTTTATATTTGTCCACCGTCATCAGAAAAATGCTACAAGAAGGCGCTAAAAAGCCCATTTTCATGGGAGCAGGTCTGGAGAGAGAAAAGGTCAGAAAGGTCATTCGTGTTCGTGACGGGTGTAGATCAGGGCGCCTGAGAGGACCGGTGTCCTGCTGGACGACGCTCCTGGTGGAAGACGTTCGTCCCATAGTGGCGTTGGAACCGAAGACCTTTCCCGCCTGGAGGGAGGCGGATCAGGGAAATGAAAGTGACTTTTCCAGGTGAAGAGGATCCTGGCGTGCCATTAAGGGCGTAATGACAGGGCGCCGCTGCGGTGTTTTACTGAGCCAAGTGGGGGGGGGGGGTTGCACGCTCAGCCGCTGGAGCCCCGTCCCCCCCTCCCTGCAGGAGGATTGCTGACGGACGTGCAGGGCGGCGGCGTGACCTGCTCTGCGGCACATGGAGTTTATTTGCCATGGTTTCAGCTGCAGCCCCCTCCCGGGGGCACGCATACGTCTGCGGCGCTCCATCCCGGGGAGCAGCGATCTGACAAGCGGCGCAGACCTAATCCAGGCCAGGTCTGAGGCTGCGTTTGGAATGCGCCCCCCAGGTGTGGAATAAATACAAGGCCAGTAAGCAGATCTGCTGCCTGAAGGACCGCAGGGGAGCGCCGGGCTCACTGAGCCTCCATACGTGCACGGCCTGATGGGATATCTTCTATCCAAATATGTTAGTCCCAACGTTTGGGCTGTTGGCGCAGCTTTGATGTGCCTGCAGACGCATGCAGGCTAATGCGGGACGTGGAGAGCCGCATGTTTATCTGTTAGCAGAGCTGCCTGGCACATTTCTGATTGTCAAGTCAGGGGGTGTTACTCGCCTGCAGGTTGAGAAAGGTTTATGATTGGGGGTGGAGTAGTGGTGAGTAACTCCCTTTGCTCCCCACGGCGCCTCTGAGCAAGGCACTGGGTAGAAAATGAGATTATTTAAGACAAACGTCGGGCGCTGCAGAGGCGCTCGGCCAGAGGAAGTTTCCTCGGCTCAGAAATAAAAGTTTAGAACTTTTCATTTAAAAACCTTCCCATGGTGGAACCCCCCACCCCCCGCTCCTCAGCCTGGGAGCCGAGGGAGGCAGACCGAACGTACCTGTTCAAACCTGCTGTGTAATTTGGGGATTAGCAGAAGCTTATGTGGCTAAAATCATCAGAGCTCTGCTCCTGACAAGAAAAGGGAGAAAAAGGAGAGGACCTCACTGCAGATCAGCTGCAAGCGTCGCTGTTTTTATTCAACACATGATGCTGAGAAACAATTCAGACGATTAAAACAAAATCATGACAGGTTTGAAAGAAAGAAGCTGAAAAATACGGAGGCAGACCGATGGATGGCGGTCACGATAACCCCGATATAAAGAGAAATGACAGGTCAAAGTTAGACTAAGAAATCTGCTTTTATAAAAATACACTTTATTGCTTTTTACAATATTTAAACTATTACAGTGTTGTATTTTCTAATAGTCTTTAAACCACGGTCCGGGTGAATACTCGATTCTGATTGGCTGCTGGGTGTGCGTTAAAAAGTGATATACCACAGTGATAACCGCACGGTGAAAAAAGAAGTTCCGGTCAGCTAGCTTAAATGTTTTGTATCACTCCGCCGCTTCTTTAAAACAACCTTTAGCTTCATCATTTGGACAAAAACAAGTAGTAAAAGGAGAACTTTCTCTGTGAACTGATGCTTTATTCAACCCATCGGAAAGATCAGCAAATATATATATATATATATTTTTTTTTGCTTTATATCGCAGAATCTTTACTGCACTGGTGGTGCGGTGCGATGCGTAACAAATAGTCCACTTTTTGTGAGGAAATCGGACTATTTGGAAAAAAACAAGAATTAAGGACTGAAAACTGGTTATTATTTATTTGTAAGTAACCGTGGTATGAGCGGGTTAACGGCCTTTGAAGTGTGCATTATCACTTTTTAACGCTTCACGTCAGACGGTTCAGGCTTCCACGGCGTGCGTTAGAAAGTGATAACGCTCACTTCGTCAGCCGTTAACCCGCTCATGTAACAATTATGATTTATTTTACCCTGACAGCAGCACATTCCAGTTCCTTTCAAAATAAAACGTGTCTTCCTAAAGCAGTAAATTTAGTTGCACTTATTATAAAGCAACGTCACAAAACTACCATCCTGTTCTTTCCAAAGATGAACTGATCTCACTGCCTCAGAGCCGTAGAGCAACTATGATGAAGACTTGAAGATTTCTGATGGTTTGTCGCCTCTGTGAGTTCAAATCCAGGCTCTAAAAGTGGAACCCCGTGCCCCCCTGCTTGACGTTCAGCAGTAAGGGGTGGGGGGTTAGACCACCAAGCGGTCCCTGAGCTTCTGCAGGGGAGGGGTTGAATGGGACTTGAACTTCCTTCTGCGCAGCGCTCCACCTGAGGAAGGTGAGGAAAACGATGAAGAACGCCCTCCTAGAGCAGCAGCTAATTGTCTGTGATGTTTAACTGTGTAAACACGCTGAAGAGACAGAAATGCTGCTCCTTTCTAAACGGATTCCCTTTTTTCTTCACCAGGTGATGAAATCAGCAGCAGTGAGGAAGACTCTGATGAGACGCATCAGGAACATCACAACCCAGCGGTGCTGAAGCAGCAGCAGGACAACCGGCAGCGTGAGAGGAAGAACCGCCGAGGGCCGCAGCCGTTCTGCACAGGAAGTGAGGGACCAGAGCTGGCTAGAGAGCATTTTCACAATAAAAGCCTGACATGTGGGGAGAGCAACATTCATCTGCAACTGCTTTACTGCATTTCCCAATTCAACAATGGTAGCTTCCACTGTCGTGAGAGGGACCGCAGACACACCTGTGCTCCCCTTCAGGTGCAGCCGCTCCTCTTCAACACAACCCAGAAACCTGCAGAACCCACATGGGTCAACCCCCCCTCTTAAGGTGACTAACGCTGATGGTGTCCAGGAAGCAGGGGGGGTTCCGTGTCTGGCTTACGTTGTTTCAGGCCGTCCAGCCCTCTTCTGGTCCCACCAGCAGGGTTTCCGGATCTTCATTTCCCACAGCAACAACACCGTCCACGGCACCAAACCCATGATCAGGAGTTGGTGTTCTAGTGTGACACACGTGGAACATGAAAGTGATGGCAGTGAGAGGTCACGAAAGCTGGACTGAGCCACGGAGAAGAGCTGCTGGAGGAGCAGAGGAGGAACTGAGCCGCTCAGGTTAGAGGTGCTCTCACAGTCCAACACCACCAGCCTCATGTTTATTCCTGAAAATGTAGAGCAGCATCACGCTGGCAGGAAGAAAAGGAAGAGGAGAGCAGTATCAGCATGCAGCGTGAGGGAGGTCAGCACTGCTCGTGTGTGGGAGGCGCCGGCTTTCATACAGATTGGTTTTTATAGAAAACAGCCGTGGTGAGAGCTGAGCTGGCCACTGAGTGCACTTCAGATGTTCACAGCCGTATTAGTGCTTACTATTAATATATTCTTCTCTCAGTTAGAGAGTAAACTGGAGAGCACATTAAAGTAAAAACCAGTGGATGAGCGTGATGGGGATGGAAGCACGCATGTCAGATGTCACATGCTAATCTGCTGCATGTTCCTGCTCCTTTCAGGTGTCACCTTTCAGATCCAAAGCGTCCTGCTCTCGAGCGCTCGCCTCGCCGTGCGCTGCTGTTCCAGACACTCCTGACCTTTTACCCACTCAGCCTGGGAGCAGAGAAAGCAGCCTTTCCTCCACGACTGACGGCCTCGGCAACATCAGTGGAGGATTGACGGCTACGGGGGAAAATCACTCATGATGAGGGCAGGCAGACACCACGCTCGGGATTGTGGGTATTCACAGAAAAATAATTATACTGTAACAGAAACTCATTGGAGAAAAGCTAATAGATAAAACACTGTCCACCACAGTCTGTGTGTGTGTGTGTGTGTGTGTGAACGTATATGTGTGTGTGAATGTGTTCGTGTGTGTGTGTGTGAATGTCTTTGTGTGTGTGTGAATGTGTATGTGTGTATGAATGTGTACGTGTTTGTGTGTGTCTGAATGTGTGTGTGAATGTGTTCAGGTGTGTGTGTATGTGTGTGTGTGAATGTGTTCATGTGTGTGTGTGTGTGTGTGAATGTGTTCAGGTGTGTGTGTATGTGTGTGTGTGTGTGTGTGTGAATGTGTTCATGTGTGAATGTGTTCATGTGTGTGTGTGAATGTGTTCATGTGTGTGTGTGTATGTGAATGTGTTCAGGTGTGTGTATGTATGTGTGTGTGTGTGTGTGAATGTGTTCATGTGTGTGTGTGTGTGTGTGTGTGAATGTGTTCAGGTGTGTGTGTGTATGTGTGTGTGTGTGTGTGAATGTGTTCATGTGTGAATGTGTTCATGTGTGTGTGTGAATGTGTTCATGTGTGTGTGTGTATGTGAATGTATTCAGGTAGGTGTATGTATGTGTGTGTGTGTGTGAATGTGTTCATGTGTGTGTTTGTGTATGTGTGTGTGTGAATGTGTTCATGTGTGTGTGTGAATGTCTTTGTGTGTGTGTGTGTGTGTGTGAATGTGTTCATGTGTGTGTTTGTGTATGTGTGTGTGTGTGTGTGTGAATGTGTTTAGGTGTGAATGTGTTCAGGTGTGTGTGTGAATGTCTTTGTGTGTGTGTGTGTGAATGTGTTCATGTGTGTGTTTGTGTATGTGTGTGTCTGTGTGAATGTGTTCAGGTGTGAATGTGTTCAGGTGTGAATGTGTTCAGATGTGTGTATGTGTGTGTGTGTGTGTGAATGTGTTCAGGTGTGAATGTGTTCAGGTGTGTGTTTGTGTATGTGTGTGTGTGTGTGTGAATGTGTTCATGTGTGTGTGTGTATGTGAATGTGTTCAGGTGTGAATGTGTTCAGGTGTGTGTTTGTGTGTGAATGTGTGTGTGTGAATGTGTTCAGGTGTGTGTGTGAATGTGTTCAGGTGTGAATGTGTTCATGTGTGTGTGTGAATGTGTTCAGGTGTGAATGTGTTCAGATGTGTGTGTGTGTGAATGTGTTCAGGTGTGTCAGTGGGTCTGACTTTGATTAAATTCTTGTATATTTATTTTTTTCTGCAGACTCTGAACTCGTTCTTTCTCTCTTGTCTCATTTCCTGGTTGATCTCTTAAAATCCCCTTAAATCTGCTCCTAACGTTCCTTTGGTGGTTTTGCAGTAAAACAGTTTCAGTTTCATGAAGGTTTCAGATCATTTTTGCGTGTGGATTTCTGTCCATCAAAGGTTTCATGTGTTTAGTGCAGGTCGTCAAAGCTTCCTTCAAATCTTCCCTCCTTTTCTGCCCGGCAACAGAATCCTTCACAGCCATCACTGGACTGTTTTCTGGACAGATTCTTCCAACATTTCACGTTTCTGCTGTTGGAATCCAATAAATCTTGTTTTTGTTTTTGTTTGGTTTGAGCGTTCAGCCCCCCCACCCCGATGGCCGCCACCCTTCAGCGGCAGAAGCAGAGCTGCTCTCTTTCTTCTCTCCTCCATCCACCCGCCCCACCAGGCCCTCCCCGGAGTCTGGTATTGATCAGACATGTCCACATTAGAGGGAGGGGAGATGCTTTTATGATAATCCACCCCCCCCAGCCGCCACTCATAATGGCTGCATTAGACGCTCATCCCCTCCGCACCCGACACCTGGCCCTCAGTCTCTTCAGCATCACTGTTTGCATTACAGCACTGCCTAATGGGTCTGGGGAGGGGGTGGGGGTGGGGCAGGAAACTTTCCAAGAGTTTCCAGTAGATGAGGACCCAGTATGGAGCCACTGGAAAGGTCCGGTGAGATGGTGATAGATGGCAGCCCCGCTGAAGGGGGGGGTTGGAGGTGGGGGTCCATTACGGATCGTCTGGCCACTCAGCTGATGGCTAACCAACTCTGGGAAGTGCAGCTCTGTGCGAGTGAGTTCTGCCCAACCCGGTCCTGGATCAATGCGGACCCCCCCCCACTGTTTTCCAGTCAGGACAGCGGACGTTTTCTAAAGCGACTCCAAGAATGTGGAGTTCTGCAGAACTGAAAGAAAAGCTGAAGGAGGAGGAGAGCCACCTGGACACCATCAGTCTCACTGAAGGTAAACATCTCCGACATTCCTCCTGACGCGCGGCTCCACGGGTCAAGGGTCACAATGACAAACGAGTGACCCGGGAGCCCTGAGAGGCCAAGAGAGGAGCCTCTGGAATCTCTCAGCGGGACACAGACACACATTCAGCCACTCGGGAGCCACCGGGCTGGAAAACGGACCTCTGGGTTTTCAGGGCCGCTCTGCAGGGCCCGACCCGGGGCTCCACCGGGCTGAAGGTCTGCTCAGGTTCTACCAGCAGACTCGGAGAAGGAAGGAAAAGAAAACATCCTGAAAAACATCAAAATTCACTGAGACGTCCAGAAAAAACAAGAACCAAACCCCTCAGGTGTTCATTTAATGATCTAAACTGGGAAGCAGGGAGAAGTTCAAGGAACGTGACAGAAACTCCATCCTATGAAAATCCTCTAAGTTAGTGAAGACAGAAACAGAACCAGCGCTGAATCATCCAACATTTACTGCAGACCTACGTCTCTTCTGTCTGCTTAAACTGTTTTTGTTGTTGACGTTCATTTTTCATTAAGCTTCTAGAAACATGTCATTATAGAAAAACAGAAGGGGGGGGTTATCCATATGTGGGGGGGGGGGGGGGTTTACCTGTGTGTGGGGGTTGACCAGGCTCACCCACACTTGTACGGCTGATGCTGTCACACGGCGCCCTGACACCGCGCTGTAGGTGTGCACCTGATGAGTGCCTGCAGGACGCCGTGTGACGTCCAGACAAACTACACTCTGATTGGCTGATTGTCTCGTTTGCAGCATGAATGTAGAAAACACGAACATTTTCTTCAGATTCCTGCAGGTCACCTGGTTGCCCCGTACATCACCTGCAGACGGCCCGGGTCCACCTGTGAGGACGGCTGGACTGAGGCTTCAACTATATTAGGTAGGATGATTGTCATCAAAAATACTCTTCAGAGTACTACACCCAGCATACTTGTACTCAGTTACTTGGACTGCATTTACTTCTGATCGTCACACTGAAGGAATTTACTGCTTCCAGAATGACCAGACTCACTTTTTAATTTGGCAAAAACCCTTTAAAGCAACAATACTGAACAAGTAAAGTTGCTGTTTTGTGGTGAACTTGTGACCTTCCAGTCAGAGGTCGACCGGTCTACCACTGCACCACAGCCTCTGGGGTTATGTTGTTTTGGAGTCATCTGGAGTTTTCCGGATAAACTGTCCTCTGAGGAGCAAAGGAAGTTCTGAAGAGACCAGAACTGAGACCCAGCAGGTGAGTGACGGATCCACAGAACCGTCCGTTATCCTCCACTGAACATCTCTGGGAAACGGTTCCTCCGGTGTTTGATAGCAGGGTGGAGGACGCTGACCCACAGGGGCAGAAGTCAGGGCAACAACAGATCATTGAACCCTCTTTGCTCCAGCGAGGCGTCTGCTTCAAAGAACTGGTCTTGCTTCGTTCTCACGGTTTCTGTGGCGCGGCGGCGGTTCAGTGGAGGTTGGCGGCTGAACGTTCAGGCTAACAGGAGCGTGTTCACCGCGGTCTTCCTGTGAGGAATCGAACCGTGAACGCAGAAAGTCCTCAGAGGAAATGAAAGGGGCTGCTGCAAAGGCCTTTGAGCTCCTGAATGTTGTGAGTCTTGTCATAGTTGGGGGGTGAATTCCCCCCGCAGACCTGGGTTTGCTGTTTCACTTTTGTTTTCCTTCTTCTATTGATCTTGAACCCTCCAGTCACGGAGGTCTGCGGGGATTTCCAGCGGTGAAAGGTGCGCGGTGAGGTGGGGGCTGGGGAGCTTTCCAACAGCTTGATCTGGAGGCCACTGCTGCTGTGACACACAATGACCCCCCCTGGGCTTCTGGCAGGACGAGGACTCTGAAAGGGGGGAAACCAGGGGCTGGAAATGAGAAGGGGGGGGCGTGCGTGCCTGGACGGTGTTTAGCTGTGATTAGGTGGAGCGGCACCGGCCCGCCGCTCGGGGCGCAGCGGTGACTTCCTGTTGCCATCCTCATGACCTCACACCGAAACACGCCAATTAACCACCGCTGGACTTTCCACTTTTCCCCAAACAACCCCCCCCCCCCACCTCCTTTCACTACAAATGAAAATACTTTTTTCTGTAGAGAACAAACCAACACAGGATCAAAACACACACAAGAGGTGAGAAATGCCCCCCCCCTCCCTCCAGGACCAGAGCCGTCCTGAAACCTGCTGACAGGAGAACTTTTCCCTGGACCGGGTCCTTCAGGAGGACCTCGGTCCCTGGACCGGGTCCTTCAGGAGGACCTCGGTCCTTTTCCCTGGACCGGGTCCTTCAGGAGGACCTCGGTCCTTTTCCCTGGACCGGGTCCTTCAGGAGGACCTCGGTCCTTTTCCCTGGACCGGGTCCTTCAGGAGGACCTCGGTCCCTGGACCGGGTCCTTCAGGAGGACCTCGGTCCCTGGACCGGCTCCTTCAGGAGGACCTCGGTCCTTTTCTCTGGACCGGCTCCTTCAGGAGGACTTAAGTCAACAGCCGAAGCGGGATTTTTCTCTTGGAGGATTCTGGTGGTCCAGAACCAAAGATGGACCAGCAAACCACCAGCACAGGAGATGGAAGTTCTGGTTCCTCTGAAGCAGAGTCCAGGACTAGTTTGACCTGCTAGTCCTAACCCTGGTCCTCTGGGACTCAGTCCTGCATGTTCTCCCTGTCTCTCTGCTCTGACCCAGATCCCCCTGGGCTCTGCAGAAGCCTGATGATGGCCCCCACCACCAGCAGAACAGAGGCCCGGTGCCGGCAAACACACTGCAACAGCCGTGTGTTTGTGCGGGTTTTGGCTGCGTGGCCTCATGCACATGTATGTGCTCGCTGGAAACCTGTTTTGAGACTTCTGCCCATGAAGTCCTGGAAAACATCAGTGAACTGATGTGTGAAATAATAATCCCTTCTGTGAGTTTAGACAAAAACATACAAACCAAAAGTCTCTGAACGGGACGATGAACGGAGCAGAAACAGAGGAACCAAAGAAAGCTCAAGATCTAAGAAGCAGGACGGAGAAACCAGCAGAGTTCAGATCCTCGTGGTCTTCAGTGGATCATCAGCATAGATGGAGATGACCTTTTTTCTTCACACTTAGCTTTAGAAGCTAAAACGGACAAACAGCTTGTAAACATTTACTGGTGAGACGGGGATTTGGGGTCTTTGGTGTCAGAAGACGGCAGTGCGAGTCGGTTCGTGATCAGTCTTGTGGGTGGGGGCTGCTCAACCCTCTGAAGTCGCAGATGGATCACCTCGGGGCCCGCGTTGTGGCCAGGCTGTGTTGGGACTTGTAACAGCTTAGTCTTGACACTGAGCCCAGCAGCACCTGAGGGCTCCATGCAGAGGTGTCCTGTCTGAAAACGGCGGGAACGGGGTCAGAACCGCCACGCTTCTCCAAAACATCCAGATCCTAACCACTTAAAACAACGTTGTCCATTCATGACCCGCGTGGATTTATCCACTGGGATTTCTTCCGGTTCATGACGTCCCTGATTGAAAGTATGTGTGTGTTTGTGGGGGGGGGGGGGTTGGATCTGTGAGGAGGACTTTCTGCTGAGTGGGAGGATTCTGCCGTCTTCAGAGGAACCAGCAGCAACCTGCAGATGAAGCTCCACCTTCAGACGCTGAAGAGGACCGGATGAAGACGTCCAAAAGGTGGGGACTAAAGCAGAAATGGATGCTAGTTCTCTGCTGCTGATCCTCATGTGGATCCAGTTCTACAGTCGTGCTAACACGAGGATGGATGGATCCACGTCAGTCGTTTTACTGAAAGCTGGAGATAAAAGCGGAAAAGCAGAACGGAGCAGAGGCGTCGACTGTAGCCTCACCGTTAGCATCAAGCTAACCGCTGTAGCGCCTGTGAAATGCTAACGAGGAAAGTAGGAAGTGAAAGGAAAGTTTTGACTTTTCTGTGTTTTTTCTCCTTAAAATTGTCCTTTTGACCAAACTCTGAAGTTGGTCCCTCCGGACAGCTGGAATTCTGTTCCCACAGAAATCGGACTTCTGTTTGCGTTGGTTCTTCATCCTGGTTCTTTTGGAGAACGCATGAATGTGATGCCAGAAGGTTTCACTTCCTGTTTGTGTCACTTCCTGTTTTTCGTAAACATGGTGCTAAGATCCGTGTTGTATTGGTCTGGTTTATGACTTCTGCATCTTGTGTACATGTCCACCGTTGTGAACTGCAGGGCAGATGCATGCTGGGAAATGTCATCTTTTTGTGTAGAAATGTGCTCGTGTTCAAACACTCATGTTTGAACAAACTGGATTAAAGACGCTGAATTGTCCCCCAATCTGATGGTCTCTGGGAAAATAGCACAAAAATAACAGGATCATGATCAGATATTTGGCAAGCATGTAAACCATCGACTGTATCTGAGAACTGGACTGGCTGGCCCCTCCCCCCTGGGGTTCCAAACAGGAAGTGGCTCCAAGGAGCCACAATCCCGTAGATGTTTACAGAGAAACACACAGCTGTTCCTCAGTCCTTCTATTGGTCAGAAGAACCGTTCTAGATCTGACACTTTTCAGCATATCTTCTTGGTAATCTTCATTTTTTAGATATTTTTCTGTAGTTCGTTACTCAGGTCATAAACTGAAGAATCAGACGCCTCATATTTTCCAACAAGCTCACTCCTGATTGGCCTCTGATGTCTCAACATGGCGGCGTCCTAATCGAGAGAAAAGCCACTGAATTGGATTCATTTTCACTTGGAATCGTCCTGAATCTTCAGCTTCCTGATGTTTCTGCAGGAAGACTATCCATTTCCTGTTGGGGGGGGGGTAGCTTTCACCGACTCTTCAAAAGTGGAAGTTTACAATGTCCTGAAGTTTGATCTGCAGAGATGTTTGCTTCAGGAACAGAGAGAAAACGCTCAGCTTTTCTAAAGTCTGCTGATATGAAAAAGACAATGTGAGCTGAATCCAGCAGAGGAGAAGATTAGATTGTGAAATCTGTGCTACAAGTCTGGACGGATCAATGCTTAGGAGCGAGTGCAGAACATCTTCTCTGAGGCTATGGTTTCAACACGCCAAGAGAGCTGCCTCATTAGGAGGCCTGGCTGCTGCAACCTCATCAATAAACCAGATGCATGTGAGGACGACCCGCCTGCCACACTCTACCCCGCTTTGTTTGGTTGCCTGAGAGCCTGGCAGCAGTCAGAGGTGCTGCTAACCCCGGCGTCGTACCGTCAACCGTGTGCCGTGATCGGATGGCAGACGGTGACGCTGCAGCCTAAACTCTCACAGAATCCCAGCCGTCGTCTGAAACGTTCAGACGGTTTCAGACAAACCGGACGTCCGTGTGAGCTTGAATCTCTGGCCTCTTCTGAGCGCGCTCAGACCGCACCGCCTAATAATCTCTGTCATCCAGAAGAATGAAATAAAGCAACTTTGGCCAGAGTTTGCCCCGCCCACCTCAACAACATGCCAGAAATGGCCAAGAGGGTGGAACCAAGGAGAGAGAGAGAGAGAGAGCTTAGTTGTGGTCGCCCACCTGCCAATCAAGAACATATTCCCCTCATAATGTTGACATTTAAGTAACAAAAAGACAGTTGAGAACAAGATGATTATAAGAAAAGAAGCTTTTGACCTTAATCTGGTCCACAGGAAAATGCCTCCAGTGGTCCTTAGAGGAACTGCAACAGTGGGTGTTTTCTGTTTGAGAACAGTAGATCGAGGCTTGTATTAAAGCCCGGTTCCACGGTTCCACTGATAACGATCTGCACTCGCCGCCGTCTCACTGAGAGCGCCGCCTAGCAGAAAGCTTTTGACGCTCCGACCTTCATTCATCGCAATGAGCACACAGAACCTGAGGAGGGAATCTTCTGCAGAAAAATAGCAACGTCTCTGAACGACGCCGAGACTCATCGGCGCCGAGACCAAAGTTCCCACACCGTCACAGCTCTAGTTCATATCTTGTGGGCCACAAAAAAAATCCCTCTTCTCCGGTACCGATAGCAAAACCGTGGAGGTCAGATCTTACGGATACTGGAGAATGTTGCCCTGGGGCTCGTTCAATACCGGGGCTCGGTACCCACCCCTTCCTAGGAATAATGGAATGAATGGGTGGCGGTGAGGCCGGCTGCTTCTGGACCGGCTAAAAACCGTAAGTGGATCACGGCGGTTGCTGATCAAAGCGTTGCTGCTTTTAGTCCAGAAAACCCTGTCGGTCGGCAGCAGGTGTAAACGTTCAGGTGTGGTTGTGTCGGCAGCACATTTGAAGACGTTAAAAGCTGCACTGCTCCCCGTTCGTCCGCTGGTTCGATGCTACAGGAACGTCATGGACGCCAGACGATCCGAGTGGAAAACGCAGACGGATCTGAAAAAAACAGCAACGTCTTCCAGAGAGTTCATGCTAAACGTATCAAACCCACTACAATGAAAGTAGAGGGGTCAAAGGCCAAATGAGGGGCGTATGAGGACTTCAATACTAAGTTGGTAGTAAAGAGGAGAGACTGACCTGTACAGATGAGCAAGGCAGCAAGATGGGAAGGACATGCAGCCGGTGAGGCAGATGGATGGTAATGCATTGACAGGAGTCAGCAGTTGAATGGAAAGAATAATGAAGGAATGAGAGAAGAACAGAAGAGGTGACTGTTGTGGAGCAGGAAGTAAGAAAGATCAGTGAGGGGGGGGGGCATTGAAGAGGATGAAGAGTGGAAAGTGTTAGAGGTTCTGGAGATGGTTGGGACATGTCCAGAGGAGAGACTGAAGGAGTCTAGAGGAAGAGCAGAGAGGAGGATTCTGGATGAAGGAGGACATGAAGGTAGCTGCTGGTAGAAGATGCAGGAGACAGACGGAGGAAGCTGATTGGCTGGGGAGACCCTGAAGGGAAACACTGGGAGGGAAAGGTCAAGCGGTGCTGATCCACTTGGTGCTGCTCAGGCTCAGGATGGACCGTCATCATTGCTGTGGTTGACGGTTGTCATGGTGACAGAATGTCATTTTTCAAGTGTAAGGGAATCAAAAAGTAATAACTGTTGCGTGTGAGCCATGTTGTGAAAAGGTTCTGGTCTGGATTCTTGTTTTTTTCTTTTTTGTTGTCTTGGTTTTGTGATAATCTGCTGCTGAACGGAGTTTGATGGAGGATGACATGCCCCCCCCCTCACAACAGCTGGAGTTTGCTTGCCAGGTGTGAACGGCGGCGTGTTTATGTAAATGTGCGCTCGCGTATGCACGGCCTCCCCCCCCGCCCCGTCCGTGACAACTCCTGCGGGACGGTGGCCGTTAATCAGAGCGAGATGTTTGTTTTCATGCCTTTAATGATCCCAACAGGCCGTCCTCCACACGGACACTGACATGTTTTCCACCCGCCTACATCTGTTTGTGTCAACATCAATCCTCCGTGACACGCCGCTCCATCGCCGCCCCCCCCAGACCGCGCACAGCTGGGGCCTCCAGCAGCCGGCGGCCCGGGGCTGCAGCGGCCGTCCCAGGATCCTCTGGTTCCGGTCCAACAAAGGTCCTAAACCGCCAGACCTCAGCACTGTTCTGTCCCAAAGAGATCAAAGCTTTGACCTTCAGAATGAAGCTCAAAGGAAGGACGCCAAAGACCCCGCCTCTTTTTGTTCTGTCTGCCAGGCAACCAGGGGAGTTTGGGGCGGGTGGCAGCACGTAAGAAACTGGAAAACGGGCGCAGACGTTCCTCAGACCCCAGAAATAATAGAAATGAAGAAACTCTAGAAGTCCAACCGTTGAACCGGCATTTTAACAAAACGTTGAAATGTGGATGAAAATGTCAAATGTTTTGGATTTTTAGCAAAGCTTTTTGAAGATGTTTTTGGTCGTGTGTTTTAAGGTTCCTCTCTTGAAAAACGCGGCGTGGAGCTGTCGTAGTTCACCTCCACGCTGACCTGTGATTGGTGGAATGGCTTTGTTCCTGCGGACCGTCTTCCCGCCGCGCTCCAGCTTTCTGCCAAAGAGCGGCGTATCTGTTACTCGTCTGCTAATGCAGCTGGCCTCGCTGGGTGGGGGGTGCTCAGGGTGCAGCAGGGGTCACTGGGTGGCTGGGGGCATGGAAGAGGAAGAGGAGGCGACTGGGGGAGGTAGTGAAATTGGAAAGGCATGTGGAGATAGATGTGACTGCGGGACGGACATTTCCAGATGCCCGGGCGCAGGGGGCCGAGCAGAGCCACCCTCCCGTGGGACGTGACTCACCTGGAAGGAGGGCCAAGCGCTGCCAGATGTGGAGGAAGCCGCCTGGGTCCTTCACGCCGCTCCGCCTAACACTGTCTCGATTGTGCTGCGGCATATGCTTCCAGTCAAGGGTGAAAAATGCAGGCAGCAGCACATGCCAGGAGTCTTTCAAGCAGAGCCCGGCAGTCAGCCTGCAGCCACACACACACACGGATCATCCCACCAGAGCGGCGCAGACATGTCACCGCACAGCAAGTCAAGGCTGGTTGAGCTGTGAGGAGCTCAGAGGGACCCGGTCCAGACACCCAACACACCCATCCAGACGCTCCACCAGCGCGCCCCTTTCAGAGGAGGCAGCAGCTGGACGCAGGGAAGGAGCTGAAGAAGAGTTTCTGACAAAACCACAACCGACAAAAGTCCCTGCAGTCGCACAAACGCCCTGCAGCCGTCTGACACCAGCAGAAAGCAGAACAACAGTCTGAAGGGAACCTGCAGCTGAAACAGAACCTCCATCCGGGTCTGAAGAACACACCCTTCTGGAAATACAAAAACACTTAGAAACGAAAACTTAATGCCTTAACTTTGGAAAATGCTACATATTCCTGATAAAGAAGGAACGCTGACGCAGTGAGAACCCACAAATGCTCCACGCGTCCCTAGAGGCTGTTTTCAGAGCTAAAGGGCTTTTCCGTCTCGTCTCAGACGTCTTTCCAATGATTGTTGCTTTTTTATCTGGGAGGATTTTTTATGGGCCGACCAAAAGTTCTAAACCCAACACGTTAGAACCACAGGACATTTATGGATCAGTCGGAACAAAACAAAGTATGTCTGGAACGTTTTCCTGCTGAAGGCTTTACTGAAAGTTGATCCCTTGGTGGATCTGAAGTCAACTCTGTCAAAGGTTTGATTCCCCTGAACTCTCGGGTTCTTGGAGAAAAGGAAGCGTTCAGTTTTTCAGAGCAGAACTTTCTCTGGCTGGTTCCTGAAGAGGCCCGGTTCCTGCTGTGGAAACTCACAGAGGCAGGAGGGACCCGGCTGAAAAGCCCCAGCTAACCCCACACCCACTCACACGCGGCAGACGCTGATGTAGCAACGCCGCGCATTCGTCACTTGGCCGGCGTGTGTGTCTGCGTGTGCGTCGGGTTTGTGTAGCGACATGCAGCTGCTGAGCACAGGTCCCATTCAAGCTGCAAAGCTCATCCAAATCCCCCTCACCTGCAGCGGCGCACACACAGGAGGCCTGTGGACGTCCCGGGCCTGGAGCAGGAATGTGCGTGTTGCACAATGACCTCATTGTGCCGTGATGTGGCGTGTCTGAGCCGCTCTCTGTGGCAGAGTCACACCTGTTCCACCTATGCCAAAGGGCTGACAAAGCCAGAGATTCATCAATCAGCGTGCAGCGCGCTCGCAGATGAACCGCCGCATGCACACACATGCTGGCTGCGCTGATGCGGCGCTGTCTGCGTCTGCAGCAGGGTGGCTCCCTCGCTCCATTACCGGGGATTTGACGCCGCGGTCGGACAGATTGCCAAACGCTCTGTTTGCTTTGACTGGTCGGCCGCTCGCAGCAGTTTCACCGCCGACACGGAGGCGTGAGCACAGGACGACACGAACCGAGCTGAAACGTTGGCGTGCGGCGGTGCAGCCGCTGCTCCAGCCTGAGGAAGTGGTCATCAGAGACGGTCTGGAGTTGACATCCAAGCAGCAGCTTCTGAGAGAATACAGTGGTCCACAGGGTGCAGCGGGCAGCCACAGATGCCAGGCCTCTTTCTGAGGCGTTAGGTGGAAGAAACCAGAACCAAATCCCAGAAGATGGACCCACCAAAGCTTCTCAGAAGACCACCACCAGCGGTGGGCGGGGCTCCGTCTGTCTGGAGGTTCTGAAACGCCAGAACTTTTGACGGACAACCCGCCACAGAGCTCTTCCTCAACATCCACAGAGCTCTTCCTCACGCTCATCTCAGCCTCTGACCACATCTCCATCCTGTTTGCCCCCCCACCCCAAGCCCCCCCACCACCACCACAGAAGAAGGCAGCCTGTGTGTCCCGGTGATGCCGTTTGTGCTCCGGAGCTGAATTCAGAGCGCCGGCCGGCAGACCTTCAGAGGTACAGGTACATGTGAGGAAGCTGCTGGGAAGCGCCTCCTCCACCCATCGTACACCCCCCCCCCCCACCTGTATGTCTACAGTATGCTCCACACGGCCTCACCTGGACGGCCATCCACCTGCTCCTCCACGACTTTCAGTGCCTCCATGCGCCCACAGGGCTGTGGCCACGCCCCCTTTATACAGAGTCACCATACCCAACTGGTGGAACTGATGACGTGTCCAGGTGTGAGGAGATCAAACCACTGCAGCAGAACCAGCAGCAGAACCAGCAGCAGAACCAGCAGCAGAACCAGCAGCAGAACCAGCAGCAGAACCAGCAGCAGAACCAGCAGCAGGCTGACTCAAACTCCAGATTTGTCTTCATGTTTTTTCTCCACATTTTCTTTTCACTGACCAGCATGAAACATCTCAGCTTGTTGACTTGTATCCTCCAGTGAGCTTCCCTGATTCTCTAGTTGTTAAAGGTCTGATCCACTTGAGACAGAACTTCCTTTGGTCCAAAACCTTCACCTTAGTACCACACAGAAGATGAGTTTATGTCTGTAAACCGTGCTGATGTGGACATGCAGACGTTTTTCTGGGGTGGCCGTCTCCGTTTCACTGTCACCAAGCAAGTCCTGCCTCACTTTGGACCCAGAACAGAGTCATTAAGACAGTTTCCAGAGTGACATTCGATCCAGCGGCGCATTGGTCCCTGGTGCCGGAAGAGCGTTTCCAGTAAGCCTCAGATCCTCTGGTGATAAAGGCTTCAGCGGAGGCTTCAGTGGGAAATGACTGCCGCTTGTCACATTATCACCAGCAGTCTGGGAAGAATCAATCAATACCCATTTGTGGAGGTCCATCAGGAAGAGCTGCTGCTGCTGCTGCTGCTGCTGCTGCTGCTGATGCTGCTGCTGCTGCTGCTGCTGACGATGATGATGATGATGATGATGATGCTGCTGCTGACGATGATGATGATGAGGGTGAGGGTGATGATGATGATGAGGGTGGAACTTTTTGTCTCTCAAAAAACACATCATGTGATTCATGAACTGGAGGAAACGGGTTTTTATTGAAATGCTTTTGGAGTCTTTCCTGCTGGGTTTCTGTCAGCAGTCTGGTAAAGCTTTCAGGGGGGGGCTTTTTCAGGTTTACCCTGATTTCACTGGAAAACGGCAGATTAGGCTCCGGTCACTCCATTGACCCCCACCAGGACAGAACTGCTTTAGATGACGTGATGGCTTGGTGGGAGCTGACGCTCCGGACACAAAGGAAACGTCCTCCTTTTGGTTGTTGGTTCCAAACCTGTGGCCGTTTGGAGGACTGTGCAAGGAGCCCCTTAGTGCTGTTCATGTCACACGTGCACGCTCCTCACTGCCCCCCGACTGTTAGGAATCAGAATGTAGTGTGTGGACGTCCTACGGGCACCACGGATCACGTGCACACCCCGTGCGTGCAGCATTTGTGCACGGTCAGAGTGTGGCGTACGACAGCATCACCCGTGTGTCATACATGAAACTCCCACTGTCCTTACGGATGCTTACCACACACGCGACAAAGGGACGTCCCATTTTCATGACGTCCCTTACGAGTCTCCAGGGAACTGCGGCGTCTTCTCCATCTCTGCCAACCCTCAGCTCCATCAGCGCCTGGTGATCCTGATCCGAGGCCGTCCGGCTGCAGTCCAGAGTCGACCCTCATTCCTGTTCACTGAAATGTTGCTTTCGCTCCCGTGACATCTCTTCGTCCTGAAATGGAGTTACCAGTAAACGTACTTAGTGGTTAGGAAGGAGTTTATTCAGTCTCAATGATCAGAAATGCACACAACCTGTTCTCTGGATTCAGTGCCAACTGCATCCAGCCACTGTTGCCTTGCCTTCAGGTCCACTGGAAAGTTGCACAAGCCGGTTATTATGACTGAAGGCAATAAACCCAAGAGCCATGCTAAAGCTAGCACGCTAACCACCGACTGCTACAGAGTCAAAGATGGGCGGGGCTTTTCTGTGTCACCTGTGTGAAAGTGCATAGAAAGTCTAAGGGGCCGTTCGATTGGCTGAAAGCGAACGCGCCATCTTTGCTGATGAGTTTGATTGACAGATTCATTAGCCAATGGTGACATTAGTTAACCTGCAGCGTCAAGAGAGTCACAAAATTCATCGCAGGGATTTCTCTCACAAATGTGGGGGGTTTATAAATGGGGGGGGGGGGGTAAATGCACATTCTAGAATACACATGATCGGTGAGTTCCTATTACTGTAGTAGCTAAATATGATGTTTGTGAAGCATCTATGGTTCATTTCTGAAACATTTATTGTGTTTGTGTGAAACAGGTTGTGTGTGTTTCTGATCATTGAGACTGAATGAACTCCAAACAGCGATGAGGTTCTGAACAGTGAGGAGGTTCTGAACACGTTCAGGAGTTCAAATCTGTCCCAGAGACGCAGAACCAGACGCGTTCGTTCAGGAACAACCAAAGCCTGGAAATGAAAGGGGAAACTCCTGGAGGACGAACCCTGGAGCCCTGTGAGCCTGGGAGCACAGCGGGTCGGCGCTGGTTCTGCTCAGGCTTCACAGGAGCCGAAAGCGGATCCGGCAGATGAGCAGCAACCCCCACCCCCCTCGCTGCTGAGCAAACAGAGCAGGTCCCACCACATGAGGTCCACACCCATGCAAAGACGCATCAACAGCTTCATCCTTTCCCAACGCCTGCAGACGAGGAGGAGGGAGACGGTCTTCCTCTAGAATCCGGGCTCTGGGGCGTCTCAGAACCAGGAACCTCCCACCTCAAAGTGACCCAGAGAACCCTTCCAGGACAGGAAGTAGACCAAGTTTCTGTAGTTACAGCTTTGAGCTTCAAGCTGTCTGACGTCACGCTCCAGCGTCCATCAGACGTTTCTGATCAACCAAGACAGAAGGAGCTCTCATGACGGCTTAGGCTCTAGGATGGGGAGTTCTGCAGGGTTGCTCTTTTTGGAGAACAGACTGGAAACCATCTCGGTTCCAGTCGCTCCACATCTCTGACATGATGGTCCCACAGGAACCAGCTGGAACTCTGAAGCTCAGGGGCCGATTTGCTGAAAAAAACAGCATTTTAAGGTAATGGAAATGACAGAATAAAAGCCTCCTTCTTGGAGTGGTTTCAGCTGTCCTTTCAGAATAAAACATGCTGTAAAGGAACTGCGCCCCGTTCCTTTCGGGCTTTGAGTCGATCTCTGTTCAGTTCCAGCAGGAATGAAGGAGAGAAGTTTCTGCTTCACGGCTTATCGGCAGCAGAGGAACGCTGACTCTGATAACGGCCAGGTTTGCTTCAGATGGAACGTGAGGAACCTCAGCAGAAGCAGTTTCCCACAGAAGCATGCTTGGAGGCTTCAGGCAGAAATGCAGGACAGGTCCTCTGAGGTTCAGCAGTCAAGGTTGTGAGGAGAGAACGTCTGAGCTCACCTGCATCAGTTCAATTCAGTTTCCACATGAAGGAGGGATCCTCCCCCAGGACGGACAGGCGATGAACCAGTTCTCATAGAGAGAACTAGCTTCTTTAACTCTACAACTACATATTTGAAGTCCAGCAGACGAGCTTCATCCAGATGTAGTTGGGGGGACAGCCGGGGCCTCCAGACTAGCCAGAGGGGGGGGGGTCCACAGCCAGGTGTTGGAGCAGTAATAGAGGCGAGCAAGAGACGAGGTTCACGGTCAGGAACAGGAGCACGGATGAAACAACTGGAATCTGGAATCACTCCTGCTCCCACAAGCTGAGTCGGCCTCTCTTCCATGAGCTGGGAGTTTATTCCATAAGACAGGGGCTTGGTGGCTAAACGCTCTACCTCCAACCGTACTTTGACTAATTCTAGGAACCACAAGCAGTCCTGCATTTAGTGAGTGAAGTGTTCTCATTGGATGGTAAGGGACTATGAGGTCCTTAATATAGGACGGGGCCATTCCATGGAAGGCCTTATAGGTTAACAGGAGGATCTTGAACTTGATTCTGGAATCAACTGGGATCCAGTGAAGTGAAACTAACACAGGAGTGATGTGATCTCTTCTGCTAGTTCCAGCTAACAATCTAGCTGCTGCGTTCTGAACAAGCTGGAGACTTCTTAAGGAACTCTTAGGACACGCTGCTAACAAGGAGTTACAGTAATCCAGCCTCCACGTAACAAATGCATGGATGAGTTTTTCAGCATCACTCTTAGAAAGTATATTTCTGATCTTAGCAATATTCCGCAGATGAAAAAAGGCAGTTCTACACGCCTGAGATATGTGAGCCTTAAATGATAAATCCTGGTCAAATAAAACCCCAAGGTTTCTAACTCGTCATCTAACTCGTCGTGATCTGGTTGTTGGGGTGATGAACCAGCAGGTGGCGCGGTGTCACGCAGCCCCCCCCCCCAAAAAAAACAAAACAAAACAAAAAAAAAGACAAAATCCCCCAGCGGCCACGTTGGAAATAAATACAATTCATCAAATCATGTTTGGTGTTAGAGAGTGAAGGAGAACAGTAATAAAGCCCCCCAACAGAAAATCATCAGGCGGGCGGCCGTGTCTCCAGAACGCATGCAGCTTATATTGGAAATAATTACAATGGAAATTAATAATTAGAACACAGTAAATTTGTTGTATTTCCTCGCGAGACAAAAACTCCTGTTGTAGAATGAGGATGTGTGTGTGCTGCTGAAAGCGCGTGTGTGTGTGAGTAGAGTGAGCGTGTGCAGCGCGCAGCACAAGAGGTGAGAGACGCGGGCGGGGAGTGAAGGAGAACAGTAATAAAAGGTTTCCCCCAGAAAGCCTTGAAGTCTGAACACAGGACTAGAAAAAGGAAATTATCAGATGAATGTGTTTAATGTGTTTGTTATAGTTCCATCACGCACCATATGCAGAACTTCCAAAAAATAAAATAAAAACGTGCAGTGATGCGGTTATCCTCACACCCCTAGCGTGCTGGTTCTCCAAACTCTAGCCCCACATCCTCGGACTGGCTGGACACACCTGACCAGGTAAGCAGCAGTGGGCGGGGCATGTGGCGGACAAAGCCCCCCAGGCCTAGGATAGTTTCCTCCTGACAGAGTTCCATAACGGTGCATTGATGCTGTAAAGCAGCGGCTGATCCAGAATTGCCTGTATTTAAAGGAGTCAGAAACAGAGAGAACTGCGTCTCCAGCTGTTAGAACTCCTTAACAGCTGATTTAAAGTTGACAAACAGATGAACAATGTTGTCAAAAGGATCTTTTCTCATTTTAGCTAAAGCTGAACACTGAGCTGCAGTGATGTAGAAACAGCCGCCCACGCCCTGATCACCTCCTGCATTAGTTATTAGAACTCTGTGCTTCTGTCACCGGCGATCACTGAACTTCCAGTTGGTCCAGAACGGCATCCAGACCTGAACGCAGAACTCCGGTACGCGGTTCACTTCACAGACTCCCTGTTCTTTTTAGAATTCAGTTCAAACGTTGTTTTTAAAGCTCTTCGTGGTCTCAGACCAGTTTACTGAGCTTTTACCCGTCTAGAGTCTTCAGGTGTCCAGGTCACCGGGGTCACCGCGCTTTCCCCACTGCCGGCCTTCAGTTATGGAATAACATTCCTGCAGAACTGCTCGATATCTAACCTTAACAGCTTTAAACGTCAATCAAAAACACACCTTTTCAGAATGGCTTTGACTGCTCAGTGACATTTTATTGTATTTATTTCATTCTTATTCATCTGTTATGTTTTTTAAGACTGACTGCTGTTTTTATTTATACTCTGAATTTGCCTAATTTGTAACTTTCTTCTGTCTTCCTTTAATTGTGAACCTCTTTGGGACCCTGAAGGTGTTGTAAAGTGGTTCAAGACCTGTCAATCACTCCAGACGTCTCGCCCTGAAACCAAACCAAACAACCCGACACACCTGAGCTCCTGCAGGCTTCCTCTACGGGCTCACGGGCCCTCCGCTCACTGACGGTAAACCCAAAAGACGGGAAACACCGCCCCCTACTGGATGGGAGGAAATAGAACCGGGTGGAGAACCAAGCTAACAGAACCGGTTCCTCCAACCACGTTAGAATGCGCTGCAGTTTCACAGGACTGTCACGTCCTTCTTCATGGGTTTGGTGTCATGCAGAGTTCTGGTGTCTCAGACCGGTACGGTGGTCCACATGCTGGGGAGATGGTGCTCTGATGTTCCAGGATGTTCCTGTTGGATCTTAAACATTTATCAAACATTTATTCCCCGTTTCATGGCTGTGTGTTGGCGCCTGCTCCGCTCCAGAAGATGGCTGACCTCCAGTCCCCGGCGGTGTCTCTGCTGGGACGGGCCGGACCGGCAGACAGGAGGAGGCCAGAGGTGCTCGGCTGTAAAGAGACCCCCCCAGGCCTTTTGAATTGGGCGGGGGAGAGCGGAGAGAAAATCAATAGGTAAGAAGCCGTGGTCCTGTGACGGCATGGCTAATCAGGCTTCTGCATTAATGTTTCAGGCGCCGGGAGAACACGCCGTCCTCCTGAAGCTGCCGCGCTCTGGCTCGCCTCACGGAGAGCCGCCGCCGCCCAACGGGGCGGGAAGAATGCGAGTGCGATAAGACTCTGAACTGGAGATAGCTGGTCTGCTCTGGAATGCGTGTTTGTCCGGAGACCGAGGCGGCAGGCTCGGCTGAGGAGGAGGAGGAGTCCTCCCTGACACTCCATCTTCATCTCTGGACTCTGGCAGCATTCCTGTTTATGTCACGTTCTCCGCATCGCGTTCCTCTGACATTATAAATCAGACGGCGACAGGCAGGCAGCTCCCCTCAGAGGCTGGTACAGGACGCCACCCTGACCACCCCCCCTCGCCGAGCACCAGATGTGCCGGCTCGGTCTTTGGCCTTATCTGCAAAAGCTCCAAGCAACTGACGACACCGACTTTCCATCATGTTTTAGAGCCGTTCATCATCTGGGGGGGTCGATAACTGCAAAACCACCAAGAGCCCAAAGACGGCGTCTGTGCTGGAGGAGAACTGGATCCACAGAACCAGAACTCCTGTTGCTGTGAACAGAGAACTTTCATCAGAACCCGGGTTCTTAACCAGCAGATCGGCTAAAGAATGCTCAGAAAAGCTCAGAGGTGAAACATAAAACAACCAGAAGAGGCCTTTGTCTCCATAGCAACCATTGCCGTTTTGCTTGATGAACAGGCGAATCTGCTGAAGTAACTGCGGTGGCCACGCCCACATTCCTTATATGTTCCTATTTTTTTAGCATAAGCCAACGATTCCTGAATGAAATTTTCACAGTATTCTGGTCAGAAAACGTGAGCAACAGGGAAAGACCGCTTTGTGAGCCGCTCGCCACGCCAACGGCGTTCAGTTCTACAACCTTTAGAACCACGTTCTCTTCCCATCAATGCTGGGGCAGTCAGGGGTGGACAGCTGCAAAGCCCTAAGTGACTACTGCTTAGAAAGTCTTGACAATTCAAGATGGCGGCCTCCTCCAGAGGTCAAAGGTCAACAAAACCTTGGTTGTGGCTGAAGACTAAACCTGGAGGCATGTGTAGGACATTTCATGACCATTACTGATGTTTTTTCTGTACTGTGTGAAAATGGAAGAATTGTCAAGCTGTAGGTTGGGGTGCCATCCCATAATAACCTCCTAACTTCCTTTGGACGTTTCCATCACAGGTTTTGGTTCTGTTAGTGGATTGGGACGTACTTTTGGAGCTCCATGAAGAGACTTTGGCCTCATTATTCTTTGGACGGTTTCTGTCATATGAGAACCGTCTGGTCCTCCGGTCCGGGGGTGGGGGTGTGTGTGTGTGGGGGGGTCCCCCCCGGCTGGACTCTCACTTGCTCTGCAGCCGCTGATCCATGGACAGAATTCCTGTTTCCTCGTGGAACCGTCGTCACTTTTCTCACACCCTCCTGGGTTTGTGGCTCTGCCCCCCCTCCTGCCCCGGACCAGGCCTGCTGCTTCAGGGGTGCAGCTCAAACCCACTGGGAGCAGGACAGCTTCCACCCGCTCCACCACAGCAGAGGGGCGGGGTGGGGATGATGCTAATTGGCAACTGTCGGACAGAAATCTTTGGCTTCTCCAATCCTCTCATTCCAGCTCGCTGGAGAACAGAAGGGGGGCACCCCCACCCCCACCATGAAGGAAGTGTGTGAGGGGGGTGGGGTGGGGGGCTGCTGATTAGTGGCTGCGCTTCCAGGCGGGTGTCATGTACTGTACATCAGAGGAGATCAGCAAACCAGCCTGAAAGTCAGATGACACTGAGCACATGCATGCCCCCCCCCCCATTAATCTGCTGCCCCTCTGCCCCCCCACAGAACAACAGAGAGGATCTGATGAAGACGTTCTGCTGTCTTCCAGGATGGGAACTTCATAACCTGCCGTCTGAACGTTGGTGCTTCAGAACCTCCTCAGACACGGAGCAGACCCCCCCACAACCAAAAAGAAAAGAGGTGAGAGGAGCATGTGAGGCTTCGATAGACCCCCCCCCCCCAGGCCCTCACATGTGAGTCGTTGTCCTCCTGGGGTTCTGCTGAGCTCCAACTAACACTCATCAACCAAACCAGACCGGTTCTGGTCCAACCTCAAAGGGTCAAGGTGCAGCCCCCCCCACACACACGCCCTCCGTCACAGGAAGGGCCCCCCTCTCAGGGTCAGAGCTACAACTGATCTGAGACGGTCCGGGGCTGCAGGTTGTGTTTGTGCAGCAGCAAACACCAACACATCTGGCAGAGCTTGGAGGGGCAGCAGGGGCTTCTGGGTAGAAGTCTGCAGTCGACTCCTCTTCCTGAAAGCAACAGCATGTAACGAGCTTCTGACCTCCTGTTGAACTCTCCTGTGCTGAAGAAAACCCGCATGCTTGAGAAACTTTGAGCTTAAAACCCCTCAATGTCTTCAGTCATGAATGCTGCTGAAGAAACGTCTTCAGGTGTTTGGAACGTTTGTGTTTCTGATGTTTTTAATGAGCTGCTGCAGCTTTTTTCTGACCATGAAGGACATTTATGAAGAAGATCAAAACTACATTAATTAGAGTATTTCTGTACTCAAATTGCTGTGAATCAGGAGGAGAAACAAATATATTGTTGGATGGATGGATGGATGGATGATGGATGGATGATGGATGATGGATGGATGGATGATAGATGGATGGATGGATGGATGAT